>CAJQZJ010019163.1:658510-705394 GCA_907164525.1 Lophiomys imhausi | reverse complement strand
TTTGGACCCAAGTCCAGAAGACAGCAAAAAAAATTCCACATGGCCAGAGGCCCCAGACAAAAAAAAACAAAAACAAAAACAAACAAAAAAAAAAACAGAGCGAAATGTCTCCAACAAAAGAAAGCAATACTATTTTGTCCAGCCCGAACCACCTCACCACAACTGAAACACATGAAAACGATGACAATTCTACATTATGGAAAGTGATAAAGTCCCTTCAAGAAGAACTTAAAGCTATGAAGGAATTAAAAGAGGTCACAATTCTACAAGTCAAAACAATGAATAACATCATTAAAGAGCTCCAAGCCAAGGTGACCCAGCTTGAACAGGAAAAGGATAAAGCAATGAAAGATCTCCAGACAAAAACAAGCAAACTGGAGAAGGAAATGTACAAAAGGAACACTACCATTCAAGACATGAAAATAGAAGTGGAAACAATAAAGAAAACACAGTCAGAGTTAAAAGAGGAAATGGAGAATCAAGACAAGAGAACAGGAAATATGGATGTGAGTATGAAAAATAGGATGCAAGAGATGGAAGACAGGATCTCAGGCATGGAAGATTCGATGGAAGAAATCCGTACAACATCCAAAGAAAATGAGAAGGCTAAAAAATCTCTCACCCACAACATCCAAGAAATCAAGGACTCAATGAAAAGATGGAACCTAAGAATTATAGGCATAGAGGAAAGAGAAGACTCCCGACTAAATGGTCCAGGAAATATCTTCAACAAAATCATAGAAGAAAACTTCCCAAAACTAAAGAAAGATATGCCAGTAAAAATCCAAGAGGCTTACAGGACATCAAACAGATTAGATCAGAAAAGAAACTCCTCTCGCCACATAATAATAGAAACTCCAAATGTAGAGAACAAAGAAAGGATATTAAAAGCTGTAAGAGAAAAAGGCCAAGTCACATACAATGGCAGACCCATCAGAATCACACCTGACTTCTCCTCAGAAACTTTAAAAGCTAAAAGGACCTGGACAGATGTCCTACAAGCCCTGAGAGAACATAGGTGTCCAGCCAGACTACTATACCCAGCAAAACTCTCTATCAAAATAGAAGGAGAAAATAAGATATTCCATGACAAAATCAAATTCAAACAATATCTCCTCACAAACCCAGCCCTACAGAAGATCCTAGAAGGAAAATTCCAAAACAGAGAAGATAACTACACCCAAGAAAACAGAGGAAAAAGAAACCTCCACAGCATCTAAACAAAAGAGAAACACAAGACAGCCAGCTATACCAAAATAATGGGAAATAACAACCCCTGGTCACTAATATCCATCAACATCAATGGACTCAACTCGCCAATAAAAAGACACAGACTTACAGACTGGATCTGTAAACAAGACCCATCTTTTTGCTGTATACAAGAAACACATCTCACTATTGAAGATAAACACTACCTCAGAGTAAAGGGCTGGGAAAAGGTCTTCCAAGCAATTGGACCCAGGAAACAAGCTGGAGTAGCCTCCCTAATATCAAACAAAATAGACTTCCAATTGAAGTTAATAAAAAAAGACAGAGAAGGGCATTACATACTCATTAAAGAAATGTACACCAAGAGGTCATCTCAATCATGAACATCTATGCCCCAAATAAAAAGCCACCTACATTTATAAAAGAAACGTTTCTAAAGCTTAAATCGCACATCGATCCAAACCCTTTAATAGTGGGAGACTTCAACACCCCACTCACAACTATGGACAGATCATCAAGACAGAAGCCAAACAGAGAAATAATGAGTCTAACAGAGATCATGAACCAAATGGACCTAACAGATATCTACAGAATGTTTCACCCAAACACAAAACACACCTTCTTCTCAGCACCTCATGGAACCTTCTCCAAAATCGACCATATAGTTGGACACAAAGATAGCCTCAACAGATACAAGAAAATTGAAATAACCCCTTGTATCTTATCAGACCACCATGGAATAAAGCTGGACTTCAATAGCAAAAGAATCAACAAAAAGTCTACACTCACATGGAAATTGAACAACTCTTTACTAGAGGACCACTGGGTCAGGGAAGAAATAAAGAAGGAAATCAAAGACTTCTTAAAATCCAACGAAAATGAAGACACAACATACCCAAACCTATGGGACACAATGAAAGCTGTGCTATGAGGAAAGTTCATAGCACTAAGTGCCTTCAAAAAGAAAATTGTGGCAGCTCATGTTAGCAAATTAACAGCTAAACTGGGTGAATTGGAAAAAAAGAAGCAAACACTCCCAAGAGGACAGAAGGCAGGAGATCATCAAACTTAGGGCTGAAATCAACAACCTAGAAACAGAAAGAACTATACATAGAATCAATGAAACCAAGAGTTGGTTCTTTGAGAAAATCAACAAAATAGACAGACCCTTAGCCAAATTAACTAAAAGACAGAGGCAGAAATCACAAATCAACAAAATCAGAAATGAAAAGGGTTAAATAACAACAGACATTGAGGAAATCCAGAGAATATTTGGATCCTACTTTAAAAATCTATACTCCACCAAATTTGAAAACTTAAGTGAAATGGACAATTTTCTTGATAGATTCCAACTACCGAAGCTAAATCAAGATCAGATAAACAGATTAAACAGCCCTATAACCCCTAAGGAAATAGAAACAGTCATTAAAAATCTCCCAACCAAAAAAAAGCCCAGGGCCAGATGGCTTTAGCACGGAATTGTACAGGACCTTCAAAGAGGAGCTAACACCAATACTTTTCAAACTCTTTCACAAAATAGAATCTGAAAGATCATTGCCAAACTCATTCTACGAGGCCACAATCACCCTGATTCCTAAACCACACAAAGACCCAACAAAGAAAGAGAACTTCAGACCAATCTCCCTCATGAACATAGATGCAAAAATACTTAATAAAATACCAGCAAACGAATTCAAGAACACATCAAAAGTATCATAAACCATGATCAAGTAGGCTTCATCCCAGGGATGCAGGAATGGTTCAACATACGAAAGTCTATCAACGTCATTCACCATATAAAAAAGATGAAAGAAAAAAAACCATATGATAATCTCGCTAGAGGCAGAAAAAGCATTTAACAAAATCCAACACCCCTTCATGCTTAACGTTCTGGAGAGAACGGGCATACAAGGGCTGTACCTAGAAATAATAAAGTCAATATACAGCAGGCCAGTGGCCAACAACAAAATAAATGGAGAGAAACTTGAAGCATTTCCTTTAAACTCAGGGACAAGGGAAGCATGTCAACTTTCACCATATCTCTTCAATACAGTACTTGAAGTTCTTGCTAGAGCAATAAGACAACTAAAGGACATCAAGGGGATAAACAAGGGAAAGAAGAAGTCATATTATCCCTATTTGCAGATGATATGATAGTATACATAAGCGACCTCAAAAATTCCACCAGAGAACACTTACAGCTGATAAACACCTTCAGCAAAGTGGCTGGATACAAAATTAAATCAAAAAAAAAAATCAGAAGACCTTCTTTATACAACAAACAAATGGGCTGAGAAAGATATAATGGAAACAACCCCCTTCACAATAGCCACAAACAACATAAAATACCTGGGGGTAACTCTAACCAAGCAAGTAACGGACCTGTACAACAAGAACTTCAAGCCCTTGAAGAAAGAAATGGAGAGGCCATTAGAAGATGGAAATATCTCCCATGCTCATGGATAGGTAGGATCAACATAATAAAAATGGCCATCCTACCAAAAGCAATAAATAGGTTCAATGCAATTCCTATCAAAATACTAACACAATTTTTAATAGACTTGGAAAGAGCTAGTCTCAATTTCATATGGAATATCAAAAAGCCCAGAATAGCTAAATCAATCCTGTACAATAAAAAAAACATCTGGAGGAATTACCATCCCAGATTTCACGCTGTACTACAGAGCAGTAGTTGTAAAACTAGCATGGTATTGGTATAGAAACAGATAATAGATCAATGGAATCGAATTGAAGATCCAGAAATAGACACACACATTTATGGCCACCTAATTTTGGACAAAGAAGCCAAAACGGCACAATTGAAGAAGGACAGCATCTTCAACAAATGGTGCTGGTCCAACTGGATGTCCATTTGTAAAAGAATGAAGCTAGACCCATACTTATCTCCTTGTACAAAACTTAAGGCCAAGTGAATCAAAAACCTTAACATAAGGCCTGTCATACTAAATCTACTAGAAGATAAAGTGGGAGAAACCCTCGAACTAATTGGCACAGGCGACAACTTCCTGAACAGAACACCAACAGCTCAGGACTTGAGATCAACAATCAATAAATGGGACCTCATGAAACTGAAAAGCTTCTGTAAGGCAAAGGCCACTGTCATTCAAACAAAACGGCAGCCTACAGACTGGGAGAAAATCTTTACCAACCCCACATCTGACAGAGGGCTAATATCCAAAATCTACAAAGAACTCAAGAAATTAAATGCCAAGAAACCAAATAATCCAATCAAAAAATGGGGTCAAGCTAAATAGAGAATTCACAAAGGAGGAATCCCTAATGGCCGAGAGACACTTGAAGAAATGCTCAACATCCTTAATCATCAGAGAAACGCAACTCAAGACAACTCTGAGATTCCATCTCACACCTGTCAGAATGGCTTGGATCAAAAACTCAAATGACAGTACATGCTGGCGAGGGTGTGGAGAAAGGGATACCCTACTCCATTGCTGGTGGGAATGCAGGCTTGTGCAACTACTATGGAGGTCAGTCTGGCAATATCTTAGAAAACTTGAAATAGCTCTGCCGCAGGACCCAGCCATACCACTTCCGGGTATACACCCATATGCCACTTCACAGAATCATAAACAAGTTTCCTCCTCTATGTTTATAGCAGCCTTATTTGTAATAGCTAGACACTGGAAATAACCCAGATGTCCCTCAACCGAAGAATGGGTTAAAAAACTGTGGTACATCTACACAATGGAATACTATTCAGCTATCAGGAACAATGAAATTATGCAATTTGCAGCCAAATGGATGGAACTAGGAAAGCTCATCCTGAGTGAACTAACCCAGACTCAGAAGGACACATATGGCATCTATTCACTTATAGTTGGATTTTAGCTATGTAGTAGAAGGTATCGATACCAGAATTAACACTCCAAAGGGAACTTGGATATAGACTTCTTATTTTTAATTTTTATTTATTTTTTATATATTAGCTATATTTTTTCTATTTTTTAGTCTTTTCTATCTATTGTATGCTTATTGATTTGTTTGTTTAGTAGTTCTCTCTCCCAGGCAATGAGACACTTTTCACTGATGGTACTACTTCGTAGATCCCCAATGAATGAAGAGGCTCTTGGCCCTCTTACGACCTCTCAACTGAGATGAGGGACTGTTATATAAGGACACCCCACCCCAGAGAAATGGGATGGAAGGGTTAGGACGTAAAAAAAAAAAATGAAATGTGATGTTTCAGCCTTTTACTACTAACTGTCATAAACTGTTTAGGATAATTAAGAAATGCAAACTAATGGTTATGCAAGCCGGTCATTCTGTTAGGTACTATGACAGCCTATTATAGTTACTTGCTATGCTAATCAGAAATAAACCTGCTAAGAGACAAGCAACATCTGCTTACCCTAATATAAGAGATAAATAGTTCATCTTAAAAAAACTCAAGAGATCTGCAGAATATGGCATTCAAAGATGTTTTCGTAACTTTAGATTTTTTTTATATCAAGACATATCAACTCCTGACAGCACCCCCTATTCTCCTCCAAGTAGACGATGAGCATCGAAGAATCTCCAATGGGAGATGATTGAATTAGTCGCAAGCCTATCTCTTGGTAGGAAAAGCCCCTTGCTCCAACTGTAGACAGAATGCTGTCCAAAAAGGACAAAACCTGGAAGCAGCTAAGTCGACATCCTAGCTCTGCCAAGACAGGGTAGGTAAGTCCTTCATAATCCCTGCTCTACAATCAATGTCTGTCAGAGAAGCGTGGCCAAATGACTGAAGATTGATGCTGTAATGTATGGAGAGAAAATGGGAACTGTCCAGGCAGCCACTGGTATGTCATTTCTTAGTTTGGGAAGCTGCAGACCCTGTACTTCCTATAAAATCAGATATATTTATCCCTCTCAGGTCTCTGAGGTGATTGAAGAACAGATAGATAGAGTCTCATAATTAAATTTTGAGTTGTTTCGGAGTCAAGAGAGTGTTATAGATCTAAGAAGATACTTCAAAAATTGTGTTGCAATTAGTATGAATGTTGAGTCAGATATAGAACTTTAAACTCATGGAGATGGTTAGATAGTAGAATGTTAAAGTCAGGTACCAAATACATGTGGACCTGTCATTGGGAATGTACGTTAAGCCATATAACCCTCATAACTATGGCCTAATTACCTCTGTTGTACTGTATTGTATTTATTATTATAAGAGAAAGAGCCATTTTTTGGACTGAAAGGGGAAACTGTAGGTGGAAATAAGATATACCTTAAACTTAAAAAAAAGGGAAGAGGATGGGCAGTTGAGGGTGGGAGAAAAATAAATAAATACATAGGGAGATAAATAAATAAGTGTTACTTACAATTAAAAAAAAACAAGGAAATGTGTTCCAAATTTTATTTATGTGAAATGTTTGAAGATGAACATTCTTCCATATCTAGGACAAAGTTTTAGCACCACAAAATGGGGTGCTGACTCAAATAAAACCTTTGTTATTGTTGCTCTTGTTGTTGTTGTCAAGTGTCTGCTTTTTCTCCTTCCACCCCTGCCATGGATACACAACTACTTCTAGATAATCAAGATTGCTTTATCTGTCAATTTAAAATGTTTTCTTTCATCCCCACGCTATACCATGCTAGCAGTTACATCTGTAGTGCAGAAAACAAACACCTAAGCTTTTATTGGTGGACACAGAGAGTAACTCCTCTATGAATTAGATTGTTAAGCTCTGTGTCCTCTTATGACAGTTGTTTGTTAAGTCATTGACAAATATGGTTTAATCTATGTAACCACACAGACAAAACTAGAAACAATAAGGAACTCTAATAAAAACTACAGTAAATAATGGCTAAATTTAAAACAAAATGGTTCTATAGTGGTCAGTGATGTTAGGATGTATTTATGTTTTATTTTTATTTTTTGACCAATATTTTTAAAGTATATAATGAATAAATCCTAGGAGAATCTTTATATCCTGAAGATATTTACTTTTTCTTTGAATATTTCTGTCAGTGCCATTTGGAAAAGACATTTATTCCATGAAGCCTAAAAATGATTGTCAAAATTATATTTAATAATACATATATGTATAATACCAGTACCATGTTCAGTGGAATCACCTATTTTTTAAAATAAGCCTCCTTTTTGGAATAAACTCTTCTTTTTTTTTTCAAGGAAGGTTTTTTTTTAATACTTTATTTTTTTTATTTCTTCAAGTTACATCACAGTCACAAACCCTTCCCTACTCCCCCTTCCTGTCCCACCCTTCCACCCTCTTCCCCCCAAAAGCTTCCCCTTTCAGTCCAACAAATGGTTCCTTCTCTTCAACAGTAAATACTATACAAAACAACAGAAATAAATATGCCACATTTATGAGAGTTAAATGGCACAGTATACTTTCCCAATGTCCAGTTCATACATATTTGGCCCCTGACTTTAACATGCTACCATCTAACCATCTCCATGAGTTTGAAGTTCTATATCTGACTCAGCTTTCATACTAACTTGCATCACTATTAAAAACATCTTCTTAGATCCAGAATGCCCTCTTGATTCCTAAACATCTCAAAATTTAACTATGAGACTCTAGCTGTCTATTCTTCAACCACCTCAGAGATCTGAGAGGGATAAATATATCTGCTTATATAGGAAGTGCAGGGCCTGCAGCTTCCAAAAATAAGAATTGACATACCAGTGGCTGCCTGGACAGTTCCCATTTTCTCTCCATACATTCCAGCATCAATCTTCAGCCTTTTGGTCCTGTTTCTCTGACAGACATTTATTGTAGAGCAGGGGTTATGAAGGACTTACCTACCCTGTCTTCGCAGAGCTAGGCTGTCGACTTCCCTGCTACCAAGTTTTGTCCTTTTTGGATAGCAGTCTGTCTTCAGTTGAAGCAAGGGTTTTTTTTTTTCATGCCAAGATATAGGCTTGCCACCAATTCAACCATCTCACACTGGAGATTCTTCAATGCTTATCTTCTACTTGGAGTAGAATAGGGGGTGCTGTCAGGAGCAGATTTGTCTCGATATCAAAAAAAAATCTTAATTTAAGAAAACATCTTTGAATGCCATTTTCTGCAGATCTCTTGGGGTTTTTGAAGGTGCCCTATCTATCTCTTGTATTTAGATAAGCAAATGTTGCTTGTCTCATAACAACATGATTTCTGAGTAGCTTAGAGAATATCTGTGATAGACTGTCATAGTAGCTAACAAGGTGACATGCATGCATGACTAGGAGTTTGTATTTCTTAAATATCCTAAACAGTTTAAGACAGTTGGTATCAAGAGGCCAGAGCTTCGCATTTCATTGTTAAGTATCTCTAGGTACAATACCATTAGGAAGCATTACTTTTAATTTTGTATCAATATACAAAGATCTATTCCAATGTAGCTAAATATACTCTTATTTTGTATCAATATACAAAGATCAATGCCTATGTAGCCCAATACAATCTTAATATTACGTCAATATACAAGGGTCAATACCAATGTGGCCAACTATAATCTTAATTTTGTATCAATATACAAAGATCAATACCGATGTAGTCTAATACAATCTTAATTTTGCACAATAAACAATGGTCAATACCACTTTAGCCAAATAAAATACTAATTTTGTATCAATATACAAAGGTATAAGGGCATATTCAATAATCTGTCCCTTCTTCTTGGTCCTTCCCATACTATGTCTATGTCTCATTTTTCTCAAGTCCATGCACTCCTACATAGGAGAGAAAGAAGGATACAGAAAAGGAAAAGAAGGAAGTCCCTGGGTCTAGCCTCCAAAACCCATTTAACAAGACCATTTGACAGCTTGTAGTCTCTTCCCCTAAATAACAAAGTTTTCTGTTATCCTTCAAATAACCAAAAGGGGGGTGGAGAAACACCCTCCCCACCCTCTGGGCATGGGATGTCGCTCTCTTAAAATGACTTCCTGCTGATTTGGGTCATAGTAAACCTGTTTGGGGCCCGAACCAGAATGAAAAAAATTGTTTAAAATGTTAGTACAATCCTTTTATGTTCAGTCCTTCTGTGCTCAGCTGTTTAGATGCCTAAGGAGTTTGTAGACAGAAGCTGATCTTTCAGGTTTTACTGAAGTTCTGGCTGGGGAAGTGTGTAGAGCTGAATGGTCTTAGCGATTTTGAGTTGTTGTGGTTGTAGACTTTTGATGGAAACAGCTATTGAGGGAGTCTGTAAGGCTGAATCATTTGGGCCACTCGTCTTCTTTGGTGTCTGATTCTGTTTTCTGTTGAGGTTTCCGTTGTCCAGTTGTCCCTGGGTTCCTTGAATGGATGCTTTGAATCTCCTGGAAAGATAAGAACAGAGCCCTGCCCTAATCCTAACTCTGGGACAATTACTCTTTATTTTCTGGGGGGGTGGGTTAGGTAATATTTCTCCCGAAGCAAATTTGGTTTTTTGACAATATATAAATTATTATCTTTCAATCTGGGTTAAAGAAGAAATTATTTTGTTATTTTGGAGCTAAACAAGCTTTATTGTATATATTTGGAGATCTCAAAAGACAATTTGTTTGTATTGAGTAGGCCTTTTGTAAGTAGCTTTTAAACTTAGGTCCTTCCAAATCCTATGTGTCTGTCTCTGCATTCTAATTATTGGGATCAAAGACCCGTGGTTCTCATCTGAAGGGATTAAAGATGTGTTCGACTACTCCTGGATCGAAGTTTTTCTCTATTTAGAGTTTGTTTTGTATCAGGCTGATCTTGAGCTCTGAGATCTGCCTGTTTCTGTCTCTAGTGTGTTCGGATTAAGGGTGTACTCTTTTTGAATGATGGGATTAAGGGTGTGCACCCTCACCACCCTCTTCCATGTACCTCTAGAATTTATATTTTACCTTAGCTCTAAGTTTTTTCGACTCTTGGAGGTTTATAAAACCAGGTTGAACGGCTGTAAACTTTATTTTATTTACAGTGTTTTAAAATTGTTACTTGCTTTTTTTAATTAATAAATTTGTTTGTTTGTTGCTTCAGGTTACATCTCTATCATATTGTCCTCTTTACCTGCTTCCCAGCCCCACCCTCCCACCCTCTACCCCCTAACCCTTCCCTCTTGTTCCTCTGGGGTGGAGTGTCCCTACATAACAGTCCCTCGCCACAGTTCAGGAGTCATATGAGGGCCAAGAGCCTCTTCATACATCGGGGGCCTACAAGACAGTACCGCCAGTGAAAGGTGTCTCCTTGCTACAGGGGGAGGGGGAACTAAAAAAAGACCAAAAAACACACAAACCCACAAAAACAAAGAACAACAAAAAAAAAAAAAGAAAGGAAAAAGAAAAAAAAAGTCTATGTCCATGTTCCTTTTGTTGTGTTGGTTGTAGTACAGATATCCTGTACTATATAGCTAAAATCATACTATAAGTGAAGAGATGCCATGTGTATCCATCTGAGTCTGGGTTAGCTCACTCAGGATGAGCTTCACTAGTTCCATCCATTTGGTTGCAAATTGCATAATTTCATTGTTTCGGATAGCTGAGTATTATTTCATTGTATAGATGTACCACAGTTTTTAATCCATTCTTCAGTTGAGGGACATCTAGGTTGTTTCCAATTTCTAGCTATTACAAATAAGGCTGCTATGAACATAGATGAGGAGACTTCCCTATGACTCTGTGAGGAGACCTTTGGGTGTATATTCAGAAGTGGTATGGATGGGTCCTGAGGCAAAATTATTCCAAGATTTCTAAGATATCGCCATACTGACCTCCAAAGTGGTTGCACAAGCCTGCACTCCCACCAGCAATGGAGGAGCGTTCCCCTTTCTCCACACCCTCACCAGCATGTGCTGTCATTTGAGCTCTTTATCTTAGCCATTCTGACAGGTGTGAGATGGAATCTTAGAGTTGTCTTGAGTTGCATTTCTCTGATGATTAAGGATGTTCAGCATTTCTTCAGGTGTCTCTTGGCCATTAGGGATTCCTCCTTTGTGAATTCTCTATTTAGCTCTGTCTCCCATTTTTTGATTGGATTATTTGGTTTCTTGGCATTTAGTTTATTGAATTCTTTGTAGATTTTAGATAATAGCCCTCTATCAGATGTGGGGTTGGTGAAGATTTTCTCCTAGTCTGTGGGTTGCCGTTTTGTTCGAAGGACAGTGTCTTTTGCCTTACAGAAGCTTTTCAGTTTCATGAGGTCCCATTTATTGATTGTTGATCTCAAGTCCTGAGCTGTTGGTGTTCTGTTCAGGAAGTTGTCACCTGTGCCAATGAGTTCGAGGGTTTCTCCTATTTTTTCTTCTAGTAGATTTAGTGTGACCGGCCTTATGTTAAGGTCATTGATCCACTTGGATTAAAGTTTTGTACAAGGTGATAAGTATGGGTCTAATTTCATTCTTTTGCGAGTGGGGATCCATTTGGACCAGCACCATTTGTTGAAGATGCTTTCCTTCTTCCATTGTGCAGTTTTGGCTTCTTTGTCAAAGATTAGTTGGCCATAGGTGTGTGGGTCCATGTTTGGGTCTTCAATTCGATTCCATTGATCCACTGGTCTGTTTCTATACCAGTACCATGCTGTTTTTATTACTATTGCTCTGTAGTACAGCTTTAAATCTGGGATGGTGATACCTCCAGATGCTTTTTTATTGTACAGGATTGATTTAGCTATTCTGGGCTATTTGTTGTTCCATATGAAATTGAGAATAGCTCTTTCCAGGTCTATAAAGAATTGTGTTGGTATTTTGATAGGAATTGCATTGAATCTATATATTGCTTTTGGTAGGATAGCCATTTTTATTTTGTTGACCCTACCTATCCATGAGCATGGGAGATCTTTCCATCTTCTAAAGGCCTCTTCCATTTCTTTCTTCAGGGGCTTGAAGTTCTTGTTGTATAGGTACTTTACTTGTTTGGTTAGAGTTACCTCCAGGTATTTTATATTGTTTGTGGCTATTGTGAAGTGGGTTGTTTCCCTTATTTCTTTCTCAGTACATTTTTTTTGTTGTATAAAGGAGGGCTTCTGATTTTTTTGAATTAATTTTGTATCCAGCCACCTTGATGAAGTTGTTTATCAGCTGTAAGAGTTCTTTGGTGGAGTTTTTGGGGTTGCTTATGTATACTAATATATCATCTGCAAATAAGGATAGTTTGACTTCTTCGTTTCCAATATTTATCCCTTTGATCTCCTTTAGTTGTCTTATTGCTCTAGCAAGGACTTCAAGTATTATATTGAAGAGATGTGGTGAAAGTGGACATTCTTGTCTTGTCCCTGAGTTTAGAGGAAATGTTTCAAGCTTCTCTCCATTTAATTTGATGTTGGCCACTGGCTTGCTGTATATTGCCTTTATTATTTCTAGGTACGGTCCTTGTATACCCGTTCTCTCCAGAACTTTTAGGATGCAGGGGTGTTGGATTTTGTCAAATGCTTTTTCTGCATCTAGTGTGATTATCATGTGTTTTTTTTTTTCGTTCATCTTGTTTATATGGTGAATTACATTGATAGACTTTCGTATGTTGAACCATCCCTGCATTCCTGGGATGAAGCCTACTTGATCATGATGTATGATTCTTTTGATGTTCTTGAATTCGGTTTGCTAGTATTTTATTAAGTATTTTTGCATCTATTTTCATGAGTGAGATTGGTCTGAAGTTCTCTTTCTTTGTTGGGTCTTTGTGTGGTTTAGGAATCAGAGTGACAGTGGCCTCATAGAATGAGTTTGGCAGTGTTCTTTCTGATTCTATGTGGTAGAAGAGTTTGAAGAGTAATGGTGTTAGTTCCTCTTTGAAGGTCCAGTAGAATTCGGTGCTAAAGCCATCTGGCCCTGGGCTCTTTTTGGTTGGGAGATTATTAATGACTGCTTCTATTTCCTTAGGGGTTATTGGACTGTTTAAGCTGTTAATCTTATCTTGATTTAGTTTTGGTAGGTGGAATCTATCCAGAAAATTGTCCATTTCACTTAGGTTTTCAAATTCGGTGGAATATAGATTTTTAAAGTAGTACCCAAATATTATCTGTATCTCCACAATGTCTTTTGTTGTTTTTTCCATTTTCATTTCTGATTTTGTTGATTTGGGTTCTTTCCCTTTGCGTTTTAGTTAATTTGGCTAGGGGTATCTCTATTTTGTTGATTTTCTAGAAGAACCAACTCTTGGTTTCACTGGTTCTTTGTATAGTTCTTTTTGTTTCTAAGTTGTTGATTTCAGCCCTAAGTTTGATGGTTTCCTGCCTTCTGCTCCTCTTGGGAGTGTTTGCTTTTTTTTCCAACTCACCCAGCTTAGCTGTTTATTCGCTAATATGAGCTGTCACAATTTTCTTTTGAAAGCACTTAGTGCTATGAACTTTCCTCGTAGCACAGCTTTCATTGTATCCCATAGGTTTGGGTATGTTGTGCCTTCATTGTCGTTGGATTTTAAGAAGTCTTTGATTTCCTTCTTTATTTCTTCCCTGACCCAGTAGTCATCCAGTAAGGAGCTGTTCAATTTCCATGTGTGTGTAGGCTTTCTGTTGATTCTTTTGCTGTTGAAGACCAGCTTTATTCCATGGTGGTCTGATAAGATACAAGGTGTTATTTTATTTTTCTTGTATCTATTGAGACTATCTTTGTGTCCAACTATGTGGTCGATTTTGGAGAAGGTTCCGTGTGGTGCTGAGAAAAAGGTGTATTCCTTTGTGTTTGGGCGAAATGTTCTGTAGATATCTGTTAGGTCCATTTGGTTCATGATCTCTGTTAGAGTCAATATTTCTCTGTTTGTCCTCAGTCTTGATGATCTGTCCATTGTTGTGAGTGGGGTGTTGAAGTCTCCCACTACTAATGTGTTGTGATCAAAGTGTGATTTATGTTTTACAAGTGTTTCTTTTACAAATGTAGGTGCCTTTGTATTTGTGGCATAGATGTTCAATATTGAGATTTCCTCTTGATGAATAGTCCCTTTAATGAGTATATAATGCCCTTCTCTGTCTTTTTTCATTAATTTCAGTTGGAAGTCTGTTTTGTTTGATATTAGGATGGCTACTCCAGCTTGCTTCCCCAGTCCATTTGCTTGGAAAACCTTTTCCCAGCCCTTTACTCTGAGGCAGTGTCTATCTTTGGTAGTGAGATGTGTTTCTTGTATGCAGCAAAATGACGGCTCTTGCTTGCAGATCCACTCTGTAAACCTGTGTCTTTTTATTGGGGAGTTGAGTCCATTGATGTTGATGGATATTAGTGACCTGGGGTTGTTGTTTCCCATTAGTTTGGTATAGGTGATGGTCCTGTGCCTCTTTTGGTTTAGTTGCTGAGGGGTTTTCTATTCCCTTTGTTTTCTTGGGTGTAGTTTTCTTCTCTGGGTTGGAATTTTCCTTCTAGGACTTTCTGTAGGGCTGGGTTTGTGGGTAGATATTGTTTAAATTTGATTTTGTCATGGAATATCTTGTTTTCTCCATCTATGTTGATAGAGAGTTTTGCTGGGTATAGTAGTCTGGCTGGGCACCTATGATCTCTCAGGACTTGTAGTATATCTGACCAGGCCCTTCTAGCTTTTAACGTTTCTGGGGAGAAGTCAGGTGTAATTCTGATGGGTCTGGCATTGTATGTGACTTGACCTTTTTCTCTTACAGCTTTTAATATTCTTTCTTTGTTCTGTACATTTGGTGTTTCAATTATTATGTGGCAAGAGGTGTTTCTTTTCTGATCTAATCTGTTTGGTGTTCTGTAAGCCTCTTGGATTTTTATTGGCATATCTTCTTTCAGGTTTGGGAGGTTTTCTTCTATGATTTTGCTGAAGATATTTCCTGGGCCTTGGAATCGGGAGTCTTCTCTTTCCTCTATGCCTATAATTCTTAGGTTCCATCTTTTCATTGAGTCCTTAATTTCTTGGGTGTTGTCGGTGAGAGATTTTTTAGCCTTCTCATTTTCTTTGGATGTTGTACTGATTTCTTCCATCGAATCTTCCATGCCTGAGATCCTGTCTTCCATCTCTTGCATCCTATTGTTGATACTCACATCCGTAGTTCCTGTTCTCTTCCCTTGATTCTCCACTTCCTCTTTTAACTCTGACTGTGTTTTCTTTATTGTTTCTATTTCTGTTTTCATGTCTTGAATGGTATTGTTCGTTTTGTACATTTCCTTCTCCAGTTTTCTTGTTTTTGCCTGGAAATCTCTCATTGCTCTTTCCTTTTCCTGTTCAAGCTGGGTCACCTTGGCTTGGAGCTCTTTAATGGTGTTATTCGTTGTTTTGACTTGTAAAATTGTGGCTTCTTTGAATTCCTTTATAGATTTAACTTCTTCTTGAAGGGATTCTATCACTTTCCATAATGCAGAATTGGCGTCGTTTTCATGTGTTTCTGTTGGTGTGAGGTCATCCGAATTGGATGAGCCAGGATAGTTCTGCGTTGTTGGAGTCATATTTCCTTGATTTCTATTTTTTCTTGGACTTTTGGCCATATGGATGGGTTTAGCTGTCTGCTCTCATCGTTTTCTGGGCTTGGATCCACAGGGGATGCTTTGGTGTAGGAGTCAAAATGCTTGGCTCTCTGTGGTTGCTTACAGGGGGATCTCAGGGTCACTGTGATTCTAATAGCCTGAAGCACTGTGAGCTGGTGCAGCCTATTCCTAGGTAGTGAGAAATGGCCTGGGATTGTTTCACTGCTCCCAATTCAGACTTCTCTATGTTGTACACTGAGTGATCACCCTGTAATGGTTCTGATGGTATGGACCTGTTTGCCCAGGCACAGATTCTGTGGACTTTGGTTGTCATCACAGAGACTGACAGGGCCCGGCTCCATGCTTAATATGTCTGGGTTTTCCAGAATACAGCTATGGTCCCCTGGCTTCTGGCTTCCCACTAGGCTCCTCCGCCGCAGGCGTGGCCCCTCTGTCCCGCCCACCTGTGCCGGCTTCCCGCCCCGGTTCCTCTGCCGCGGGTGCATGGAGCCTCAGCCCCGCCTGCCTGTGCTGGCTTCCTGCCCTGGCTGCTCTGCCGTGGGCTTGGCTCTTCTGCCCTGCCCGCCGGCTTCCTGCTTGGATCTTCTGTGGCTCGAGCGGCTGCGGACCTCCTGCCGTCCGCCCTGTTTCTGCCTTGCTAAGACTTCAACTAGCCTGCAAAGTTTCCTAAATAGCTATAAGGTCCTCCTGAGGTGTGGGGAGACTAGTAGGCTAGTGAGTAATTGCCATGTAGGCTGATTCTGCCTGCTGTGTATTAAGGTCGATCTTACCAGGCGCCTCTCCAAATGGGAGTCCCCAAGTCCCGGATTTAGTGGCTTCTGTGTCTGAGAGAGATGGGGGGAGATCCTTGCCCTGGGACTTTTAACAGTCCCTTCGGAGCTGTGTGTGTTCCTGGAGGGTCTAGCCCCTCCGGTTTTTGCACAGTGTCCAATAACTCTGTGATTTTTATGGCTCTTTTCCCCCACATTCAAAATGTGTCATTGTGGGTCGCCGCCATCTTGGATCCCCTGAATAAACACTTCTTATGTTATCAAAACTCTGGAGAACTGTGATGAATTATAGTAATGTAGGGTTTATGTTTACTATGTTTCTTTAAAAGGCTGTTCTTATTTTTCTAAAAACAAACTACCAGTTATAAAATCTGGATATATATATATATATATATATATATATCACAAACCAAACTGTTGACAATTATTTGAGGATAAAATATAGAAAGAGATGTATTGTAGAACAATGCTAATGAAACAGTAATGTGAGGTTGGCTTCAGGATCCTGAAGACTTACATATATGAAAAGGCAATTCATACTTAATTGTTTCACACATGTAAAAATTCTGTCAGCCTAAAGCAATAGCTTCTCACAATCAAGCCAGAAAAACACCACCACAACATAAAATTTTTGCCCTAGAATTAGTCTATAAACTTGATTCGGCATGTTAGTATGATCTCATTCACAAATGGGGCCTTCCCCTAATGGTTGATACTCAGAGACCAGTCTTTGAAATTAGCAACATGTTTTTGGCTCCTGCCCAAAAACTCCCTTTAGTCAATAGGCAGAATTCATTCGAATGAATTTTCTACATCCAAGCAAAGGAAAGGTGAGAAAATATAGAAAGGCCAAAGACTGAGAGAAAATAAATGCTACTGGGGAGAATGGCTTCATAATTATAATAGCTCATTTTAATCACTGTGATTGTTTAATATGTTATGAACGTGGAGCTGTAAGGATAATAATTGTCTTATCAGTCAGAATCTCTTTGTTATCACCAGTGTTCATTTGGGATTTAGCATAGTAGAGCTCCATTCTGCACACCTCCCTCACATATCAAGTAGCCTTAATTATGTGGGCAGTCAGACCCTCTCTTGAGACAAAGATGAGGATGACGAAAATCAGGTGAGAGGAAAGAAGTGTTCCTCTCCTCCTTTGTTTCTGTTCAGTGCCCTGTAGCTAAAGGCACATATGTAGCTTTTTCTATCTTTGAGACACTTTAAATGTGAAATGAGTAATTTAGCTGAAAATTTTCAGTTTTTTTTTTTTTGCATGCTTCATATGCTGGGTTAAAACCATTAGCATATAACAAAATCTGAACAGATGCAACGCAGCAGATTCCTTAAGGGAATCCATATTTTTACATATTTTGTAATAAGGAAACTGTCACTCCCAGATGGTATCAAGCTAATACTGGTGGTTTGCTTGCTGATAACATACTAAAAAATAAAATTAATTGTATTCTATTTGATGACAATGAAATCATTATCATATATACTACACTCTTAAAAGAAACAGATCCAAAAGATACCTTCCTGAATTATTAGCTTTATTTAGTTTGTTGGCCTGGCCAGAAAAAAAAATTCCAACTTGGATGTTCAAATTGGAATTCCCTCACACCTGGCACCAAAATGTGTGGTGGTTTATAAATGTGAGGGGAAAATGCGATCTTGAATTGCTAACAACATTAGAGAAGAGACTGGTGGTGTAAATACAACACAGCAGACATTCCCAGAAGTGAAACGTGAACTCTTTAGGTCATTCGTTGCTGGTTTACAGGAAGATAATGTCTACATTTGGCCAATTATTGCAAGTCATACTTACCTGAAAATGTGTATAATAAGGCTGGAAATTAAAATGGAACATTGGTAGACATTTTGTTATATTTGCATAAGCACTTATCATAATGAAGTGCTACATTTTCTTGATGTGTCTTTTTACCTGCAGCCAGCATTGGGTAGCTACATTCACATGTAGATTTAGGAATAGAATAAATATAAACTAAGTTATACCTTTTCCTGTAATTGATCTATATTAAGCACTATTTTTAGATAGTGTATAGGAAATGTTTTATAGGTTGTGTGCTCTGACATATGTTATAAGCTATATCCTGCTTTAAAAAGGGAAGCAAAGGTACAAAGGGAACTTACATGACTAAATTAGACTATCTATGCATACATCAATGAACTTCATTGAAACCTAAGTTATTGGACTCATTGAAGATTCTGTTGTTTGGCTTCTCAAAGCAAAATTTCAGCATTATTTGGCATTAGCTATTGATCATTTTTAAAAATCATTTCTTTGAGATGTAACTTGAAGAAATAAAAAATAAATTATTAAAAAAAAGAAAATGGAAAAAAATCATTTCTTTCATCATCTACAAAATGGTTTAAACACTTTGTTATCCTTCTTGGATAGCATAATATAGAAAAGTAACCATAGTAAATATGGCTCTTTCTTTGACAGATTTTAAAGCCCAAAAGTCAATGGAAGCATATCTCAAGAGAGAAAAATTTTTAAAAATTAAAAACCCATGAAGAGTATAATGTAAATGAATAATGGAATGGATTCATATACATTGCATCTATATAGCATAAATATTTCAAGAGAAAGACAATTTTAAACTCGGAATCAATTTTTGAAGTAATCAGAAGTTACTTAGCAATCAACTGTTTAACTTGTCACAAGCTAAATTGCTTAAGATGATAATGGCTGTATAGGCCTCAAAATGTGTATATGGCATATAGATGTGTTAGAATTGATGGGCATTTTTGTGGCTATTTTCTATCAATTGTGTAGATAGTCTACATTGTATGTTTAACACCATTTTCTGAATAACTAAGGTTGGAGAGTTTTCTCGGCTATGCATCCTAGATTTGCTGGCCTATCCAGTATGATAGATAGAGGAGTGCTTGTGAAAAGTCTAGGGAGCCACTGGTATGTCATTTCTTAGTTTTGGAAGCTGCTGGCCCTGCACTTCCTGTATAACCAGAAATATTTATCCCTCTCACGTCTCTGAGGTGGTTGAAGACTAGATAGCTAGAGTCTCACAGTTAAATTTTGAGTTGTTTAGGAATTAAGAGGGTGTTCTGGATCTAAGAAGATGTTTTTAAAATTGTGATGCAAGTTAGAATGAAAGCTGAGTTGGATATTGAACTTTAAACTCATGGAGATGGTTAGATAGTAGAATGTTAAAGTCAGGTGTCCATTACGTATGGACTGGACATTGGGAATGTATGCTAACTCTCATATAACTCTCATAATTGTGGCCTAATTATTTCTGTTGTTTTGTATTGTATTTATTGTTATAAGAGAAAGAGCCATTTATTGGACTGAAAGGGGAGCTGTTGGGGGAAAAAGATATATAACTTAAACTTAAAAAAAGGAAGGGGATGGGTGGGTTGAGGGGCAAGAGGGTGGAGTGTGGAACTGGAGGGAGGAGTATGGAGGGGATTGCGATAAAGATGTAACTTGAAGAAATAAAAAATAAATTAAAAAAAAGAAAAGTCACAGACATAAAATGTATTTGAGAGCCACTGAGGTCATAACTCAAACTTGCTGGTTACAGATAAACTCATGGAACACACAGCACCACAATACTGTACCAGGATAAAGACATTCTGAGATGTAACTAAAATTGTTGAAATATTTATACCTATTATTCTCAATAGGGGACAGTGAAGTCTGTTAAGATCTGATTAGTAAAGCAACAAATTAACAGCTAGACAAATATCAATTTCAAAAGTGTCTGAATTTGTTCTGTCTGACTTATAAAAAGTAACTCAGGACAAGTCATGTTAAGCACACCTCTCCCTGTGGGGTTTTTTGGTTGTGACTAAATGATCAAGGGATTCAGGAGTCAATGTGGAAGCAGATAAGGTAGAAACAGCAAAATATTGGACACTAAAAATAATTACTAATAGTAAAATGATGGATATATGTATACATGTAATTGTTCATATATATTATAAAATCACACTGGGAAATATTCATGATATTACAAAGATCCATATCACACTCTGAAGTGTTTTTATTGCCTTTGGCATTCACTCCAAGTCTCAAGGTATGGTCTGCAATTAATCTGTATTTCACTCCAGGGACACAAAGTGATACAGAATGGAAGGAATCTGGATTCAGATAGAAAAACTCCAAAGTTCAAGTTCTTTCAGCTAACTGGGAGCTAAAAAACCTACTTTCCTTTGCCAGGCTATTGGGTGTCTTCACTGGAATGCCTCTGTGGGAAAGAATAGGAAACTGTTAGCATTCTACAAGTAGGTTAGGATTTCTGAAAATCACTAGGAGGCAGGTCTGATGGGAGGGCTGTGGGGTACATGCAAAGGAGGATAAAGACTCCAGCCAAGACACAGAAGGCCACTCCTCTCCAGCCACAGGGAGACAGCTGCCACTGTTCTCCAGTTTGGAATGCACAGGCTTAGAAAGCAAGATTTCAACAGACTGTTTGGCACTGAGTAGAGTTTTCCCGAAGACCTGGCAGGGGAATTAGTTGAAGTAATAGTATGTCAAATGCTCGTCATGACAAATTCTAATTGAAGTTTCAAATGAATTAGGCTTTGCCTGCACAATGATAGGAAGACAAGTGCATTTCGTGAATTAATTTGCAGAGGGATCTGCTGCACCTTCTGGAAACATGAGGATCAGGCCTCCTCTCTGAGTCTGTACACCTGCACACAGAGCTGTAAAACTCCTATACCCATAAAGATCTTTCTTGAGATGGCAATTTAAGGCGTTGGAAGCCAAAGCTTGGTAAAGGTCATTTCCTGTCAAAATTGCATGTGATCCAGAGGTGTGACACTCCAGTAGTACATTGCTATTAGTGATAGACTTGTGTTGGTACACTGTTTCCTACATACCATTTCCTTTCATCTTTAAATCCCATCAGGCCTGAATCATAGCACTTAACAGGCACTCACTATGCATTAAATAAACCAGCAAGTGACCACACTTATCTTTTACTTAGTAAACATCCGGTGCCTTTTCCGAAGCAAGCAAGGGATGAATTCAAGAAGAGTGAACTTTATGTGAATTGTTCTGCTAGTTTGTACACACACTGAAACTCAATGTGGTCTTGATCTCTTACTCCCATTCTCCCTTTTCAAAATCTAAGATTTATCACAGAGAAGGAATATTGAAGAGCAGCCACTATGTTACAAGGGGAAGAAAAGACAGGATTCTGGACCTGCTATTATAAAACAATAATGGCTGAAAACAGTGCTCTGGCTCAGAAGTGAACTTGCTACTCTGTCACCCAGAAGGAACAAATGTCTCCTCTAACTCAAAGTTACCCCATTAAAGGAGGAAAAGGGGGAAGGCTTGGTTTGAAATGTTGAAGATGTAGCCTGTTGGATATTTACACCATCTATTAATTTCACTAGTGTCCAGGTATTTACTCTTGAATGGGAATTTAGGATCAGAAGTTGGTGGATTTTATGTTCAGCAGTTCTTTGTAGCCCATTGAGGTCTTGGTGCTCTTTATGAAATCAGAGAAGTGATCTAGATATTAAAAAATACATCCTTCATGCTGAGAAAACCCAATTTAGAAAAGTACAGCTTCCTGTTTGTGCCAGTGAATTATATAACTGGTTCAATGATTTTAGGTTGGCACTAAAGTGGCTCCATGAGATTTGCCAAGACCCCATAAATAAACAATAAACAGGAGATATCTCATGCCATAAGCCCCCAGGCAGGTATCTCTTAAATATAATCTTACGGCTGGGAGAAAAGTCATACCTCATCTTAAGAGGGGTTTGTTATAACTAGAAGAAAGCTTTAAAGAGTAAGTAACTACTTCCTTTTATAAATCTTTCCTCTAACAAGCATATATATATATATAATACTTCTATCAGCAAAAATATGAGGTTTTAATTGAAAAGTACTTAGAAAGGAAAATTTATATAACCAAAACAGTGCAAAGACTTTTTTTTTCCCTGGGGGCCTTTGCCTTTATATATTTCTTGGCTACTTGACATTCAACCACTAAAACATGTGCTTCATGATAGCCCTTCAAGTCAGGTTTTCTTCAAACAGAGTAAGAGATAAACCATGAGTATTTGTTTCAGATGGGCATGTAGTCTTCTATGAGATTCTTCCTTTCTTGAGATTCCAAGATGTTAACTACAGCCAAGTGAATAGTAGTTTGGGCTGAAAAGATCATTCTACTTAACTGCTCTGAAATCTTGCTCTTTTCTCTCATTTTATAGTTTAAGCATCAAAAATATTCTAAATTTTGGCAGTGAATTTTCCTTTTGTGGGAACAGATCATCCTGGTGGGTTGTGAAGACTACAAAAATTATTATCTTTTAAGATTAAAACAATATTTATTGTTACTTGTAAACATGCATAGTGTGTGTGTGTGTGTGTGTGTGTGTGTGTGTGTGTGTGTGCCACAGCCCTCATATGTAGGTCAGAGTACATCTTTGTATGGTTACTTCTCTCCTTCCACCTTTACATGGGATCTGAGGATCAAACTATGGTTAGCAGCCTTGCACAGCATATACTTATATTTGCTGATCCATCTCACAGTCCCAATAATTTTTCATTAATTTATATAATATATAGCTATGAAACAACAGCTTAAGGAAGCTAGGGATGTGTCTCTCTCTAACTTGTTCATTGCTGAATCCAAATCAGAGACAGTCTTTGGCAGTCCATAATGGGCAGCTAGTAAATTGTCAATGAAAGCAGGGTTAGGAGCTGATCCTATCCATGTGCATAACTCAGCGTTGAAGGGCAGGCTCAGGCTTGTTGCTTAAAATCTGGAGGCTTCCCACTCCTGTGGATTTATAACATTGGCATAGGATCAAGATGGTTTATCAATAAATAATTTGCATTTATCTTGCTTTTCTACAGTTGACCTACTGTATAAATCTTTTCTTACTTAGATATTTTACTTTGAGTAGTGATAATTTATTTTCTCCAGGCCTCTTTCTTTCTTACATTTTATAGCCACACAAATATGTGGAAAACACACACGGTATGTTAGTAGACTGAACTCTCTCTGACAAGATTCCAAGGTCATATTTTAGAATTCTTCACCCTGAACTGCAAATGAGATACAAATGGGGAGACATTGCGAGGGATTTTACTCTATGATAGCTTTTTTTCTTTGGAAATCAATCATACTTGGGTAAAACAACCCCCTATATTAAGCATTATTTGTTAGTATAAATTCACACAACATTATCTCTCTTTAACAATCACACATCCTTTAAGTTGTTTTAGCTTATCTGTGTTTTAGTTAACTGAAATAGTCAATTCATTTTCTACATGTAATGTTCAAAAATCCTTTAGAGGATTTTCATAAACAGTTTACCTCCCTCAGTAGTCTAGCATGTGAAAGAACTACCTGAGTGACCCAAAACTGAATGTGTAGACAATTTTGGCTTTAGAGTTGTTGTGATCTTCTTGTCTTTGCCTCTTGAGTGTAAGTCTCTGTGGGTGCACCACTGTGACCTTAAAGCCTTTTCTTTGTGTATCATAAGCATAGGCCCATAGGGCATGCGTAATGTCTTGTAACTGAATCATAGATTAGCATGTTATTATTTCACAACAATTTGGCGGTTTCTGCTATTAAAATGTCTGTAATGAATTTCATAATATTTCCTTTTTAAAATATTTATTTATTACTTCTGGTTACATCTCCATCGCAGTATCCTCTTTCCGCCCCTCCCAGTCCCGCCCTCCCACCCTCTACCCCCTATCCCTTCCATCACACTTCTCTGGAGTGGAGTGTCTCTACATAACAGTCCCTCGCCCCAGTTCAGCAGTCATATGAGGGCCAAGAGCCTCGTCATACACTGGGAGCCTACAAGGCAGCACCATTAGGGCAAAGTGTCTCATTGACAGGAAAGAAGTCTATGTTTTGTTCCCTTTGGTGCATTCATTGTAATATAGTTATCCTGTACTATATGGCTAAACTCTGACTATGAATAAATAGATACCATGTGCATCCTTCTGGGTCTGGGTTAGCACACTCAGGATAAGCTTCTCTAGTTCCATCCATTTGGCTGGAAATTGCATGATTTTGTTGTTTCTGATGCCTGAGTAGTATTCCATTTTGTAGATGTACCACAGTTTTTTAACCCATTCTTTCGTTGAGGTACATCTGGGTTGTTTCCAGTTTCTAGCTATTACAAATAAAGCTGCTATGAACATAGATGAGGAAACTTCCTTGTGATACGGTGAGGAATCATTTGGATGAATACCCAGAAGTGGTATGGCTGGGTCTTGAGGCAAAGCTATTCCAAGTTTTCTAATATATCACCAGACTGACCTCTATAGTGGTTGCACAAGCTTGCTCTCCCACCAGCAATGGAGGAGGTTTCCCATTCTCCACACCCTCACCAGCATGTGCTGTCATATGAGCTTTTGATCTTAGCCATTCTGCCAGGTATGAGATGGAATCTCAGAGTCTTCTTGAGTTGCATTTCTCTGATGATTAAGGATACTGATCATTTCTTCAAGTGTCTCTCAGCCATTAGGAATTCCTCCTTTGTGAATTCTCGCTCTGTTCCGCACTTTTTGATTGGATTATTTGGTTTCTTGGCATTTTAATTTGTTGAGTTCTTTGTAAATTTTGGATATTAACCTTCTGTCAGATATTTCAAGGTAATGGTATCTGTAATATAGAATAACCATCATATTATAGAATAGCATTTACATTGCTACCAACTCTTTTCATTTTTAGCAATGAACTTGAAGTAATGCTAATATATACTATATTGCATAGGTATCCTTTCTTTAAAGATATTGTTTATTTTAAACTCCTATTTAGTAGGGTTTCCATACTTCATCTAGAGTCCCTACTTATTATACAGAACCTTTAAACAAGTCTGAAGAGTGGAATGGTTAAATAAAAAAATGAAGAATCTTCAATTTTAGAAGTTTTATACTTGTTCTAGATCATAACATTAATTTACAACTTATTGTATGATCGATTATCTGAAATCCAGTTAAATTCATTTTAATTTGTTTCAGTGATACATAGAGAGCACTAATGTGCTTAATGATTTCTCACCAATTCACAAGGAAGTTTCCTCATCTATGTTCATAGCAGCCTTATTTGTAATAGCTAGAAACAGGAAACAACCCAGATGTTCCTCAACCAAGGAATGGATAAAAATCACTGGTACATCTACACAATGGAATACTGCTCAGCCATCAGAAACAATGAAGTCATGCAATTTGCAGCCAAATGGATGGAACTAGAGAAGCTCATCCCGAGTGAGCTAACCCAGACTCAAAGGATGCACATGACATCTATTCACTTATAATCAGATTTTAGCCATATAGTACAGGGAGATAACCATACTACAACCAATGCACCAAAGAGAACAGGAACATATATTTGTTTCCTGTCAATGAGACACTTTGCCCTAGTGGTGCTGCCTTGTATGCCCCCACTGTATGAGGAGGCTCTTGGCTCTCATATGACTGCTGAACTGGGGCGGGGGACTGTTATATAGGGACACTTCACTCCAGAGGAGTGGGATGTAAGGGATAGAGGGTAGAGCGTGGGAGGGCAGGACTGGGAGGGTTGGAAAGATGGCACTATGATGGAGATGTAACTTGAAGTAATAAATAATAAGTACATATAAATACCTAGACCTAATTATATGTTAGAAAATTAATATCTTATTCTGAAAGTATGTGTGTGTATAGCAAGGAGGTGATTCATGTTAATATGTATGTCGATGTATATATCTTAAATTCTATCACATTTCACAAGCTGAACACACCTGTGTCACCAACCAGGAGATAGAAAACTAGAATTTTCCCAGAATCCTCTCTGTTTATCTCTTACAGTAATAACCTATCCCCTACCTTCCAGTCCTGAACAGACACATGGGAGAGTTACCAATCCTCATGCTTTGCTATACTAGCCGTTTAGATTTCTTTTGATGACTGTGTTTGATGACTATATTGATTCATGATCCCATGAGTTGGACTGCCACTGAGCAACATTTTGTTTGTGAGATTCATTTTCAGGTGGTTCTTAGAGACCCACTTTCCTCCCAGATATCTGTAGTATTTTTGTAAATGTAGTATTTCTACTTTGTGAAACACAAAAAAAGTCTGAAACTTTCCTCTAAGTATGTTCCATTTCCACTTCATTCTAAACATTTGCATTCAGTACTGTTTTTATTTATTTATTCCTAAATGAATTGTAAAATTTTGTATTAAATATGTTTGAGAGCAGTAACTATTTAAGATATAATTTTTAAAAAACATTTTATTGGTTCTTTTTGAATTTCACATCATCCACCCCAATCCCATTCATCTCATCCTCCCGTCAACCCACCCTCCACCTTCGCAACTGCCTCCCCAACAGAGAAAAAAATCTCATTTGGAAGAAGTAGTTACAGTGTATACCCTTTTGTCCCACAATATATGCCCTTTTGTCCACACTTCTTTACATGCAAATGTTCATTGCAAAGACTCCTTGGTCTGGTAGGAGGCCTCTGGCTTCTGATAGTCTATCAGTACTGGGACTCCTCTTGGATATCCTGTTGTTGCCCTGTGTCATGGAGATTCTGTAGTTTAGGATCAATAGGATTGGTCCCTTCATGCACTTCAGCAGTTCATCAATGGGGTAAAAGTTGGGGTGGGCCAATTCAAAGCCCTGGATCTGGGCCTGAGAGTTATCTCAGCTGGTCAGTCCACCAGCTCTCCTGCTCTTATGGCCTCAGGGCCCGCCCACAGGCAACTCCTGTAACCAGGGTCAGCTCTACCCTGCTGTCCAGACAAAGTGCAGGACACACTTTCCTGAGTGTCGCAGCCAGTAAGGGGCAGGGCTCATTCTTCCACTCTTGTGACCCTGGGACCAGCTCTCCTGCTTGCCACAGGTGGCAAGGCAGAGGGATGGGAAGAAGACATCTCTCTCTCACCCATACCACTACAAGAAGACAAGAGGTAGGGCTGGCTTTCCTGCACTCATGAACCTTGGGGATGGCTCACCTGCAACCCCCAAGTCCAGGGGCAGCTCTAGAATGTTGCCCAGGTAAAGTGCAGGGCACCCTCTCTGGAATGCTGCAGTAGGTGAGGGACTAGGACAGCTCATTTGCTCTCATGACACCAGAGGGGCCCACTCTCCTGACTTTTGCAGGTGGCAAGGACAAAAGGGAGTAGAGTGGATCTCTCCCTTGTTGATGCTGCTGCACAGTAGGCTAGAGGCAGGGCTTGCTCTCCCATACTCACAACCTCAGGGCTGTTTCATTCACTGTCAGCTCTACTATACTTCCCAGATGAGAGGTAGGGCCAGCTCTCCCATTCTAATGACCTCAGAGTCAGTTCTCCTGCCTACCAGAGGTGGCAAGGGTCGAGAGGGGAGCATCTCTCCCTTGCCCATGTCACCACAAGGGAGTTGAGGGGCAAGGCCACCTGTTCCATGCTCATATCTGGGACAACTCACCCCCCAACTCCCCCCAGGGTGCTGGCCCACTTTCCAGAGTACTGCAGCTAGCTAGTGGCTAGGTCAGTTCTCCTGATCTCATGTCCTCAGGGCCAGCTTTCCCTCAACGCCCAGGTGAGGAGTGGAGTCATCTTAGCCTAGCCCTCAGACATCAACATGTCCCTGGGCAATAGCCTAGACCAGGCACAACCACCTGGCCTTTTGTGATAGCAGACCCCTGCTGCTGCAGGCCCATAGACCCATTGTGGCCCCAGGTGGCAGGCCAGGCCAGGACTTCACCATGGTCCCAGGAAGCATCACCAACTACTCATATCAGGCTGTTTCTCATTACCCTGGAGTATCCAGTTTTGCCTCTCTTCATTGTGCCCATATCCTTTTACTTCTCTTCTTCCATTTCTCTACCATTTACTTCTCTTAGTGGTGTCTGGGGCCTCTGGTTGTCTGTGGTCATCTAACAAGTGGTCAAAAGAGTTCTATGCCCCTCCCTTGCATTACAGTACGGGGCAAGGGTCATCTTCGGCATGGCCTGTCCTCTCTGGCCTACACAGAACTGAACCTGTGATCATCTCAGGCTCACTTTTTTCAAGTGTTAAGCTACTGATCATTCAGATGATCACAGGTCAACTTAGACATATCCTCTTTCCTCTGCCACCTATTGATGCACATGTGACACAGCAGCCATCCCTGACATGCCTCTAGAGGCAGAGAACAGATAATCTTTCTGGTCATTCAGTTAGGTACTATGACAGCCTATTATAGTTACTTTCTAAGCTAATCAGAAACAAACCGGCAAGAGACAAGCAACATCTGCTTACCCTAATATAAGAGATAGATAGGGCCTCTTCAAAAACCTCAAGAGATCTGCAGAATATGGCATTCAAAGATGTTTTTGTAACTTTAGATTTTTTTATATCAAGACATATCAACTCCTGACAGCACCCCCTATTCTCCTCCAAGTAGAAGATGAGCATCGAAGAATCTCCAGTGGGAGATGATTGAATTAGTCGCAAGCCTATCTCTTGGTAGGAAAAGCCCCTTGCCCCAACTGTAGACAGAATGCTGTCCAAAAAGGACAAAACCTGGAAGCAGGTAAGTTGACAGCCTAGCTCTGCCAAGACAGGGTAGGTAAGTCCTTCATAACCCCTGCTCTACAATCAATGTCTGTCAGAGAAACGGGGCCAAATGACTGAAGATCGATGCTGTAATGTATGGAGAGAAAATGGGAACTGTCCAGGCAGCCACAGGTATGTCATTTCTTAGTTTGGGAAGCTGCAGGCCCTGTACTTCCTATAAAATCAGATATATTTATCCCTCTCAGGTCTCTGAGGTGGTTGAAGAACAGATAGCTAGAGTCTCATAATTTAATTTTGAGTTGTTTAGGAGTCAAGAGAGTGCTATAGATCTAAGAAGATACTTTTAAAATTGTGTTGCAAGTTAGTACGAATGTTGAGTCAGATATAGACCTTTAAACTCATGGAGATGTTTAGATAGTAGAATGTTAAAGTCAAATACCAAATACATATGGACCGGTCATTGGGAATGTACGTTAAGCCATATAACCCTCATAACTGTGGCCTAATTACCTCTGTTGTACTGTATTGTATTTGTTATTATAAGAGAAAGAGCCATTTGTTGGTCTGAAAGGGGAAACTGTAGGGGGAAATAAGATATACCTTAAACTTAAACTTAAAAGAAAAAAAAAAGGGAAGAGGATGGGGGGTTGAGGGTGGGAGGGTGGGAGGGTGGGACTGGAGGGGGAATAGGTAGGGGACTGCGATTGAAATGTAACTTGAAGAAATAAAAAATAAAGAAAAAAATAAATGATAAAAAAGTGAAAAAAAACCAAAATGTTCTGAAAACCCTAAAAAAAAATTTTTAAAAATGTGTATTGGTGTTTTGCCCTCATGTATGTATTAGTACAATGTGTATGTCTAGTGACTGCAGAGGCAGGGAGAGAACATAAGATCCTTTGGCAACTGGAGTTACACACTGTTGTGAGCTGCCATGTAGGTTTTGGGAATTGAACCTGGATCCAACATAAGAAAATCAATTTCTCTTAACTGCTAAGTCTTCTCTCCAGCATCAGAATGTAATCTTCTCTGTGCGAGTTTTTGTATTCCTTTTTTTCAATTGGTATTTTTAAGTTTTCTCCATATATGTTCCATTTCATCTACTTAAAATATTATTGTATCACTATTTCAAACCTCTTAAGCCTAATTTTGTGAAGTAAATATGGCTCTTCTTGTGTTGATAAAGATTCTTGGTATGTATTTTCTTCCTCTTGTATTGTTCATATGTATAGAGAATTAGTTGTTTGGTGTCTGATTAGATTTTATTTTATTATTTAGTTTGTTTCCATACTGGTGCATTGGATCATTCACTGGTTTTTGAAATATTTCCTCTATATCCTCCTCCTCCTCTTCTTCCTCCTCCTCTTCCTGTTCTTCTTTTTCTTCTTCAAAAGAGTGCTGTGAAATGATTTCCCCCAAATTGAAGCATTCTATCCTGGATGGAACTCTGTTCTATAAGATTCAGAGCATTCTAAGATAAGACTCATTAGACACAAGAAGTAAGCAACTCACAAATGTCAGGATGTCATTAAAACTTACAGCTGCACCAGACCTTTCTCTGCCCAATGTCATACTATCAGTGAGAACTTCTGAGGAGAAAATAACCTCTCACTCACCAAGCTGCCTGCAAACCTTGTGCAAAGTTCCAAGGTTACAGGTTTTGTGAGTAGTCATCTATCCTGAGGTAGGGCTTTGATGATACAACTTCTTTTGAGTTGTCCATACTGTCACATGACTCCTCACCCATACTCCTAAAAGAAATTCAACTAACACATCAGTTAACCAAGTTACACATTTGTGGCATTGGTACATTAGTCTATCACTATTTCCCTGTTTGATGCAAATAGATGTTTGATTGTGTCTCAATTAAGAAACGAATATAGTTTAGAAAATCCACATCCTCAACAAATCTTTTATGAGTCCATTGCAAATTTTGGCCTAGTTTTACATGTTGGATTCTTATTTCTACCTACCTATTTATCTTTCTGGCCTTTTAGTTATAGACTTCTTTTTTAAATTTTTATTTTACAAAACCCACATATATATTTACTCTCAAATATTCTAGTATTCATTGCTTCACAATTTTTAATTTTATGTGTATGAGGTTTTGCCTGAATGTACATATGTGCACCATATGCATGCCTGGTGCTTGGGGAGACCAGAAGAGGTTGTCAATATCTGGGAACTGGAGTTACAAATGAGTATCAGCCACTATGTGGATGCTTCCCACCAGGTCCTCTGCGAGAGCACCAAGTGCTCTTAACCATTGATCCATCACTCTAGTCTCTGTATATCATATATGTTTTCAAACTACATTTAACTTTTAATTGATTCTAATATCCAGTACTTTCTTTTTTTAATTTTTGAGATTATAATTTAAACACAACATTTCTTTCTTCCCTTTCATCCCTCGAAACCTTCTAATATAACCCTTTCCACTGTCCTTCAAATTCAGGGCCTCTTTTATTTACTAATTGTTACTGCATGGATATATGTATTTGTATAGCCATATGTTTCTAAATATAATATGCTCAGGCTGGATAGTGTCATTTGTATGTATGTTTTCAAGGCTGCTCACATGGTACTAGATAATCAATTGGTGTTCTTTTCCCTGGGGAAGATCACCTCTACTGCTGCCAGCTTTTCTCATTTGCCTGGAGTTCTTTGTTTAGGGTTGATGCCTTGTGGGCTTTTCTCTATCCAGTTTGTCATGTTCACAGATGCCATCCTTGTACAGCTTAGGTTAAGGTGGCCAAGTTGGTAAGACTTTATGAGCAGAGCTTCTGACTTTACTGGGATACACAATTTCACACACACACACACACACACACACACACACACACACACACACCACCACCACCACCACCACCATCATAATCATTGACTAGGCTCCACAACTTGGCATTCTGATTGGTTGTAGTTTTTGTAATGTTTTTCATCTGCTGAAAACAGAATTTTCCTTGATAAAAGATGAAGACTACATTTATCTTTGGGCATAAGAACAGACATTCATAGACTAGTTTTAGGGATTACTTTGGTTTAGTAAATTAGTGGTTGTAGATTCTCCTTCAATACCATGATTTCACTAGCACTCAGTAGTTAGCTAGGTTTCCAGTACCACCCATGGTACTGGAGGGATCTCTAGTTGAGTATGTCTTAAATCCAGTTACACAGCTATTGCTTACTGACACATTATGCATGCCACTACTGCACCCATAGGCTTATTCTGCCATGCTGGTCATTAAAGTTGTTCATAAATATAGTTGTGAAAGTAATAGTTTCCACTTTACTTTTGAAGCTTGAATGGTGGTACCATGAAAGTTAGTCCTTGGTGGGGGGTGGGATGATCAGGTTAGTTCTAGATAATCTCTTTGACTTGTTTCTGAAGTACATGGTGTCTTCAGCAACAGGAACATATCTTCTACCTCTAGGTAGAGGTAATCAAGGGCAACAGCAATAGCCTGTATGATTCAGGAGTATTTTAGATAGCCTTGAGCCACAACTAAAAGAGGGCTTCTCATGTCTGATATCGGGTTATTTCTTAGATAATCTTTGTCTCTAAGGAGGAATCACTGTCACCTGAAATGAGAAAAGTTCATTAAAACTATATTTTCATATTATTTACACACCGAATTGCATGTATTATAGGGGTTTTAAGGTACATAGTTAATAGTATGATTTATTGTTGCTTCCTCAAACATCTTTATTGTTATTTTACCTACATCCTTCCTTCTCATATATTTAAGTCCCTCCTTTCCTAAGGAGCACCCTTTTCCTATTTGTCCTAACAGATAGATCACTTGTATTCTGTTATTCCCTTTACCCATCTCCTACATTCCACTGTGTTTATCTCCTTCCCCTTCACTAAGGAGCCCTGCTTTCCCACTTCTGTGATCAGATTACTTGTACTCTGATAATCTCTCCTCTAATGGACCCAAACCTGTCTCCCTGCAATGGTCCTATTTTTCTTTCCTGGTTTCTGTAGTTACTACATGCTATATGCTGACATATGAAGATTTGGAGCTAGGAGCCTCCAGTAAAAGACAAAATGTGATGTTTGTCTTGTCTTTCTGGCAGTCTATATAGCATCTTCCAGTACTCTGAGAGCTACTCAAGAAGGAAGAAGCTTTCTGGCCACTACCAACTTAATTTCTCCCTGTTCTGTAGTTAATGAAAGTGATGCCACTATTTCATTAGTGGATATATTTTTCTAGACAAATGGCGACTGTAGCTCACAGGATTCGTAGTTAGATGCAGTTGTTCTTCACGTGTTTGTTTATTTGTTTTGTTTTGCTTTTTTTTGTCAACTTGATACAAGTTAGATTTATCTAGGAAGAAAGAACCTCAATTGAAAAAAGTTCTCCATTGACTTGGAGGCAAGACAGCAACACATTTTCTTAATTGGTGATTGATGTATGAGAGTCCATCCCTGGGCATGTGATCCTGATGGTATAGGAAAGTGAACTTAACATGCCCTGAGGAGGAAGGCAGTGAGCATTGCTCTCCATAGTCTCTGTTTCAATTGCTGTCTACAGGTTACTGCCTCGAGTCCTGGCCCTGGTTTCCCTCAGTGATGGGCCAAAAAATGTAAGCTGTGATAAATTCTTCCTGTCCCAAGTTGCTTTTGGTCAATGTTTTATCACAGAAACAGAAATCAAATGAGGACACTAAGTAAAGATGTGTATTGGTAGTAGGAGTACAAAGTGGAGCAACCACTGTGGAAATCTGTGGGCCAGTTCTCAAATTTCTAAGTATATATACCATGTGAGACAACTATAGTATCACTGGACATATTATCAGAGATAACACTATGTATGTACTTAGGCATTGTTTTATTCCTAGTAGACAGGAAGTGGACAGTCTAAATAACTATTGGCTGGTGAGAAGATAATGAAAATATGATGCATAAGCTCAATGGAATATTAGTCAGCTCTAAAGGAAAAGGAAATTATAAAATTTATAGCTAAATATATCAGGCTACAAATACTCATTTGGTGATATATAAGGGGAATATTGGAGCAAGAAGCTATAAATGGGTTCAGGATGGGAGGGCAAGGTAGAAGAAGGAATATAGTTAAGAAAAACGAAAACTGAAGAGCTTTGATAAAGCTCTGTGGAAACCTACTACTTACTGTAGATGCATTCTAAATACATTCACATAATATACATACATATACACCTATATAGAGAGATACAATTAGATATAGATATATAAAATACACGTGTATCATATACATGTACATAAAAAGAAGTATAAATATAATTTTCCAAAATCAGGAGTCAGAGGTGGGGATGTGAAGGCATTGGCTCTCCTAGAAACCATAGACTTCAAATAAAATGACCAATGCCAAATTTGGGTTACCTTTTTCAATTTATTGGCCAGTGAGGTCCCATAGACCTTCAAACACTACAGGCTACTGCCGATGGTCTTGGTGGCAAGACCATATTGCAAAGACAAGCCATATTTGAGTCACAGGCCAGAGAGAAATCAAGCTGGTGCTGATCTGCAGGTTTCATCTCTACTTGCTAGCATCATAATACTGCAAGTATCTAGACAAGATATCAAGGTGAAAAGTATCATAGATAAACTTTGTTGTTGTTGTTGTTGTTTATCTGCCTTTGAAGGTACTGCCACAAGAATTTTCTCCATTGATTCCTTTAAAATTAATTATTTAAATTTATTTTAACATTTAGTTCCCCCTTATGTCAATACATATTATATATTAACATGTGCCATGGTCACATGTACATGTCAGAGGATAACTTTCAAGAATCAATTATCTCCTTCCATCATCCTCATTCCAGAGACAGATCTCAGGATGTCAGGTATGGCAGAATGTGCCTTTACCACCTGATCCATCCTACAGGTGCTCAAAGGTAACATAATTTTTTTTCTCCTAAACTCTATTATATTCAATGTCCTTAACATGTTGATGAGTTAAGAGATGGGGGGAAACGCTTTAGAGTGGTTATAGAGTCCATTTAATACAATCCATATTTTCAAAGGTTGTGCTAAAGATGTTCTTTTCTCATCTAACATCTGTGTTTCATCTTCCTACTATGTAAACTTTCTTCTTTTTTTAATAATTTATTTTTTATTTCTTCAAGTTACATCTCAATCACAATCCCCTCCCTACTCACCCCTCCAGTCCCACCCTCCCACCCTCTTCACCCTCTACACTTTTCCTTTTTTTTTTAAGTTTAAGGTATATCTTCCCCCCCCCCCAACAGCTCGCCCTTTCAGTACAACAAATGGCTCTTTCTTTAATACCAATAAATACAGTACAAAACAACAGAAATAAATAGGCCACAGTTATGAGAGTTACATGGCTTAGCATACATTCCCAATGTCCAGTCCATATATATTTAGCACCTGACTTTAACATCCTACTATCTAACCATCTCCATGAGTTTAAAGTTCTATATCTAACTCAGCTTTCATACTAACACGCATCACAACTTTAAAAATATCTTCTTAGATCCAGAACACCCTCTTGATTCCTAAACAACTCAAAATTTAACTATGAGACTCTATAGCTATCTAGTCTTCAACCACCTTAGAGACCTGAGAGAGATAAATATATCTGATTATATAGGAAGTGCAGAGCCTGCAGCTTCCAAAACTAAGAAATGACATGCTTAAAAATGCAATGTGAAGTTTCGGCCTTTTGCTACCAACAGTCGTAAACTGTTTAGGATAATTAAGAAAAGCAAACTAATAGTCATGCAAGCTTGTCATTTTGTTAGTTACTATGACAGTCTATCACAGTTATTTTTCTAAGCTACTCAGAAATCAAGTTGCTAAAAGACAAGCAACATTTGCTTATGTAAATATAAGAGATAGATAGGGCGTCTTCAAAAACCTCAAGAGATCTGCAGAATATGACATTCAAAGATGCTTTCTTTTTTTTAATAATTTATTTATTGTTTCTTCAAGTTACATCTCAATCACAATTCCCTCCCTACTCCCCCCTCCAGTCCCACCCTCCTCCCCCTCAACCCCCCATCTTCTTCCCTTCTTTTTTTTTTTTTTTTTAGTTTAAGGTATTTCTTTTTCCCCCCAACAGCTCTCCCTTTCAGCCCAAAAAATGGTTCTTTTTCTTATAACTATGAATACAATACAAAACAACAGAAATAAATAGGCCACAATTATAAGACTTATATGGCTTAGCATACACTCCCAATGTCCAGTCCATATGTATTTGGCACCTGACTTTAACATTCTACTATCTAACCATCTCCATGTGTTTAAAGTTCTATATCTAACTCAGCTTTCATACTAACTTGCCTCATAATTTTAAAAATATCTTCTTAGATCCAGAACACCCTCTTGATTCCTAAACAACTCAAAATTTAACTATGAGACTCTAGCTATCTATTCTTCAACCACCTCAGAGACCTGAGAGGGATAAATATATCTGATTATATAGGAAGTGCAGGGCCTGCAGCTTCCAAAACTAAAAAATGACATACCAGTGGCTGCCTGGACAGTTCCCATTTTCTCTCCATACATTACAGCATCAATCTTCAGCCATTTGGCTCCATTTCTCTGACAGACATTGATTGTAGAGCAGGAATTATGAAGGACTTACCTACCCTGTCTTGGCAGAGCTAGGCTGTCAACTTATCTGCTTCCAAGTTTTGTCCTTTTTGGAAAGAAGTCTGTCTACAGTTGAAGCAAGGGGTTTTTCTTACCAAGAGAATGGCTTATCACCAATTCAATCATCTCCCACTGGAGATTCTTGGATGCTCATCTTCTACTTGGAGTAGAATAAGGGGTGTTGTCAGGAGCTGACATGTCTCGATATCAAAAAATCTTAAGTTAAGAACACATCTTTGAATGCCATATTCTGCAGATATCTTGAGGTTTTTGAAGATGCCCTATCTATCTCTTATATTTAGATAAGCATATATTGCTTAATTTAAGATTTTTTGATATCGAGACATGTCAGCGCCTAACAGCACCCCTATTCTACTCCAAGTAGAAGATGAGCATCGAAGAATCTACAATTGGAGATGGTTGCATTAGTGGCAAGCCTATCTCTTGGCAAGAAAAACCCCTTGCTTCAACTGTAGACATAATGCTGTCCAAAGGGGACAAAGCTTGGAAGCAGGTAAGTCGACAGCCTAGCTCTCCCAAGACAGGGTAGGCAAGACCTTCATAATTCTTGCTCTACAATCAATGTCTGTCAGAGAAACAGGGCCAAACACCTGAAGATTGATGCTGTAATGTATGGAGAAAAAATTGGAACTGTCCAGGCAGCCACTGGTAAACTTTCTTCTTAAGAAAACTGGCTAAAGGACACTTTAGACTCCGTGGGTTGTTAAAAAAATAATAACACTGGGAGATAAAGTTGGGATGGGGTAACAAGATAAGGATGGATCTGGGAGCAATTTGGGGAAGGAGTGGAAGGTGCAATTATCATCATGTTCACTTATGTGAAATTCCCAACGAATTAATAAAAATATTATATAAAGCTACATTTAAGATATCATAAATATTTACTGCAAGATTGGATTATAAATGTTTTGTGCATGTATTTAGTTGTCAAGCTGCAGTATATCTAGCATATATGTAGTATATGCTTTATATGGAACTATATTTATAAGTAAAAGCACTAAAGGTATGAGTGATCCTTTCAAAACAAAACAAAAGTGGCTGAGACCATGATCAATGTCTATATTTTATTTATGAATCCTTGGCATTCTGCATTTGCATATTCTTGAGCAATTTCCCTGAACATATCATCTGGGGTCTTTAATAAAGATACCTGTCTCTTGTTCTATCTTCCAGAGAGTCTTATATTGTTCATACCATCGTATTCTGTGTATTAGCTGGTGTTCAAGAAAAATCCTATGATATTGAATTTGAAGTAAACAATCCACAGAACCAAAACACTCACTCTGAGTGTGGTCAGGGCATGAATATTTGTCTCATTTGGTCAGTGATATGACTTAATTGAGATTTTTTTTAACTCAGATAAAGTTCTACCATCTGTTGGAAAATGTCCAAGCATCTGTTGACTGATATTTTAATCTTTAATTGGTGACGTTTACTCTGCTTTGTAGCATTCATGATTCCAAATCATTTTCTGACATTTGACAGAAAAGGTATGTTGTACTAAACTGCTTCCACCTGCTAATGTGGGTAGCATTTTTGAGCAGGGTTAACTGAGGTCCACCATTTGGAAATAGTTTGCAAAAAATGCCTCAATTCTCTTGGGAAGGATGCCTGTGTGCCTTCTGCTTTGTGAATGCTTCAAGGCTTAGGCTGGAACTCTATGTCAATCAACTTGCAATCAACGAAGAAGACTGAATTGCACTTTTACTAATCCAAACAAATTTTGAGCAGTGTAGTGTTTCTGCCATTTGATATTTCAGCATAGATGTCCTACTGTAGAGTCTGTGGCATACTGTGTCATTCTTGGGGGCTGATTGCCCTGATTTCACAGCAAGCACGATGACCAGAGATAGCATGATTCACAGTCCTCAAAATCCCTCTTAGGTGAAAAGTTTATTTCCCATGACTTATGGTTATTGAGATGGGAGGTAAGCAAACGTCAAATAGTTTGAAGATTGTAATTTCTTTAAAGCAAAATTCAAAGCGAGGTGTGCTCTTTTGAGGTCATTTTACATATGTATTTATATATTCAGTAATTGATAGATGAGAATAGAAGGGGAGGACAGAGTTCTAAGATGCTATAGGTATGCAAACTAGCAATAGAAATGCTATGAATATGCTGAACCATGTTTTGCACAATTACATATTACACATTAAATAATTGATCTTCTAGGTCATAAAACACAAAGGATTACATGTGGACTGTGATTTGTGCAAAATTTCCCTATTTTGTGGAAGCAAAGAAACAGCATAAGTAAACCAGAAATTCTATCATTAAGTGGAAAATAAATTTGATTTAAATTAACTTTAATTTGGGCCCAAGGTTTGCCTTCTTCCCAATGACATCATCTTTATACAACCCTTGCTTGTGAAAATCATATTTTAATACTGGATAAAGGCCTCATCACCGTGGACCCTGGGTAGTAGCTCTTCAACAAAATACTGACATGGTGACACATAAGATAATGTAGAAGTAATCACCTCTGAGAAAAGAAAGTTTAGGAATTAAAGCTCAGTGCATTCATAACAAAATTACTAACACCATTTTGAATATATTACAAATTAGATATAACTAGAGTAAACTATTCCTGCATATAGCTGGAATGGCTAAGAAATGATAGGAAAATGGACTTCAGAGGTGTCAGTTATTTGGTGGTGGTATTTCCTAAGTGTACATTTCCTGGGTTATTTCTGTTTGTTAGAATCCTTTGCTCATAAATAATTGAAAAGCTAACCCTAACTTGATTCTCCCTTCCAACCACTCTGCAGACATTGCAGCCAGATGCTTGACTTAAGATGCAAAGGGAGCAACTGTACCTTCACAGCAGCACAAAGGAAAGTGACTGCCAGGTTCAGAGTCCTCTACCATGTGGGTTAGAGTGTGCAAAGAGACATAAAGTCTTGGCTATGAAGTAATTAGTGTTTGAATTCTTATTACTACATGAAGATACTCACTGGCTAGTGGGCCCTTATGTCCAGAACAGCATTGTAGTCCCCATATAATAATCCAATTAAATAATCCTAGAAAGTCTTTCAATAATCCAAAGGAAGAGATTATGATGAGGATGAGAGGAGGTAAGCACGGGGATAGAGTTTAATATTTTTATTATTACTGTCAAGACAAGAAAGCCTTTGAGGAGTCAAAAATCAGATTTTACAAATATTAGAGGTGTGTGTGTATGCATGTGTGTGTGACTTTGTGTGTGTGTGTGTCCTTGTTGAGCCTAGATGCTGATCTCAGTATCTTCTACTTCTTTCTGTTATATGTTTGAGACAGGCTATCTCACTAGAACGATTGTCATTTCAGCTAGAATGGCTGACCAGTGCATCTGGGATTTGCCTGTGTCTGTCCAATGCCCTCACCACCACCTCCCCCCCACCCTGCCCCCCCTAGGGCTAGCTGCAGACTGGGTCACAGAGGCCATACTCAGGTTTTTACATGAATATTGGGAATTTGAATGAGTGTAGCTGTTCATTCTTAAACAGAAAGGACTTTGCATGCTGAGTCATCTCCTCAGCCCCTGCATTAGTTGTTTGAAGTATAAGTGGAGTTAAAGGAAAGCTAGCCCAAGGCTAGGCGCAACTGAAGCACAGAGCTTGTTCAAGAGCATTTGCACTGGTCAAGTGCCATGAACATCGTGAACTTTCTTTGAATGATTCTCAGACACCTTATATTAATCTTCAGTAGAAAGGTGTTAGTAGATAGCAGAACTGAACTCCATACTTATAATATCCCAACTAAATTTATCACAAAAAAAACATAATTTTATGAGGAATCTTGGAAGCTATTATGTGGGTTCAGGATAAACAACTCAGTCATAATTTGAGTTGATTCTACTGTTCTATGGCACAGCACAATACTGTACCACTGATATCATTTCTTTTCTTAGTGACATATTTTTTATATGGTTTCTGTCAGAGTTACTGTTACTAGTGATGTGGTAAAACGCCATAACACAAAGCAACTTGGGAAGGAAAGGGTTTATTTTCTTACACTTTCACATCCTGGCCCATCATTGAAGAAAGTCAGGGCAGGAACTCAAACACAGCAGGAGATGATGCAGAGGCAGGGAAGTGTGTCTCTTACTGGCTTGCTCCTCTTGGCTTTGTTAGCATGATTTTGTATAGAACTCAAGACCAGCAGCACAGGGATTGCACCATCCAGAACAAGTTGGGTGCTCCCCTGTTAATCACTAATTTTAAAAAGTGTCAAACAACTAGATATTATGGAGGTATTTTCTCAATTTGGATTTCCTCTTTTCAGATGACTCTAGCTTGTGTCAAGTTGGCATAAAGCCATCCAGGACAATTGGATGTTTGTCAGCATTTGATAGACACATATCACTGTTAAACCATAACCTTTCCTTTCTTGTTCATCCTCATGGTCACACGTTAACATCTACACCACAATATAAAACATTTTACAAACTTAAAAAAAAAACAGAGTCTTTAAGAATTCAAACACTTTAAAATTCAATCTCTTCAAAACTCTTTCAAAACCTAAAACCTCTTTTGAAATTTAGTTTCTCAACTGTGGGCTCCTGTGAAATCAAAAATAAGCCAAATGCTTTCTTACTTCAAGAGGGAAAAACCAGAGCACAGTCACGATCAAATCAGAAATTCTGCACACAATGTCTGGGATCTCCTCATGATCTTTAGGCTCATTCTTCCAAAGTGCTTAAGTCATTTTTCTGGCTCTGCCCTCTGGCTCTGCACACACAGATGGTCTGCTAGGCTGAATTCCGCTCTGCTCCATATCTATTGCAGCCCCAGGTGGTAGTCCCACAACACTGACATCTCCAAAATCCTGGGGTCTTCTACTGCAACTCAGCTGAACTTTCACAAATAGCCTCTCCTGGACTCTCTTTGTGCTGCAAAAGGTCAGGTTTTTTCATTACATTTTCAGCCCTGAGGTTCCAATGCTACTCCGGCTGCACCTTTACCAATGGACTTTTTCGGCCTTTCACAATGCCAAACCTCAACTGCTCTGTATGACCTGAACATCCCTTCCAATCCAAGTTCCGAGGGAGCCTCTTACACATGACCAAGTTTGGTTGCCAACATAAGGTGCAGCCTGGGCCACCTCTCAATACAGTTTTCATGTGCTGACTGTGAGGGAACATTACCCAGAAGACTTATTCACCTTAGTGATGCTCTTCTTCTCTTCTTCATTGCTACTGATTTCCCAGATCCAGCTAACCAGCATCAACTGACCCAGTAAAGCAAAATTTCACTTTCTCAGAGCTTGTTTATCACAACCCCAGATAACCAGAACCACAGACTCTTACTTCAAAATAAGAAACAACTCAGAAGTTGCTAAGAGACAAGCAACATTTGCTTATCTAAATACAAGAGATGGATAGGGCATCTTCAAAAACCCCTTGAGATCTGCAGAATATGGCATTCAAAGATGTTATCTTAAATCAAGATTTTTTTTTTATATCAAGACATATCAGCGCCTGACGGCAACCCTATTCTACTCCAAGTAGAGGATAAGCATCGAAGAACCTCCACTGTAAGATGGTTGAATTGGTGGCAAGCCTTTCTCTTGGCATGAAAAAACCCCTTGCACCAACTGCAGACAGACTGCTGTCCAAAAAGGACAAAACTTGGTAGCGGGGAAATCGACAGCCTAACTCTGCCAAGACAGGGTAGGAAAAAACCCTTGCTTCAACTGTAGACAGACTGCTGTCCAAAAAGGACAAAACTTGGAAGCAGGTAAGTCGACAGCCTAGCTCTGCCAAGACAGGGTAGGCGAGTCCTTCATAACCCCTGCTCTACAATCAATGTCTGTCAGAGAAATGGGGCCAAATGACTGAAGATTGATGCTGTAATGTATGGAGAGAAAATGGGAGCTGTCCAGGCAGCCACTGGTATGTCATTTCTTAGTTTGGGAAGCTGCAGCCCTGCACTTCCTATATAATCAGATATATTTGTCCCTCTCAGGTCTCTGAGGTGGTTGAAGAATAGATAGCTAGAGTCTCATAGTTAAATTTTGAGTTGTTTGGGAATCAAGAGGGTGTTCTAAGAAGATGCTTTTTAAATTGGGATGAAAGTTGAGTTGGATATAGAACTTTAAACTCATGGAGATAGATCGACAGTAGAATGTTGAAGTCAGGTGCCAAATACATATAGACTGGACATTGGGATTGTATGCCAAGCCATATAACTCTCATAATTTTGGCCTAATTACCTCTGTTGTTTTGTATTGTATTTATTATTATAAGAGTAAGAGCCATTTGTTGGACTGAAAGGGGGAGCTGTTGGGGGGAAAAGATATATCTTAAACTTAAAAAAAAAGGAAGGGGATGGGTGGGTTGAGGCGGAAGAGGATGGGAGGGTGGGACTGGAGGCGGGGTAGGGAGGGGATTTCAATTGAGATGTAACTTGAAGAAATAAAAAATAAAGTAAAAAAAAAAAAAAAAAAAAAAAGAAACAACTCAGAGTTATTATTAAGGGTATCCGCAACTTCACAGGCCAGGCCTCCAGCATTTGTTCTCTGTATTTTTGTCTTCAAAGCTCCAACAGAACAACCCACTGAGCTCTCAACACTCAATGGTTCTCTTAGCCCAAAGTTCCAAAGTCCTTCCACAATTGTCCCAAAAAAATACAATCAGGTCTTTCACAACAATAGCCCTCTCTCTTGGAACCACCACCAAATTTATTCAGTTTCACATATGGCTTTCAAATCAATTTTAATAACTGATAGCAATTATTGATAGTTGGATGGTTATACAAACCTTATCTCAACAAAAAGAATCTACATTGGAAGTTTTAAAATAAATAAATAAATAAATAAAACCCCATAGCATGGCATCTTTTTGTTTTCCCAGGCAGGGGCTCTCACAGAACCTGAAGCTTGCTATTTTGGCTAAGCTGGATAGACCTGGTCTGGGGAGCTGCCTGGCTCTGTCTTCCAGAGTCCAGGCTACAGACCAGCACTGCCTAGAACAACTTGCATAAGTCCTGGACATCCAGATGAGAGTCCTCATGCTTGTATAGCAAACATTTCACCCACCAAGTCATCTCCTCAAGCCTGCCCATCTTCGGCTTCTGTAATCAAATGAATTTCAGTTGGGTAATTAGATTCAGTTAAGCAGTTAGACTCTTCTTACACTCTTTCCATTCAAGAGTATGTGAGCTGGAGCTGTCCCATGCTTCTTTGTGAGCACCAATTAGGTGCTGATTTTTAATGGGGAAGTGTGCTAGCAATAGCCCTTGTCCTATCTTAATTCCAAGAAAAGAGCATCGTTGCATTGCGAAACACTGTCATTTGTCTTTGTAGTGTTCGGCATCTTAGACAACGTGACTGAGCCCTCATGTTGTGCTGAACACTTGTCAAAGCACCTCAGCTTATTTTAACACCCATACTAATTATACTCTACAGTTACAGTAATTGACCCCATTCCTAGTCTTGACCCATGGTTATTGTTAGTGACTTTTACTCTCTCCTGTGACAAAATATTGGACAAAAGTGACTGAAGGAAGTGAAGGTTATTTTGACTCAGAGTTTGACATTCCAGTCTGCCATTACAGGAAAGGCGGGGTGATAGGAATGTAAGGTTTCATTGCACCCACGTAACAGAGAATGATGAACGCAAATACTCAGTTGGCTTTCTTTCTCCTTTTTATTGTTCAGGCTCCCACCCTATAAAATGATCTTTCCCACATTAAGGTGACAATAACCATAATTCCCATCACAGTTAATCCAATCTAGAAGCTTCCTCACAGATATCAGGTGTGTCTCCTCGGTGATTCTAGATCCTGTTGACAATCGAAATTCCTCAGTCAGGACGAGGTGCTCATAAATCCTCCCCACTTTCATGCTAGAATGTTGACTGCAATGACCTGGTGTGGATCATGTTCAGGTATCTACGTTGCCTTGAGTCCACGAATGCATATTTCTTGTCATGTCCAAAAGACACTGCTTTTGTCTGGTCCCCCCACACCTCTGGCTCTTACAATCTTTAGGCACCTTCTTCTATGCTATTCCTTGATCCATGGGGGTAGGGAATGTGATATAAAAGTCTTGTTTTGGCTAATCACTATACAGTTGCACCCACATTTTGATTAGTTGTGAATTTCTGCATTGACTGCCAATTAGTAAACAATGAAACTTCTTTGAAGTGGCCCTAGAGTTACAGTGATCTACAGATATGGACATATAGATTTTGAGGGCAGTTTGATAACATGGCTAATTAGCAAAATAATAGTAATACAAACTTCAACCATAGGTTCTTCATCAGATTACAGTAGGAGGCATGTTTCCTCTAGGAGAGAGGGCATAAAATTCAATCAGAAAGTGACTGGTTACCCTCATAAGATTCACACCCTTTCTTTTCTTATCTCCTCCTAGTTCAATATACCTGCATCCTTTAATAGCCAGCGTTCTCTTAGATCTGCAATTCAGCTCAATGTACTCATCTTAGCTCTTCAGCTCAGACCAATACACTCAAGCCTTAGCACAATTCTCTTTGCCAATTTAGAATTTGGGGGGTGTGGTAGGATTAGGCTGCTCATAGTTGTCAGTCTGCTTCTTGCCAGAACACTGCTTTCCCTGGACAGACAGAGAATACTTGCCATGTCACCTTATAGGGCTGGTGATTGTGACATTTCCTCAAAATCAGGGACCTGTCTCCCTCAGCCTCCCAAGTCCTTCCTTGGATTAAATGTGTGAATAATTACCACTGTCCAGCTAATGTGTAACCCAGGCTGCCTTCAAACTGGCAATCCACCTGCCCCTGCTTCTTTCAGCATATTCTACTGAAGTACACCACCACAACTGGCTAGTAGAGTCTTTAGGGATATTTACATGTAAGATCATATCATCTCTGAGCATACATAACTATTAAGTCCTCTTTTCCATACCTATGGAATTCTTTCAATGTACGTTTTCAATGTATGTATGTTTTGTGTGTCTTTTTTGATCATTTTTTATTTGTAACTTTAATTATGTTTGGGTGTTTTTTCTTTTGCTTCTTGTTTGTTGAGTGTTTATTAGTATGAGACATATTTTTAGTTTTACAATATAGTTTATTTAATATTTCTTGAGAACTTTATATATAAATACTGCATACACATCACTTCTGCCCCACCATATACCCTCCAACTTCTCCCATGTCCCCTCTTGTCAAGCACTTTTAGTACAGAAACTCAAATGATCATGCCCTGGTTTTCCTTGACCAGTCAACATACATTATTTTGCATTAAACAGTTTTCATTCATCGTTTACTTTGAATATATATTTTATTATTTCCTTCTTTTAACTTGCTTGGACTTGGTTTATTCTATTTTATAATTACTCAAAATATAAAATTAAGTGACAATTTTAAGACATCTCCTGTCTTTTAATTAAAATATTTACAGCTATATTTGTTTCTCTGACCATTGCTTTTGGCAGTTTCCCAAATGCTTTGGTATATCATGTTTTCATTTTTATTCATCTTCAAGTATTTTTAAAAATATGTCATGATTTACTTTTATCCACTAATTGTTTTTGAGTGTGTTCTTCAAAATTCATGATTTTTAAAAGACTTCCCAATGTACTTATGTTATTGAATTCTGACTTCATTTCACTACATTTGGAGAGGATAATTTATGTGATATTTATGTTGTAATTCTGTCGAGACTTAACTGGTAGCCTAATATGTGATCTACTCCTGAAAACACCCTAGGGGCACAAGAGAAGAGACTCTACCCTATGAGGTCACATCTAATGTTCTGTCTGCTTCGTATTGTTTAAGTCTTCTGTTTCATGACTTATGTTCTGTCAGGATGTAAAAGCCATTACTTAGAGAACAAGTGAAGTACTTACTTAAAGGAGAAAGATATTAACAACACACACAGAAGGAAACCTAGAATACTTGTAGATAACAGAGTCATCTATGTCCTCAGATATCCTCTCACAGACATGTTGAACTATGGGAGCTACAACTTTTCTCTCTCAGTAGAAATGTCTTTTCCTATTGTTTGAATAAAAGCAAGTTCTGTATTGTTATCCAAAGTGAATTCCCTGTAGAAAGTATATGTTGGGAGTACATTGTTCTTGATCCACTCATTTAATACATTCATTTTTAAATTTTTCAAAGTTTTTACTAAAATTTTGAATAAAAATATAATTGGATTACCTCCCCCTTCCCTGTCTTTCCTCCACTGTCCCATGTCCATTCCCATCACTCTCATGACACCCTCACTTCCTTTCAAATTGATGGCCTGAATTATTTTTGTTACATATCCATAAATGTTTAAATATATAAATACAGCCTGCTGAACCTATTTAGTCTGGCTTCTGGGCATATGATTTCAGGGCTGATCACTGTGTTGGATATAAGGGGATGGATCATCCAGACACTAGACTCACATCAATTCTGTCTTCCCTCTGTCTCCTCCGTGTGTGTGTGTGTGTGTGTGTGTGTGTGTGTGTGTGTGTGTGTGTG
>CAJQZJ010019163.1:641792-658500 GCA_907164525.1 Lophiomys imhausi | reverse complement strand
GTGTGTGTGTGTGTGTGTGTGTGTGTGTGTGTGTGTGTGTGTGTGTGCGTGCGTGCATGCGTGCATGTGTGTGTGTGTGTGCATGCATGTGTACATGTATATACAATCTACTGAATCCATTACCTCTTCTCATATGTGCATATGTCAGGATTAATGACTTGGGATTGGGGAAACTATGTGGGGGTTGTTCCTGGAGGCATCTGCGGCTCTTTCTCTCAGCAGCCATTGACTGACTATAGCTCAGCATCTAGGTCCAGGACCATGTGGACTTCCCCTGCTTGACTGTCATGTCAGCTGTGCTGTCATTGTGTTGTGTTTGGTCAGCAACCATATCGCTGAGATTCATGAGTGCATGTCTCTGCAATGTCTAAGGGACATGATCCCCAACAGGTGTCCTTGGTGTGTGCCTCTTACAGTCCACCCCCTCACCAAAGAAGTTTCTTTCTGCCATAGAGGGAGAGTATTAAAGAGATACACAACTGTTAAAAATAAGAGAATAAATTATTTAAGGGTGCCCAACCCAAGCTGATATATCTGCAACACAATCCCTAAATGTAATATTCAGGGACAATCCATGTCTTTTCATTGGAATATTTAATCTACCTACACTGAAAGTTAAATGAACTCATCCTGATACTTACGTTGAGTGAACATTGAAACTTAAGTTGAAATTTATTTATGGATGGCTTTCTCAGTCACTTTGGCATATATTTTCTACATAGTATTTATATTCCTCATTAGAGAAATGAATTTCTGTTTAATATTTTGTGAAAAACCTTTCAATCTGTCCTTATTTGTTTTCACCTGTGTGACATCCACACTTTCTCAGTGCCTACTGTAGGCCTTACTTCTAACATCTTAAAGTTTGATGTCTTAACCTATGCCAACTTAATTTCAATAACATACAAACTGCTGGTCTTCATTGTTTTCATCCCAACGCCTTTCAGCTTCTAATGTTATCTCACAGGTTAGACTTCATAGAGGATTCTCAGATAGCATGGTTTTGTTTTGTTTTGTTTTTCTACTTCCTCCTGACTTTCAAAATATCTGTTGGTATTCTTGCTGAGGGTCTCTTTTGTGTGATGAGTAAATTTTCTTAGTTTTGCTTTTTGTTGCCTGCCTAATAATTTTCATTGGTCTATTTTGAAATTCACTTAATTGATTTCTTCTACCCAATCAGACCAGCCTATGAATCCCTGCAGTGAATCTTTTACTTCAGTTACTGTTGTTTTCACACTTAGAAATTATAGTTGTCTTTCAAGAGTCCTGTATTTTTACTGATATTTCCATTAGTTCACACATTTTATCATATGTTCCTTTATATAATTGTTTTTAATTTTTGAGAAAATTCTCTGTGTAATCATGACTATCTACAACTCACTCTGTGTCCTAAGCTGGCCTTCAATTCCTGACCTTACCTTATAAGGCTTCAATGTAGTGGGTTTACAGCAATGAGTTTGCCTTGCTTCTTTAACTCCTTAGCCAATTTTAATTTTAATTTTTGGAAGTCATATACAGGGTTTCTCATTCCAGGAAAGTACTCTAGCTCTTCTATGATTCCCTAAGCCCTTCAGTGTCTTTAAAGTAGTTTTAACATCTTTGTCTGGTAGACTTAACAACATTTTCAGATATTAATTTTTATTTCATTGCTTGCTGAAAGGGTCCACCCTTACAGCTAGTAAGGGGCTGGTGGGAGGAGGGATGTTATCTTCTGAGGAAGGAGCAATAAAGTATTATAAAGAGATAAAGGGGAAGCTAGAATAGAAGGATAAAGGAAAAAGAGGGATGAGAGAGCAGGAATGTGGGGAGGGGTGACACACACTAAAGGCTTTCTGAAAAGCCATATGGAAACCTACTACCATAGGAGTTTTCTAAAATATACACATGTATGAAATGACTGTAAGTGAAATCACCATCTAATGGCGAGATCATGCCCCGAATAGACACTACATGCCACTAAGTAAAACCTCCAGTGCCAAGAATGAGTTATGTCTTGTAGATTCATTGGCCAAAGGGATCCCATAGACCCTACCCCAAGCATCACAGGCTACTACCAATGCTATTCTTAATCTCCAGAATATGAAGGTAAGACCTTCTTGTAGACAAAACAGAAATAGCTTTAATGTGAAGTATGGATTTGGAATATTTGGAATATAATTTAGAAAATAAAGGATAATTGCAATTTGCGTGGTGACTTAAATGATAAAAGACATTAGAACTTTTATGATATCTTCACCATACACAGTCACCCATGTCTACACACACTGTCTCACACACACACACACACACACACACACCATCTGCAATTTTAGAATGAGTATTTTGTTTCTTTTCTGAGTAGGCCAGCCAAATGGTGTAGCTTACTTTAATAAACCTGATGGCATTATCTAATGACTTTGTAAATTCTTTATTTGCTGAATAACCTGAAATGTCTCTCTAGTGTAACTGCCTTGAAGGCTGTGAATCAATCAATCCATACAAGAAAACCTACTGTTAAACTTGATTTAACTAAAGAATCTGGGAACCACCTTATTTCACACCATCTAGTAACTTGTAATATGAAACAGCATTGGTTTTTATGTTAGCATCATTAATTATCTTTTGAAACAATAGCAAATTGGTTGGAGAGTCATAGATCTTCATTTATAAGACAGAGTGGAATAACAATATGATATGAAATAGCATGATTTATGGAACTTGGAATTTCAGTAAAAGGCTGAATGGTTTTCAAATCCAGTAAGAACTATCCTTGACTATCACACTTGATCTAGGGGGAACTGTCATTATTTCCTGGCAAAAGATATGTAACATAACTTCTGCAAAAACATCCATGACTTCTTGTCCATCACGATTCTGTACATTGATTATTTGCACTCTCACTTTGAAAATGTGTGTGCACTGGGATGTTTCCCAGTGGTTCTCAACTGGCTGCCCTGTAAAGCAAAATAGGGAAAGACTTAAACTTCACAATTGCCAATAATGAGCAATCATTACTCAAATTACTCTAAGCACTGATTAGGTTTAAAGTAATGAAGAAACTACCATAATCAATCATAATCAACCCAAAGGAACTCAATCCGTGTGGAGAGACCCTACCAATTGGCAGAGGGCTCCATCTACAGGGTTCCAGGGGCAGGTGAACAGCAGCCCTATACTGCACTAAATGCTTCCATAACCTGGCCACCCCCAACCCAGGACCATCTTGGAACTCTGAAAGGAGGTAAATTGATTTGAAGGACAGTTTATACAGTTTATACAGTCTTTTTATTCCAGACAAACAACTTGGATATCATTCTAAATTGTTATTTATAAATCTCTATTGAATTGTGTTTTTAAAGATCTCTTTATTTTATTCTACACCTGCTTGTACGTATGTGTATCATGTGTGTGCTTGGTAACTGTGAAAGACTGGAGCTGAAGATGGTTATGTGCCACAATGTAGGTAATAGGAACCAAGGCCTCTATCTTCTTCAAGAGCAGCTAGTGCTCTTAACCACTGAGCAATCTCTCCAGCTCTCATTAAAATGAATTTGATAAAGCTATAAGTATTCAGAAGTATTAGTTCAATCATTTTGATGCATTATATGGATGATAGGCAGATATGGTAAAGAGATGACAGATGTATAGATAGATGACAAAACCTGTATGTGGGCTACAGGGTAATAAATCTCCTTGGTTTACCTGGACTTGAAGTCATCTGGAATACAGAATTCCTAACATAAAAACAGAACAGGGCTGGGTAAAACAGTTTCAGTTGGTTATCCTAAGATTATGAGCTTCCCCAAGAGGATGACATCCAAAAATTGAATTTATATTGATTACTGGAAGCTACACTCTAAAGAGTGCACCACCATGCCATAAGGAGTAGGCTCTAAAGAGACTCCATCTGGTCAAGTTTTACTGCAGAAAAGAACAACTTTGTCTGATTATATTTTTTTGATACGTACATGGGCAACATCAGTTTTCACCAATTACTTGGGAAAATCTCTACCCCAAAGAACCATCCTGGCCATATGCTCTTCAGTACTGAGATACTTGGCAACTTTGGGGGCTACCACATAATCTAAGAACAGCTGAAATTACACATTTAAGAATACATCTATTTAGACTATTCAGGAAATTTCTCAAAATGCATTAAAAGTTAAGAGTCAAAAGTTTGGTATAGAGGAACACACTGATAATGCCAGAAATTAGAAGGCCTAGTTTAAAAGTAGAAGACTTCAAAGTCATCTTTAGCTACATAGTGAATTAGAGGTCACACTCACTACCTGTACAAACCTCTGACTAAGCACCTTCCTATGAAAACTAAAACATGGGAATTTTGATACATGCTTTCAATGTTATCTTTTAGGAGGCATAATCAACAGGCCCTTGAGTACAAGGTCAACATGGACCATTTGTGGGGAAGAATAAAGTAAAAACTGAATGTAACTTAGTTACTAAATATGCCTAGAAATTTTATGATCACATGATGACACACATATACAGTGTTATTGGACAGTTATAGGATAACTTTCACATATGTATTAGTGTTTGCATTTTGATTTACTTACTCCATGATATATAATATATAAATAAAATATTAACATGCAAAATCCTTGCACAGTGTTCTGGAACATAAACAATATTAGAGAAGTAGTAAAGCACCAAAGAAATTTCAACAAAACAGATTAGATTTTTAAAACTCTAGAAATATTTAGGAAATTTTAATGCTAATAATGAGTAAAATTAACTGCAATATCCTGAATTATTTCTTAGCAATAGGTTCCAAAAGAGAGTGAAATATTCACTCTTTCTTAGTAAAAAGATAACAATAATTCTTCATTAACTTGTTTTCAAAAGTATAAGAATAAGTGCTGTCTTCACCCCTCATCAAAGAAACTTCTCTTTGCAACAGACAGAGACCACTACCACAACCAATCAAAACGCAGCATTGTGAACTCCAGTCCCAGTGGATGTATCTGCAATAAACTCCATTGCCTAAGGCTCAGGAAATATTGCTGAAGAGGGAGCAGAAAGATTGTCAGAGTCAGAGGATCAGGGAATTTGCTGTGAGATTGTTTTTCCTAGTAATATAAGAAACTATATCCACAAATACTCACCAATATTGCTGCCCAAACTTGAGCTAAACAAGGATGACACCAATGTGCATGCCAAACTGTATGGGGAGAAGCCATTGGATCCTGAACCCTACACAAAGAACTATAGGCAACTGAAGAATGCTGGTAGTAGGAGTGGTGGTCGCCCCCCGGGAAGAGCACATCAACAATGCCAAACAGTCATCCCTAAAATATCCAAACTAGTAACACTGAATAGGTTATATTTAGGAATGTATGTACACACACCACAACACACACACACACAAGCATTCAATAACAGTGAAAAGGGAATCAATGAATTTGAAACATAATGGAGAGGTTTGGAGGGAATAAAGGGAAGGAATAACTGTTGTAGTTATATTCTCAAAAATAATAGAAAAAATATATTAAAAGAAAAAACAAAAAATGTTTATTGTCCATCTTTGACAGCCATAGAATGAGCACAATAAATATCACCTGTTAATGTTTACTTTCTGTTGCTGTTAGAAAACACTGTCCAAAAACAACTTGGGGAAGAAAGGATTTATTTCAGTTCACATTTTCATAGTTCACAGTACATTGCTGAGGAAAGTTGGGGCAGGAAATCAAGGTCAGAATCTAGATGCTGGAACTGGAGCAGGAACCACAGAGTCATGATGCTCATTGGCTTGCTTCCCCTGACTTGCTCAGATGCCTTTCTTTTACAGCCTAGACCCAACTGAATAGGGATGACACTACACACAATGGGCTTGGCCCTCCTACATTAATTGGCAATCAAGAAAATGCCCCCACAAATTTACCACAGGGCAATTGATGGAGGCAATTCCTCAACTGAGATTTCATCATCCCAGGTATGTCAAGTCCACAGCCAGATTAACTATCACACCCTCTCAGCACAAGAATTAAAGGGGGGACTATGGAGAAAGTTCTTTGTTGTTGTGTTAAAATGATAAAATTTTGACTCTCAACAGTAATAGTAATAGATAGTAAGAATTAATATGCCAGGCATGGTGGTGCACGCCTTTAATCTCAGCACTTGGGAGGCAGAGGCAGGCGGATCTCTGTGAGTGCGAGGCCAGCCTGGTCTACAAAGCAAGTTCAGGACAGTCAGGGCTGTTACACAGAGAAACCCTGTCTTCAAAAACAAAAACAAAAAAAACAAAGAATTAATATAGCCTATTATCAAACTTCCAAAACACAATGAAGTATTTGTACAAGAGTGTGGACTATTTTCATTTAAAGCAATCAGCAATAGTATTTACTCCACAATTTTTTTCTTCTACTTTTTTTCATTACTTATTGATTCAAGTTACATCACAGTGTCCTTATTCCAACCCTCCTGGTTCCACCTTCTCACCCTCTCCTCCCTCTCCCACTCTTCCCACTCCTCCGATGTGGAGTGTCCCTACATATCAGCCCTTTTCAGCTCAGCAGTCATATGAGGACCAAGAGCTTCCTCTTGCACTGGGGGCCAACATGGTGACACACCTAGGGCAAATTGTCCCATTGATAGGTAACAAATCTTTGTTCCTGATCCTTTTGGTTGTAGACAGTTATCCTGTATTATATTGCTAAAATCCAATTATAAGTGAGTTGATGCCATGTGCATCTTTCTGAATCTGGGTTCGCTCACTCAGGATGACCTTTTCTAGTTCCATCTATTTGGCTGTGAACTGCATGATTTCCTTGTTTCTGATGACTGAGTAGTATTCCATTGTGTAAATGTACCACATTTTTTTAATCCATTCATCGGTTGAGGGACATCTGGATTGTTTCCAATTTCTAGCTATTACAAATAAGGCTGCTATGAACATAGATTAGGCTGTGTCCTTGTGGTTTGGTGAGGAATCGTTTGGGTGGATACACAGAATTGGTATGGCTGGGTTTTGAGGTAGGGCTATTCCAAATTTTCTAAAATATCACCAGACTACTTCCATAGTGTTTGTACAAGTTTGCACTCCCAGCAGCAATGGAGGAGTATTCCCCTTTCTTCACAACCTCACCAGCATGTGCTGTCATTGAGTTTTTGATCTTAGCCATTCTGACAGTTATGAGATGGAATCTCAGAGTCATCTTGAGTTGCATTTCTGGTGATTAAGAAGCCAAAACCATACAATGGAAAAAGGACAGCATCTTCAACAAATGGTGCTGGTCTAACTGGATGTCCACATGTAAAAGAATGAAATTAGACCCATACTTATCACCTTGTATAAAACTTAAGTCCAAGTGCATCAAAGACCTTAACATAAGGCCTGACACACTAAATCTAATAGAAGAGAAAGTGGCAAAAAGCCTCAAACTCATCGGTACAGGATACAACTTCCTGAATAGAATACTAATATCTCAGGCTCTAAGACCAACAATCAATAAATGGTACCTCATAAAATTGGCAAGCTTCTGTAAGGCAAAGAACACCAGCATTGCCACAATAAGGCAACCTACAGATTGTAAAAAGTTCTTTACCAACCCCACTTCTGACAGAGGGCTAATATCCATAATTAATGAAGAACACAATAAACACTAAGAAACCAAATACTCCAATGAAAAAAATGGGAAACAGAGCTAAACCAAGAATTCACAAAGGAGGAATCTCTAATGGCCGAGAAACACTTGAAGAAATGCTCGACACCACAATATTTTCAATATTCTCTTTCATATTTTTGTTAAAGTTGAGTTTCAGATGATTTCAATATTTAGTAGAGGCATTCCTGCTTATTTTCTCTCTTCAGTTATTATAGCACAATTAAGTGAATAATAGCCAGATATATCTGATAACTAATTGTTTAAGATGTTGTATAAGTAGGTTTGCTTAAAACTTGATATTGTGGCTGGGAATATGGTTTGTTAATGGAGCAACTGAGTAACACACACAGGATTCTGGGCTCCATCCCTAGGACATGCAAAAGTAAAATTGTAGTGGGAGAATAATGGTATGGTACAAAGTGGGGGCATAATGGAGCAAAACAAGGAGGAAGAAGAGAAGGAGGACAAAGGGAAGGTGAAGGAGGAGAAGGAAAGTGGAGAAGTGAAGAGAGACAAAAAGGAAAGAGGAGGAAAGAAGATGAGATTGAATTTAAAATGAAAAATTGAGTAAAATTAGGAAATAAAAGGAAAAAGAAAACTATCAAAAACAGTGGGAAAAAAGGACAAGAAGAGAAATTTTCCTGCACATCTCTATGGCTATTCCTTCTCAGTGGCATTCTTATTGTGATTATGCAAAATGAAACACCCTCATGTATGAGCGGATTTAACATTCTATTCATTATTAATAATAGTAAACACCACTGAATTCTAGCAGGATTCTCTTATCATCTTGTGTGTTATGTTTCTTCTGCTGTGATAAACACGGCAAAACTAACTTGACCAAAATTAACTTGGGAAGGAAAGAATTTATATTATATTTCTAGGTAACAATCTGTCACCAAGGGAAGTCAGAACAGAAACTATAAAGTGGGGCAGGAGCTTGGAGACTGGAACTGAAGCAGTAACCATGGAGGGATTCTGCTTTCTGGTTAGCTCCTCAGGGCTTGCTCAGTCTGAAGTTTGATGTCATCCAGGGTCATCAGCTGAGGGACACTATCCATAGTGAGTTGGGTTCTCATACATAAATCATCAATCAAAACAAACAACCAAGCCAAACTAAACCAAAACTACAATGACAAGAAACAAAACAAAACAAACAAACAAACAAAAATCAGGCCACTCCAGTACCCTCCTCATAGGACAGTATGATTAGACCATTGTCTTAATTGAAGTTTCTCTTTCCAAAAGACTAACTTATGACAAGTAGACAGAAAACTAGCCAGCACTTTATGTCTGTGCTAACCCTACCCCCCCCAACAATGTTTTCAAAACAAGCACAGTTTTTTGAAGAACTATTTCATGACTTAACTAATTAAATCCACATTGATTATTGATCTAATTAATTGGACTCAAATCTTTAACCAAAATGGAGGAAATGAGATAACATTTAACACAAAAGTATATTTAGAATAAGAATAATACAGAATACTGTAAGAAAGACACTCATTTGTTTAGAATTTACTGGTAACTCTTTGTAATGTAACTCTCACTCATTGTTCATAAAACAGTTTGAGTAGTTGATATCACCTGTTGGTTCATAAATAAGAGTCAGCAGAAAAAAATAACCAAATTTCAAAGCAGTTATTTAAATGTAAACATAATACAACAATCCCTTATAAAAGTGTCCCCTTGACCCTTTCTCTTACATTTGGGTACCATTGCTGAGAAAAATGGACCCTCAAGCCCAAATTCTTTCCAACCTACCTAGATATGTTGTAAGACCTGACACACTGTTTTAGAAGCACTATTATCAGGACTTGCTCCTGGTACATAATTCTGTATCTATATTAATTTTATAAATGATGTAATGAACATAACTATTCACAGTGCCAAGAGAACTGACCCGTAAAAGTTAACTGTAGTCTCCAAAAAAAGTAAAAATATTAAATTCTATCATTAGCCATGGAAAGCAAAATCGTACGTCAGTCAAAGTGGGGCAGCCTGTTATCCTAAGATCCAGGAGGCTGAGAAAAGACAATTGATATAATTTCAAAGACAACCCGGGCTGCATAAGCTCCATATGATGCTGCCTCAGGGGGGGAAAGTAATAAAATAATCTACCATAAAATCATTTAAATCAAAATTTTAAATTTGAAATATGCTTTTCAAAATTCTTATACATACAGAGCTCTTCATGGCATTTGTAAACTGAGATCATAATAATGTGCAGTGAAACTCAGATATTAATTACATATCTGTGGAAAATATGAAGTATTTAAGTACTATTTTTCCTGAAAAAAAGTAACAGTTTTTACATTGTTCCTGACTGATAACTTGATGATTTTTCATTCTGTGGTTGTGAATAGAGTTGGATCACATTTCTCATTGTCTGTGGAATATTCAGTTTAATAGTTGTGTGGAGTATCAAGAAGTCATGACAATGCCAACAGTAGACAGAAGAGTTTCTGTGAAACTTAATTGCACCCTGATTTTATTTCATGTTTCAGTGTTGGGTATACCAAAGTAGGGTTTTTTGACAACTTGCAACAAATTTCTCTCACATAAACATAAGCCATTTTTGTCCCAATATTTCTACTGGTATGTTCATTGCACGTCCACATAGATCCCAATAATTCAGCACCTGTGTCTAGAGAATCTACAGATTGCTCTCCTTCTCTAGTCCCTTGATAACCTTTTGTGAGCTACAGGAGATCAGAGTAGAATCAACCAAAGCCTTTGCACACCATGCCACCAGAAACCAAACAAAGGAATGCTACTAATTTCAAACCCCTGAAAATGAAAACATTTTCAAATGCATACTGAGCTCACAATCTTTGTAATAACTAAAACCAGATACATTCGTTTATGTATTTCTATAGTTTTTATTTCTTCAAGTTACATCTCAATCCCAATCCCCTCCCTATGCCCCCCTCTGATCCACCCTCCCTCCCTCTTCCCCCTTAACAACCCTATTCACTTCCTTTTTTTTTAAGTTTAAGGCATATCTTTTTCTCCCCAACAGTTCCCCCTTTCAGTCCAACAAATGGCTCTTTCTCTTATAACAACAAGTACAATATAAAACAGCGGAAATAATTATCAGAATTATAAAGCTTAGCATACATTCCCAGTGTCCAGTCCATACATATGTATTTGGCAACTGACTTTAACATTCTACTATCCAACCATCTCCATGAGTTTAAAGTTCTATATCCAACTCAGCTTCCATCCTGACTTCCATCACAATTTTTAAAACATCTTCTTAGATCCACAACACCCTCTTAATTCCTAAACAACTCAAAATTTAACTGAGACTATAGCTATCTAGTCCTCAACCACATCAGAGACCTGAGAAGGATACTGACTGTCTTTGTGTTTCTTAGCGTATGTTATTCACTGAGCTATGAACTAAAATTTCTTTACTCTGTAGGTTAGTGCTCCTATGAAGGTAAAAATGGCATCTCTGCCATTTTCTTCACACCAACTACCCCATGTCTTGGGCACGGCTCTCCCTGCTCCCCTTGTTTGGTCCCACGTGACCATACTGCCTCTATTAGCTTCTTTCGGCTCTGGAAATCCAAACCTTTATAGAGTATTCATCTGCTTGTATCTATTCCCTCTCATGTTCTTTTCCTGGCTTCTAAGTTGCCAGGTTCCTTTAAATTTTTGTCTTTTTAAAATTATGTTTATTTATTACTTCAAGTTATATCTCCACCACAGTCCCATCCCTCCACACTTCTCAGTCCCGTCCTCCCACTCTGTAACCCCTCTCCCACCTATCCTATACTCCTCTGCTGTGGGGTGCCCCATATCTCAGCCCTCTCAGTTCAGCAGTTATATGAGGGCTAAGAGCTTCCTCATGTACTGGGGGCCTACATGGTAGTTCCAATAGGGTAAAGTGTCCCACTAACAGGTAAAAAAGTGTCCATGTTCCTGTTCCTTTCGATCAGTTGGTTGTAGTATAGTTGTCCTGTACTAAATGGTTAAAATCCAGTTATAAGTGAATACATGCCATCTGTATCTTTCTGAGTCTGGATATCACTCAGGATGAGCTTTTATAGTTCCATCCATTTGGCAGCAAATTGAATGATTTCCTTGTTTCTGATAGCTGAGTAGTATTCCATTTTGTAAATGTACCATAGTTATTTTTTTCCATTCTTTCAAAGAGGGACGTCTGGGCTTTTTCCAGTTTCTAACTATTACAAATAAAGCTGCTATAAAATAGTTGAGGAGATGTCCTTGTGGATGTATGACCAGGAGTGGAATGGCTGGGTCTTGAGGTGGAGCTATTCAAGTTTTCTAAGATATCACCAGACTGATGTCCACAAAATGGCATCCTAAAGATTGGGAAAAGATCTTTACCAACCCCACTTTTGATAGAGGGCTACTATCCAAAATTTATGAAGAACTCAAGAAATTAAACACCAAAAAAAAATAATCCAATCAAAAAGTAGGGTACAGAGCTAAATCTACAATTCACAAAAGAGAAATTTCTAATAGCTGAGAGACACTTGAAGAAATGCTCAATATCCTTAATCATCAGATAAATGCAACTCAAGATGACTCTGAGATTCCATCTCACACATGTCTGAATGGCTAAGATCAAAAACTCAAATGTCAGCACTTGATGGCAAGGTTGTGGAGAAAGGGGAACACTCCTTCATTGCTGGTGGGAGTGCAAACTTGTAAAGTTTTCTGTCTTAACTAATGTGTTTAAATTTAAATTACTGTATTTCCTACCCACTCTAGTCCAGATTTCTGCATTTCCAATGGTCTTTTGTCCCTTTTTTTCAATGACAAACCTTTATTACCTTGTAATAACATTATGTAGTTTACTTAATCATCTTTTCTGTTTGTCATGCCCCTACCAATGCCTAAACATGATAAAGGCAATATACAGCAAGCTTATAACCAACACCAAATTAAATGGAGAGGAACTTAACACATTCCAACTAAAATCAGAGACAAGGCAAGGCTTCCCACTCTTTCCATATCTCTTCAACATAGTACTTAAAATTCAAGCCAGTGCAGAAAGACAACTAAGGGAGATCAATGGGATACAAATAGGAAATGAAGAAGTCAAAGTATCCCTCTTTGCGGATGATATTATAGTACACATAAGTGACCTCAAACATTTCACCAGACAACTGTTACAGCTGATAAACACTTCAGCAATGTGGCTGAATAAAAAAAAAATCACTCTAAAATATCAGTAGCCCCCCACTTCTTTTGGCTGTAGTCTTTCCATTTTTTCTATCTTTATTGGGGTATAAAAGACATATATATTTACGGTCTACAATATGATATTTTATACATTTTGAAATGACTACCATAATAAGCCAATGTTTATCTCACTTCATATAGTTTTATATTCTGTGTGAGAGCATTTGAGATCTAGTTCCTCAGCAATTTTCAAGTACATGTTACTGGAAATTATATCACATTATAATTTACTATGGTGTTCACATCTCAAGAGTGTATTTATCCTGTCTGGTAGAATTTTGTACCTTTGAGCAGCATCTCCCCATTTCTTATCTCCAGACCCTTGGCATTCACCACCCTGCTCTCCTATAACATCAATTCTTTACACTCAAAATATGTGAGATTATGAAGCTCTTGTATTTCTGATCTTAGATAATTTCACTTAAAATAGTATCCTACAGATCATCTCTTTTTAAAATTATTATTATTTTTTATTTCTTCAAGTTACATCTCAATCACAAACCCCTCCCTACTCCCCACCTGTGGTCCCACCCTCCCACCCTCTTCCCCTTCAATCCCCCCATCTGCTATTTTTTAAGTTGAAGGTATATCTTTTCCTCCCAACAGCTCCCTCATTCAGTCCAACAAATGGCTCTTTCTCTTATAACAACAAATACAATACAAAACAACAAAAATAATTAGGCCACAATTATAAGAATTATAAGACTTAGCATACATTCCCAAAATGTATTTAGCAACTGACTTTAACATTCTACTGTGCAACGATCTCCATGAGATTAAAGATCTATATCCAACTCAGCTTCAATCCTAACTTGCATCACAATTTTAAAAACATCTTCTTAGATCCAGAACACCCTCTTAATTCCTAAACAACTAAAATATAACTATGAGACTATAGATATCTACTCTTCAACCACATCAGAAACCTGAGAAGGATAAATATATCTGATTATACAGGAAGTGCAGGGCCAGTAGCTTCCAAAACTAAGAAATAAGGTACAACTGGCTGCCTGGACATTTCCCAATTTCTCTCCTTCTTTACACAAAAGACAAATGGGTTGAGAAAGAAATTAGGGAAACAACACCCTTCACAATAGATACAAATAATATAAAATACCTGGGAGTAACTCTAACAAAGCAAATGAAAGACCTTTATGACAACTTCAAGTCCTTGAAGAAGATATCAGAAGATCAAAAGATCTCCGATGCTCATGAATAAGTAGGATCAACATAATAAAATGGCCATCCTACTGAAAACAATATACAGATTTAATGCAATCCCTATCAAAATACCAACACAACTCTTTACAGATCTTGAAAGAACAATTCTCAATTTCATATGGAAAAACAAAAAATAAAAATGCCTAAATCAATCCTGTACAATAAAAGAACATCTAGAGGTATCACCATCCGTGATTTCAAGCTGTACTGCAGAGCAATAGTAATAAAAATAGCATAGTACTGGCAAAGAAACAGAGTGGTTGATAAATGGAATCAAAATGAAGACCCACAAACCTATGTTCATTTATTTTTTGACAAAGAAGCCAAAACCATACAATGGAAAAAGGAAAGCATCTTCAACAAACGGTGCTGGTCTAACTGGATGTCAACATTAAGAAGATTCATATTTATCACCCTGCACAAAACTTAAGTGCAAGTGGATCAAAAACCTCAACGTAAAATTAGGAATATATTTGGCCACATTGGTATTGATCTTTGTATATTGATACAAAATTAAGGGTAATGCTTCTTAAAGGTATTGTACCTAATAATGCTTAAAAATGAAATGTGAAGTTTTGGCCTTTTGCTACCATCATAAACTGTTTGGGATAATTAAGAAATGCAAACTAATAGTCGTGCAAGCATGTCATTTTGTTAGTTACTATGACAGTCTATCACAGTTATTTTCTAAGCTAATCAGAAATCAAGTTGCTAAGAGACAAGCAACAGTTGCTTATCTAAGTATAAGAGATAGATAGGGCATCTTCAAAAACCTCAAGAGATCTCCAGAATATAGCATTCAAAGATGTTTTCTTAAGATTTTTTGATATCAAGACATGTCAGCACCTAACAGCACCCCTATTCTACTCCAAGTAGAAGATGAGCATCGAAGAATCTCCAATTGGAGATGGTTGAATTAGTGGCAAGCCTATCTCTTGGCAAGAAAAACCCCTTGCTTCAACTGTAGACATAATGCTGTCCAAAGGGGACAAAGCTTGGAAGCAGGTAAGTCGACAGCCTAGCTCTGCCAAGACAGGGTAGGCAAGACCTTCATAATTCCTGCTCTACAATCAATGTCTGTCAGAGAAGTGGGGCTAAACCACTGAAGATTGATGCTGTAATGTATGGAGAGAAAATGGGAGCTGTCCAGGCAGGCACTGGTATGTCATTTCTTAGTGTTGGAAGCTGCAGGCCCTGCACTTCCTATATAATCAGATATATTTATCCCTCTCAGGTCTCTGAGGTGGTTGAAGAATAGATAGCTAGAGTCTCATAGTTAAATTTTGAGTGTTTTAGGAATCAAGAGGGTGTTCTGGATCTAAGAAGATGTTTTTAAAATTGTGATGCAAGTTAGTACAAAAGTTGAGTTAGATATAGAACTTTAAACTCATGGAGATGGTTAGATAGTAGAATGTTAAAGTCAGAGGCCAAATACATATGGACTGGACATTGGGAATGTATGCTAAGCAATATAACTCTCATAATTGTGGCCTATTTATTTCTGTTGTTTTGTATTGTATCTGTTGTTACAAGAGAGGTAACCATTTGTTACACTGAAGGGGGGAGCTGTTGGGGGGAAAAAGATATACCTTAAAATGAAAAAAAAGGGTAGAGAATGGGAGTTGAGGGGGAAGAGGGTGGAAGGGTGGGACTGGAGGGGGGTAGTGGGGAGGGGATTGTGATTGGGATGTAACTTGAAGAAAAAAAATAAATTACTTTTTTATTTTTTTAAATACTTTATTTTTTTTCTTCAAGTTACATCTCAGTCACAAACCCTTCGCTATTCCCCCTTCCTATCCTGCCCTTCCACCTTCTTCCCCCCAGAAGTTTCCCCTTTCAGTCCAACAGATGGTTCCTTCTCTTATAACAGTAAATAATATACAAAACAGCAGATATAAATATGCCACATTTATGAGAGATAAATGGCCCAATATACCTTCCCAATGTCCAGTTTATACATATTTGGCCCCTGACTTTAACATTCTACTATCTAACCATCTCCATGAGTTTAAAGGTCTATATCTGACTCAACATTCATACTAACTTGCAAAACACTTTTAAGAGTATCTTCTTAGATCTATAACACCCTCTTGATTCCTAAACAACTCAAACTTTAACTATGAGACTCTAGCTGTCTATTCTTCAACCACCTCAGAGACATGAGAGGGATAAATATATCTGCTTATATAGGAAGTGCAGGGCCTGCAGCTTCCAAAACTAAGAAATGACATACCAGTGACTGCCTGAACAGTTCCCATTTTCTCTCCATACATTCCAGCATCACTCTTCAGCCTTTGGGTCCTGTTTCTCTGACAGACATTTGTTGTAGAGCAGGGATTATGAAGGACTTACCTACCCTGTCTTGGCAGAGTTAGGCTGTCAACTTCCCTGCTACCAAGTTTTGTCCTTTTTGAACAGCAGTCTGTCTGCAGTTGGAGCAAGGGGTTTTTTCATGCCAAGAGATAGACTTGCCACTAATTCAACCATCTCACACTGGAGATTCTTCGATGCTTATCTTCTACTTGGAGTAGAATAGGGGGTACTGCCAGGAGCTGATATGTCTCGATATCAAAAAAAAAGAAAATCTTAATTTAAGATAACATCTTTGAATGCCATATTCTGCAGATCTCTTGGGGTTTTTGAAGATGCCCTATCCATCTCTTGTA
>CAJQZJ010019163.1:547646-636792 GCA_907164525.1 Lophiomys imhausi | reverse complement strand
AAAAAATGACATACCAGTGGCTGCCTGGACAGTTCCCATTTTCTCTCCATACATTACAGCATCAATCTTCAGCCATTTGGCCCCATTTCTCTGACAGACATTGATTGTAGAGCAGGAATTATGAAGGACTTACCTACCCTGTCTTGGCAGAGCTAGGCTGTCGACTTACCTGCTTCCAAGTTTTGTCCTTTTTGGACAGAAGTCTGTCTACAGTTGAAGCAAGTGGTTTTTCTTGCCAAGAGAATGGCTTACCACCAATTTAATCATCTCCCACTGGAGATTCTTCGATGCTCATCTTCTACTTGGAGTAGAATAGGGGGTGCTGTCAGGAGCTGACATGTCTCGATATCAAAAAATCTTAAGTTAAGAAAACATCTTTGAATGCCATATTCTGCAGATCTCTTGAGGTTTTTGAAGATGCCCTATCTATCTCTTATATTTAGATAAGCAAATATTGCTTGTCTCTTAGCAACTTGATTTCTGAGTAGCTTAGAAAATAACTGTGATAGACTGTCATAGTAACTAACAAAATGACACGTTTTCATGACTATTAATTTCCGTTTCTTAATTATCCTAAACAGTTTATGTCAGTTGGTAGCGAGAGGTCAAAACTTGACATTTCATTTTTAAGTATTACTACAAACAATACCTTTAAGAAGCGTTACCCTTAATTTTGTATCAATATACAAAGATCAATACCAATGTGGCCAGATATAATCTTAATTTTGTATCAATATACAAAGATCAGTACCGATGTAGCCCAATACAATCTTAATTTTACATTAATATACTAGGGTCAATACCATTGTGGCCAAATATAATCTTAATTTTGTATCAATATACAAAGATCAATACCGATGTAGCCCTATACAATCTTAAATTTGCATTAATATACAATGATCAATACCAATTTAGCCAAAGATGGCGCCGACCATAGAGCAGTGCATCTGAGTAGTAGGTGAATGAGATTAGTCATTGTGGAGTGAATGTGAGGTCCCCTAGCCTACAGTGAAACACAGACGGTGTCTGAATGCCCACAGCGAACATTGAGACCGGTCACCAGATAAAAGAGCCCACGCAGTTCCCGGGAACACAACCCTGAGATCAGCCAGCTCCGTCACCGGTCTGGAGAGGAGCTCTGGCTAGAGATCTAGCCCAGGAGCAGATCCAGCCCACGGCTCCAGCCACAGACCAGCGGCCCCACATTTTATTTTTAAGTATCTCTAGGTATGACACCATTAGGAAGCGTTACCTTTAATTTTGTATCAATATACAAAGATCTATTCAATTGTAGTTAAATATACTCTTAATTATGTGTCAATATACAAAGATCAATGCCTATGTAGCCCAATACAATCTTAATATTACGTCCATATACAAGGGTCAATACCATTGTGGCCAACTATAATCTTAATTTTGTATCAATATACAAAGATCAATACCGATGTAATCCAATATAATCTTATTTTTGCACAATAAACAATGGTCAATACCACTTTAGCCGAATATACTACTAATTTTGTATCAATATACAAAGGTATAAGGGCATATTCAATAATCTGCCCCTTCTTCTTGGTCCTTCCTGTACTATGTCTATGTCTCATTTTTCTCAAGCCTATGCACTCCTACATAGGAGAGGAAGAAGGATACAGAAAAGGAAAAGTAGGAAGTCCCTGGGGCTAACCTCCAAAACCCATTAAACAGGACCATTTATCAGCTTGTAATCTCTTCCTCTAAATATCAGAGTTTTCAGTTACCCTTCAAATAACCAAAAAAACACCCTCCCCACCCTCTGGGCATGGGACGTCACTCTCTTAAAGTGACTTCCTGCTGATTTGGGTCGTAGTAAACCTGTTTGGGGCCCGAACCCAAATGGAAAAAATGGTTAAAAATGTTAGTACAATCCTTTTATGTTCAGTCCTTCTGTTCTCAGCTGTTTAGATGACCTAAGGAGTTTGTAAGCAGAAGCTGATCTTGCAGGCTTCACTGAGGTTCCGGCCGGGGCATTGTGTAGAGCTGGAAGGTCCCAGCGACATTGGATTGCCGTGGTTGCAGGCCCCCCGATGGAGACAGCTATTGAGGAAGTCTGCGAGGCTGAATCAACTGGGTCACTTGTCCTCCTTGGTGCCTGATTCTGTTCTCTGCTGAGGTTTCCGCTGTCCAGCCTTCCCTGGGCTCCCCGAATGGTCGCTTCGATTCTCCTGGAAAGATAAGAACAGAGCCCTGCCCCAATCCCAACCCTGGGACAATTACCCTCTTTTTTTTTTGGGGGGGGGGCTAGGTAATACTTCTCCTGAAGCAAATTTGGCCTTCCGACAACATACAAAGTGTTATCTTTCAATCCAGGTTAAAGAAGAAATCATTCTGTCACCTTGGAGCTAAACCAGCTCCAGTGTATATATTTTGAGATCCCAAAGGACAATCTGCCTGCATCGAGAAGGCCTTTTGTGAGTAGCTTCCAAACCTAGGTCCCTCCAAATCCCATGTGTGTGTCTCTGAACTCTAGTTATTGGGATCAGAGACCTGTGGTTCCCATCTGAAGGGATCAAAGATGTGTTCCACCATTCCTGGATCGAAGTCTTTCTCTATTTAGAGTTTGCCCTGCATCAGGCTGACCCTGAGCTCCGGGATCTGCCCGTTTCTGTCTCCAGTGTGCTGGGAGCTGGGACCAAGGGTGTACTCTTCTTGAATGGTGGGACCAAGAGTATGCACCCTCACCACCCCACTCCGTATGACTCCAGAATACATAAGACCACCAACTCTACGGTGCTCCCCCCCCCCCGTCTCCGCTGAAGTCAAAGGCATGGGCCAACACCACAATTCTCTTGTAGTTTACCTTAGCTCCATGTCTTCTCGACACCTGGAGGTCTAAAAACAGAAACACTAAATTTAATAGAAAAGAATATATGGAAAAGTCTTGAACTCATCGGTACAGGTTATAACTGCTTGAACACCAATAGCTCAGTCTCTAAGACCAACAATCAATAAATGGGACCTCATGAAACTAAAAAGCTTCTGTACAGCAAAGGACACTGTCATTTGAACAAAATGGCAATCTACAGATTGGGAAAAGATCTTTACCAACCCCACATCTGACAGAGGGCTAATATCCAAAATTTATAAAGAACTCAAGAAATTAAACTCCAAGAAAACAAGTAATCCAATCAAAAGAATGAGGTACAAATTTAAAAAGAGATTTTACAAAAGCAGAATCTTTAATGGCCAAGAAGCATTTGAGGAAATGTTCAACATCTTTAGTCATCAGGAACATGGAAGTAAAAACGATTCTGAGATTCCATCTCATACCCATCATAATGGCTAAGATCACTCATGTGATAGCACATGCTGGTGAGGTTGTGAAGAAAGGGGAACACTCCTTCATTGCTGGTGGGAGTGCAAACTTGTACAACCACTATGGAAATCATTCTGGCAATATCTCAAAAAACTGGAAACAGTTCTACCTCAAGACCCAGCATAACACTCCTGGGCATATATGCAAAATTTCTCCACAAAACCAGAGGACATCAGCTCAACTCTACTCATAGCATCTTTATTTGTAATAGCTTTATTTGTAACTGGGAACTGGGAACAACCCAGATGCCCTTCAACCAAATAAGGAACAAAAACAACAAAAAAACCAACAACATCAACAAAAAAGAACTGTGGTACATTTACACAATGATTTACACAATGGAATACTACTCAGCTATCAGAAACAAGGAAATCATACAATTTGTAACCAAATGGGTGGAACTATAAAAGCTCATCCTGAGTGAGCTAAACCAGACCCAAAAAAGATATACATAGCATGTACTTACTTATTACTGGATTCTAAACATATAATACAGAATAATGACTCTACAACCCACAGATCCAAAGGAAAAGGAATGTAGAAAAACTATCCTAGGAGAAATTCTACCCAGCAGCAGATCAAAATGATGCTGAGACACAAAATCAAAAGAGTAGGTGGAGCTCTTTGAGTCCTATAATAGGGAGGAGGAATAGAGAGATCTGGAGGGGGTTAAGATTAATACATGAATATCAACACAAACAACTAACCTACGCCCCTAGAGGCCTACAGAGACTGAAACAGTAACTAGAAAAAGAAGAAAAAAATCTTAGACTAGACCTGGATTCCGAATACAAATATAGATAATAGGCAACTGGACCTTTCTATAGATCCCTTAACAAGTAGTGGGGGCAGTCTTAGTCATGGACTTTATTACCTATTAGTGGGACACTTTACCATAGCTGAGCTGCTATGTCAGGCCCAGAGCAAGAGAAAACTCTTAGCCCTCATATGACTGATGAACTGAGGGGGGCTGATATATGGGGACTGCCCTTACCTGAGGAGAAGGATAGGAGGAAGAGGGGTAGGATAGTAGGAAGGTGGGTTGATGGGAACAAGAGGGGAGGAGGCAGAGGCTGCGATAGAGATGTAACTTGAATTAATAAAAGACACTGTCATTCCAACAAAATGGCAACCTACAGATTGGGAAAAAAAAAATCTTCACCAACCCCACATCTGACAGAGGGCTAATATCCAAAATTTACAAAGAACTCAAGAAATTAAATGCCAAGAAACCAAATAATCCAATCAAAAAATAGAAAACAGAGCTAAATAGAGAATTCAGAAAGGAGGAATTCCTAATGGCTGAGAGATACTTAAAGAAATGCTCAGCATCCTTAATCATCAGAGAAATGCAACTCAAGACTACTCTGAGATTCCATCTCATACCTGTCAGAATGGCTAAGATCAAAAGCTCAAATGACAGCACATGCTGGAGAGGTTGTTGATAAAGGTGGACTCTCCTCCATTGCTGGTGGGAGTGCAAACTTGTACAACCACTATGGAGGAGATCAGTATGGTGATATCTTAGAAAACTTGGAATAGCTCTGCCTCAGGACCCAGCCATACCACTTCTGGGTATACATCCAAATGATTCCTCACCAAATCACAAGGAAGTTTCCTCATCTATGTTCATAGCAGCCTTATTTATAATAGCTAGAAACTGGAAACAACCCAGATGTCCCTCAACTGAAGAATGGGTTAAAAAACTATGTTACATCTACACAATGGAACACTACTCAGCTTTGAGAAACAACGAAATCATGCAATTTGCAGCCAAATGGATGGAACTAGAGAAGCTTATCCTGAGTGAGCTAACCTAGATCCAGAAGGATGCACATGGAATCTATTCACTTATAGTAGGATTTTAGCTATATAGTACAGGATAACTATCCTACAACCAATGCACCAAAGGGAACATGAACATAGACCTTTTTTTTTTTTTTTTTTTTTGCTTGTTTGTTTGGTTTTCTTTAGTTTTCTCTCCCTGGCAATTAGACACTTTTCCCTGGTGGCACTGCCTTGTAGGCCCCCAGAGGAGGCTCTTGGCCCTCATCAGACTTCTGAACTGGGGCAGGGGACTGTTATGTAGGGACTCTCCACTCCAGACGAGTGGGATGGAAGGGATAGGGGGTAGAGGGTGGGCGGGAGGTGCTGGGAGGTGTGAAAAGAGGACACTGTGATGGAGAGGTAACCTGAAGTAATAAATAAAAAGAAAATAAAAAAACATAAATAAATAAATAAATGTTTAAAAAATAAATAAACAAGCACAAAACAATAAGACATGTAATCTTTAAACTTTGTTATTACCTGATGGTTACCTCCATATATGAACACCTTAGTTATCAATGTACACCAAAACATGACCAATATTATTTTAGAGACTCAATACATACTGGTTGGATGAGTGGATTTCACCACTGACTACAATTATAATTGATGGTCCAGAAAGCCATATTATACATATATTATATCCAGTGTTATTGATCCTAGGTTTTGATGCCAGCTTCTGCTATCATATTCACATTCTCATCATCTGACAGCCTCATCATCTTCTAGGTACTTACTTAAAATAAAGTAATAATTAAGGCTTTACATTAGTATTTATCAACCACATAAACTTAATGGGGTATAGCGTATTCTTCTCGTATCTGCTTCATATGAGACCAAAATGTGAGGACATGTCCAGAGTTTTTAGTTACTTGCTTCGTAGTCTTTAACTCCTTCCATAGCTTTCTCATTCTGATGCATTGTTTTCCTGAGTCTCTTGTCCACTTCAGCCAAACTGTATTTGCAGGAAAGTAATTTCTTCATCTCCCTGATCATTGTCAATTAATGATGCCTCATTAAACAAATCACTTGGAACAATGATGTGGATCTCCTGGACACAGAGGCCAGTGTGATCAATGGTCTTCCCACTTGTGGCTCTTGAGTGAACAGGCAAAGGTCAGTCCAGTACTTGGCAACCTCCAATGTTGTCAGCAAAAATTAGCAAGAAGGAGGTCAACTTGTCAATAGAGCACAGAGACAATTAGTTAATGATCAGTGAGGCTGTAGTGGGGAACTGATAACAGAATGAGTCATCCTGGGTACATTGGCATACCTTTAGAAATCTATAGCAATGAAAAAAGCAAATTGCTAGAGAGTGGACAAAGATGACTTCTGAAACCAAATGGGACTGGAGAGCATAATAGTGAGTGGAAATTTGCCCAGCTTTGAGTGGGATCATGGGTATATAAGAATATTACAGTGGCAATAATGATAATTACATATGACAATTATCATCCAAAGCACTATATATTTTTAATTTCTTTTTTAAAAGTTATTTATTTTTATTATTATAATGTTTATTTATTACATCAAGTTACATCTCCACCATAATGCCCACTTTCTACTCCTCCCAGTTTCCCAGTTCCACCCTCCCAGCCTCTCCTCCCTCTCCCACCCATCCCACTCCTCCAATGTGGAGTACCCTTCCTATCAGCCCCTCTCAGTTCAACAGTCATATGAGGACTAAGAGCTTCCTCTTGCAATGGGGGCCTACATGGTAGCACCGCAGGGCAAATTGTCCCCTTATTAGGCATCAAAGTCTATGTTCCTAATCTTTTTGGTGTGTTGGCTGTAGGATCGTTATCCTGTACTGTATGGCTAAAATCCAATTATAAGTGAGTAGATGCCATGTGCATCTTTCTGAGTCTGGGTTAGCTCAGTCAGGATGAGCTTCTCTAGTTTCATTTATTTGGCTGTGAGTTGCATGATTTTCTTGTTTCTGATAGCTGATTGGGAAAAGATCTTTACCAACCCCACTTCCAACAAAGGGCTAATATCAAAAATTTATAAAGAACTCAAGAAATTAAACACCAAGAAACCAAATAATCCAATCAAAAATGGGAAACAGTTAAATTGAGAATTCACAAAGGAGGAATCTCTAATGGCAGTGAGACATTTGAAGAAATGCTCAACATCCTTAATCATCAGAGAAAATGCAACTCAAGATGACTGTGAGATTCCATCTCACACATGTCAACATGGCTAAGATCAAAAACTCAAATGACAGCACATGCTGGTGAGGTTGTGGAGAAAGGGAAACACTCCTCCATTGCTGGTGGGAGTGTAAATTTGTACAACCACTATGGAACTCAGTCAGGCAATATCTTAGAAAACTTGGAATTGCCCTTCCTCAAGACCTACCCATACCACTTCTGGTTATCCACTCAAACGATTTCTCACCAAACCACAAGGACATATCCTCATCTACATTCATAGCAGCCTTATTTGTAATAGCTAAAAACTAGAAACAACTCAGATGTCCCTTAACTGATGAATGGATAAAAAAAATTATGGTACATTTATACTACATATTTTTTACCATCATGTAATACTTTACCTCTGAATTTGGACTCATTTTTTGTTGACTAGTTTATCCCTCATATAGTTATTGAGCACTATGAGTTAGATGCACTTTGTGGCATCCCTAAACATGAAACTCTAGTAAATTTAGTTTAACATTTAAAGAGATGCTTAAACTATGAAACACTGTGGTAAGTGTGATAAAGTACCCTAAGCATACCTTAGGGGAAAAAAAAAGAATATACCAATACTTTAAAAACAGTTAATGCTTTGTGTCCTTGGAATGTGTTAATTCTTGGGTGTCCCAGTACAGATAACATAGCATTTGCAATATGGATAATACTGACAGGACCCTAGTCATCTGTACCCATAGCTTAGTCTGATTTATCCTGCTTTACTTAAAATTCTGCTGTGTCTTTTGCCTAAGAGGGTACCCACAGCCCCTAAAAAGGCAGGAGTATCTGAGGTCATTTTCTCGACAGCTTGCAAATCTTTGAACTTTCTGATATCACTTAAATGGCAGTCATAAGGAATCTACACCCTTGATAGCACATATGACAGCAAGAGGTCTTAAGTGTGAAGAGGTGTCAAATTAATCACAGAGAGGCCACAACATTTTGTGTCACCTTGGACAAAATGCTTCCATCTTATGCCAGCATTTAGGCAAACTGTCAGAAAATACAAGGCATAAAGTTACAGGAGAAAAGTAAAACTTTGGAAAGATTCAAAGAAACTGCCAACTTGACACCAAATACTTGCTCATAACTTGGCAGTGAAGAGGTCAGAGCTAGACTCTTTGGGGGAAAAGGCATCCTACACATAGACTTCCTCATGCCAAGCTTGAACCAGCCCAAGACATAATCAACTGTTGTATATTATAAGCCCTTCAAAGATGAAATATATAAGCTTTTAGCTAAATATTAGGTGTGTGTGTATGTGTGTGTGCATTTTCATAAAATAAATGCTTAATTCAAGGAGTTGAAAACATTTTTTTCCACAGAATTATGTATATGTACTTGTATTTCATACCAAAATCATGGTCTTAACTCACATACTCAAACCCAAGAAGAAAATATGTTTCCATCAAATATATTTTTACTTCATTTATGTACAATTAAATTGATTGTGCAGCCAATCTCTTCAATGTGAAATAAGAAAACTGATTTAGTATGAGTTTTCATCCATTACCTATATTCTTACAATAAATACACATTTCAGTTTTTATTTAGTATAAATATATTAATAACTTTATGCATTATGTAGTATTTTCCTGTGTTGTATGTTTATGATACTGGTCAAAAAGATTGTTTTAGATTTGGGATTTTCAAAGTAAGGATACTAAAATTGTAATTCCATTTAATTCTATATAATACCAAGTTACAGGTTGCAGTCATTCCTTTGTACAGGTTATTTCAAATCAAAGAATAATTAAGTTCTATAGAGACACAACCAAACTCTTAATTAATCCTTTGGTCTAATTCCATTGAAATTCTTGATTACATTTAAGTGGCATAGGATGGAGATGTATTAAAGCTGTGACTGAGCATTGCCTACCCAATAATATCTACATTTCATTCAACTTTTTTCTTTTAAAATCTCTTTAAAACATGTATGGATCCAGGAAGATTGCTCAGTGGGTAAATTGCTTGTCCTTGCAGCATGAGGAGCTAATTTCAGGTTCCTAGAACACATTTAAAGCCACACATGGTAGTTCACCTCTATAACCCCACTGCTTCTACTTGGAGATTAGAAGTGGAGCCTCCCCAGAAACTCACATAGCACAGAACAGCTAGCCTGATGAGTGTGGCAGCAAACAACAAAGACAGACAGACATGCAGACAGACAGAGAAAGAGAGGGGGAAAGAGAGAGCCTTTTCAGATAAGGTGGGAGGCAATGACACCTAAGGTTGTCCTCTGAGGGCTGCCACATGCACATGGTAGCATACATGTGACCATATTAACATATACGAATGCACCCAAACAAAATGAAACACATTACCTCCTAGATAAAACCTCTATTTGTCACTATTTCTGAAGTTATTGTAGAGTGATCTAATGGAGGCTTTAGAAGTCACACCACCACCACCATACCACCACTCCAGAGAAGAGGAGAGAAGAAGGAAAGGGAGGGTAGAGGAGTGGAGTGGAGGGGAGGGACAGGAAAGGGAGGACAGGAGAGAGGAGGGGGTAAAAAAAGAAAAGGGGGAAGAAAGGAAGAGGGAGAAGGGAGGAGAGAGACACTAAATGACATCGTTTCACACAATTATTGAAAAAAAGTAAAACTCTTTGATTATTATCTGCAGTCAGAAGCCCCAGGAGATCTAATGGCACAGTCGCATAGACACGAGTATTAGAGTAAGCAGTATAAATTCTAGTCTAAGAAAGCTTGAGAACTAGTGAGCCACTGGTGGAAGTTCTGCCTAGGGGCAGGAGAGTGTCAGTATCCCAGGCATGCAGCCAGGCAGAGAACGTAATTTCTTTCTTTATCCAACTTTTTGTCAGTTCAGGCTCTCAAGGATGACTTAGTGCTCATTCTCATTGAAAAGGGACATTTGCTTCCTTTAAGTTGCTGATTCATTTCCCACATCTTTCAGAAACATCCATACTTGCTTATCAAGAAAGAGTATGTACTAAGTATCTATGACATTCAACTAAATGCACAAAATTAGCAATTATAACAGCTTTGGTACTAAGTCTTGCCTAATGAGGTAGAGTTGGCAACACTAAGTGTGGATTCTAATGAGGGTCTTTAAAGTGAAGGAGTGCTGTCGTGCCCCTCCCATCTCTCCCCTGAAACAATAACTGCATCATTCAGAGAGTTCCGCTGGGACATTACCTGATAATCATTGACTTACATAGTATCCCTACATTAATTCCATTTTCAGAAAAATAAAATAGGTATCTGTCTGGTTCAAGCAGTATTAGTTTGAGTTTATGTTCACTGACAGTCAAATCAAAAAATAATGACTATTCAGAAAGACATATAAATGCATATTGAGCATTTTACTATTGCTTTAGATAGCCTTATTGTATTTAATAAGCATAACATGTATGTGTGTGTATGTACATGTACATACCACAACAAGAAAGATGAATTATCTGTGTGAAATTTACAAAAAGCAAACATAAGAATGTTTATCTTCTACCAAGTTCACTGATTGGAAAACATGTTGTATAACTTCATACTGCCTCAGATTTTGTTGAAAGTTGGCCATTCTGAAGGCATGCAGAATCCTTTTTCCAGGGCCCAGGGTCTATTGCTTCATAGCACATATATCATCAAAGGTTGAAATAAAAGTAAAACTTCTTAACATAGAATGCCTTTATCTCTTCAGAGATGTCTTGATTCAGAACAACATTACATCCTGGCCAAAATATATAGCGCATTAATAAAACATTCTCAATCCTACATAAAATCTAGGCAAATCCATTCTTTATTATCCTTTGAGGAATAACCTTTGAATCTTTTTCTTATAGTGTGAGAGTTATGTGAACAAATTTGTCATCTGATTACTTCAAAGTGACCAACTTGTGCTTCTCTGGTCATTGCCTCTACCTTCTTTTAGCTTCAAAACACTTTTCTAGACTCAGATCTTTGATTCAGGAACCTTCCTTTATAGTATATAGATTTGCCAAGATTTATTTGAGGTCCTTACATTCTCAAGTCTTCAAAGATAAGCCTTTGCGATTCCAGTGGTCTCGACTGCGTCACTCTATCTTATTAACATACTATGATAGGAGGCTTGAGCGCCATTTGGTTACGAGAGAGCACCATGAATTCCTAAATGGGTCTTCAAAAGATAAAGCTATCAAGCAACAAAGAACATGCAGGTTATCTTCTGACCTACTTGCCTTTCCATTGATGTTCAGATACCTGGCTCTGTGATAGTTGGTGCTTTGACACGCAAGTATCCAATTACTTTCAATTTAGAAAGAGTTACCAGCACCTTTGCTTTTCAACCCTAGAATGTCAGCTTCCTAAGTTTCAAAAGGAAAGCAATGCTGAAAAGAATGAAGAGAAGTTTGTGGATGCTTGACTCCTTCCCTTCAGATCTCACAAATCTTGCCAGCTAAAATTCTGTCCAATCAGATGGAACACAAATCTCACCATCAAAGCAGGGCAAAATTGCAAAGGTTTGTGAAGAACTCGACAGGTGATGGCGACATCTTTGGCTTCTTCATCTTCAATTTTTTTTCACATTTCTGTCATCTGTCAGATAGAAGGTGGAAAGCATTCAGTTATAGGTGTCACACATGAACTTCTTCAAAGGATAGTTCAGATTTTATTTAAAGCTGTATTTTAATGGGCCAATTAGCTGAAATCATAATATTTTCACTTAAGTAGCTTACAAGCCACGGTGCTCTGTCTTATGAGTCTTCCCAAAGGAGTGTTGGAAAGTTCAAGTATGCTTTAGGGAGAAATTTAGGACTCCTTACAGAGCTGTGTTACATTTAAAAAATGTGCTTTGATTTAGAGCTGGCAGTTAAACTGTGATTATAAACTTTGGAGTAAATCATGATGAGAAAGAGTTACAAACATCACACCTGAGGGAGAGCAAGACACTCTCTAGATGCCAAAAAGCTTTAACTCAGCTAGTTGCTTGCTTTCTGTTCTCCACAGAATTGTGTTCCAAATATGAAGGTTTTAAGGGGGCAACTCTGAATATTTGATAACAGTGTGTATATGTGTGTGTGTCTGTATGTTGCTATTAAGATCAATAATTATAGTATTTACATGAACTCTCATGAGGAATAGAAAAATAGCTCTCGATTATATATACATATGTTTTATATATATACATATTGTGTGTGTGCATGTGCGCCTGTGTGTGTATGTGTTTAAGCTGATAAGTCTGTAAGTCTGTATATTGGTACTTACATGAATCTTTTCAGAGATGACCATTTGGTATTGAATAACCAATGAGTATGTTTTTCCCTGAGGAAGGGTAGTTCTACCACTCTCAGCAATGCCTTAGTTTTCTATGATTCTTTGTACTGGATTGAGGACTTGTGGGCTGTTTTTAGTCCATGTTGTCATGTCTATTGTTGTCCTTGTTCAGCTCATGTTTAGGCAGCCATGCTGGTGAGATTTTACAAATGTAGCTCTGATCTTCCTAGGATACACTCTTAACAGCAAACTGTCTTATTCTCAGCTCTTACAATCTTTCCTCCTCCTCTTCTAAAATGATTGTTTGGGAGATGTATCCATTGGGACTGGGCTCTTCAACTCTGCATTTTGTTTGATTATGGTTGTCTGTACTGATCTCTGTCTGTTACAAGGGGAATCTCCCTTAATGATTGTTTTAGGACTACATTTGTCTGTCAGTATAAGAACAAATATTTAAAATGCAGTTAGGACTTGTGTTAGTTTAGTAACGTTGTGGTTGTGAGTTCTCTAGTAAATAACCATGGCTTCACTAGACCCTAGATTGTTGGCTAGTTCTAGCGCCAAGCATGCTGTCTCTCTTGCTGAGGAGGTCTTAAGTCCATTTAGAGGGATAATGGTTACTACCGATGCATGTGTGCCACTACTTCATCATTGTGGTTATGGAGCCATCATAACTATTACATTGCTTTTGGTTGACCCTCAGAAGTGAAAGGTAGGGCCCTGTGGCTGAAGACACCATACATATTAACACAGAGTCCAGAGTCCTCAGACCTGGACTGACCTAAAACCTTCCTCCTTGAGGACTAGCTTTAATAATCAGAGAAGGCACTGTGCAAACTCTCAAAGAAGAAAGAAGCCAATAGTCATAACCAGCTGTCACATGAATTTTTCATATTTTTTTTACATTGGAAGACTATACTATATAAAACAAAGGTGGTCTGCTACTGACAAATGGAAACAATGTTATAAGGGAACATTTATCATTGTTTCCTGTTGGCAAGTTAGTAAATACCTCTAAACTTAACTTGGCTCCTGGAAGCTCATATAAAATAAACCTATGAAAAACTACCAGTCCCACTACTCATTTGTCAACTCACCAAGCAGACAAGAGTGCTGCTGACACAATGTAACTTAACTATGCAGAGCATAAACTGTTACATTTTCTGTCAAGTGTATGATTATTCATGTGAATTTACCCAGAACACAAGTACCTTCACGTTTCATGTCCCTAAAAAATTGGCCTTCCCTAGCTTCCTTTTTTTTTTTTTTTTCTATTTCCAATTACATCCTTTCAACTCACTGACTGGCTAGTCAAACTTTATTCCTACCTGCAGTGAATCAATAAAGATCTCTTCTTCTGGTCACTTCTCCTTACAGAGAAACAGTGAGCAAAAAGATGTATTGTTTAATATTTTCCATTGCCAAATATCCCTTATACAACTGACCTGTCACCTCTTGCCTGAATGAGGTTACAGTTAAATTGCTGTTCTTTTTATTTTCATTTGGTTCTAGCTTTATAAAGAACCACTTGGAATCCGGTGTGGATTTTTTTTTTTTTTTTTTTGTCTAATCACAAGTAAATCCCTCTAATTCCATAAGAGAGAGAAAGTAAAAACAAAAAATCTTCCCTGGGTATTTGTAACATGATCAAGTAGTATTCTTGTTCATTTTTGTTCAATCAACAATTTAGTGTCCTCTTTTATGTCCATTTCTATAACTGTATGGATAACACTCAGATTAAAATCAGTAAGACACAGAAGCTGTTTCTCAAAACAGAATACACACACACACAAAGAGATTTTACAATGCTTTGCTTCAGTTTCCTAAAGAACTACATTTGCTTAGATGATTGCATATATTCACTTACTCTGTCCAGCAACCCTTCTGATAGTGACTCTTTCAAGCACTACTGGAGATTCTGTGTCACATGGTATAAAATCTAGCACATTGTTCATGGCCACCTGAGTCTTGCATCTTCCTGTGAGTCAATTCAATACTGGCAGCCACATGGGTTGGAAAATGTGGTGGTTTAGTTGAGTACTGCACCTGAAAGGCTTATGAATTTGAATACCGGCTCTCCAGCTGATGCTGTCTGGGGGAGGGTATGGAACCTTAAGAAAGTAGAACTTTGCTAGAGGAAGCACGTCACCAGAGTTGAGATTTGAGAGTTCAGAGCCTCATCCCACCTCCCGGTTGTCCTCTCTGCTTCCTTTGTGCTGTTGAAGATGTGATCTTTCTCCTCCTACTTGGACTGCCTATGCTATGCCTCTTCCATTATTGACTCTCCTTCTCGAACCTTTAACCAAAATAAACTTTCTTTCATGTTGTTTTGGCTCTAGTGCTCCACTGTAGGTTCTTCTATACTTCTTCCTTTCAGCAAAATGTTGTCAGCCAAGAGGACCAGCATGAAACACTTTAAAATGAGAGATGATTAATGTGGCTGTGGATAGTGTCAGGGATCAGGAAACCCCGAAACAGTAGGCATACTTGGGCTGTGACTTGTTTTTACCTGGTGATCTAAGAACATGCTTACATTCTTAAATAATCTTATTAATTTTTAAAAATGTGTAACAAAGATCATATATAGCTTCTGAATATAACATCAATATTTACTTCTTATTTCATTGATGATATTCATGTGAATCCCTGGATAATTAAAAAAATATATACTTCAGGTGTCTTGTCAGTCTTGACAGATGAAAGAAGCTGCTTATGACTGTCGACTAACAAGCATAGGAGAAAAAAGTGATTTTGGAAATCTGTAACTACATAGTAGGTGCCATAAGATGTATTACTTAGCTTTGTAAGAGAAGAATAGTTGAAGCTTGTAAAACTACAATCTTAAATTGATGCTAATCTTCTCTCCTTTGCACATATATAATACAAAATATGTTCTTGGGTTTGGGTTGGCTTGATCTTTTTCAGTTCTTATGTATGCATTTCCAGCTACTGAGTTCATGTATCAATGTCCCCATTATATAAAGAAAATAATGTTTGCTTGCATATGCCTATACCTCTGGGGCATCTTTCAGCACCCATTATCCAATTGCTGAACATTGGGAGGAGAGACTGTGATGTAAATGTCCCAGTTAGAACTGAACACTCTCCATTATTCTCTTATTCTCTACACCATATTCAGTTAATATAATGTCTATATTAATTGGCATCTACTATAAAAAAGTTTCCCTGAGGAGGGTGGAGAGATGTACTGATTTATGAGTATAAAATAGGGGTTTAGGATGAAGTTTTATTTATTATCCATCAGAATAACATTAGGTTCTCTTTTATGGCCTATGACCTATGCAGATTTTATCCCAGTTAGTTCCAGGAATGAGTTTGTCTGGTAGAATTTATGAGTACAGTCAGAAAGCGGCTAGTTACCTTAGCAACGTTAGTGCAACCGTGGACGTGTTTTTATAATGTCAGTCATTATTGCTGCTCAGAAGGTTCACAACCAAATAAGACTTGATTACTTTTGTTCCCCTGTACCTGCATAGAAACTTCCAGCACTATGAAAGCTAGCCAGGAAGAATGTGGCCTCCATGTTAATAGCAGCTTGATGCCTCCATGCCCTACAATTCAAGTATGTGATGACTTCAGCAATAGGGTTTTATTATCGAGTTCTTAAAAATAAAACACAACAATCATAGACCAAATGGAAAGGCCTAGCGAGGCGATTTCATATTAACATGAAAATATCTCCTCTAATTAACTGCTTTGTGTCTATAGACACTAAAATGTCTAAAAGATCAGTGTGTGTTTATGTTGGAGGGAGCACTCTACAACTAATGACATCAGAACTAGTATCCATTTATCTCTGGAAATGCTAGATCACTCCATCTTTCCCTGTGTACAATTCATCTGTTCAGTAGTTACTTGTCTCTTATGAGACCACAAGAAACAATATTATCAAAAATTTCTGATAGAGCCCAAGGCTCCTTACTCTTTGGGTTAGATTGCTGATCCTCTTAAAATCATTGAAGGACTACAGCCCTTTAAATATGGTGAGTTGAGGTATACTATTAACAAACCCAAGGTATTACTGGGTATACCAACATGGAATACTACTGAAGACTTCATTCACTTCCATTCTAGAAATGCTGTGATCTTTAGCAAAAAACAAAGGTTTCAAAGGGCTAAAATACTCCTATGTTTGTTTTCATTCTGTTGCATGCTACAGTACTAGCTTGCCGTTGTGTTTCATTGTCCCTTTTTGGCCTGTGCCATTCAAATAGCCTAGTTCTACAGCAGCATTTCCTACTCACAACTCAAACTACTGGTCACATCAAATGTCTTCAATAGTGATAATGTTATCTGAATAAATTTAGAAATTGGCACATATTATAAATCCCAGATTTTTCCATGGTAGCATAGTAGCCTATACAATAATTGGGAATTCTTATATAAACATAAATCAAACTATCTCTTTAGTCTATACCTTCAGGAATCTTTCTTTTTTGTTTAAAAAAAAAGGAGGTTCTGAACTCATAGTATTATTCAAAATAGGCTACTATTGAAGCATAATTTTATCAGCCCATTCTGCTGATTCTTTCTTTATTAGCCTCAAACACTACCACATAGAATCTAGGCTACCTAATTATACTCTTCCCTTTCTACTAATCCATTGTGTCTCCATTCAACATGATCTGTTGAACCTGTCTGAACCATCATTCCTACAGACAATATCTTAATCTATTTTCTGGGTGTTGATAATGTTAACAGTTTATAATCCTGCTACAGTGTATGTTTTATCTCCCCTCAGGATCTCAGAAAATAGATTGTGGTTTTAGGTCAAGAAGCAAAGAAATTCAACCAGGATCAGTAGAATCCAGACAATAACAAGGTCAGACTTATGTCCTTGAGCAAAGGAAGAATAGATATTTCTACTTTTAAAGATAGCTTGGATATTTAAAGTTGCAAAACTTCAGAGTATTGAAATTTGCCAACAATTTAGTTTTTCTTCTCCTAAGTAAATGCTTTAATTTTAATTTGGAAGCCCCAAATGTTGTGAACTTAATTTAGATTCATTCAACTTCATGATTTAGCTTCAGTTTTCACATTCCAGAAATCTTAATTCTTCACCTCACTGTACAAGAGATTTAGTGTTTATTGTAGTCAGTTAAGTTTTTGGGCTCCCTCGCTTGCATTTTATGGCCATGTAACCCAGGTTTACCTCAAACTTACCTTACAGAAGAAGCAAACTTTGAACTTTTTTTTTTTCCAAAATCAACTGCACAACCTTGGCAATTACAAGCATACACTACCATGGCGAAACTATCAGTAAAGAACTTAAAACCTTGAACTTGTTTTCTTTAGTAAAGTTTTTTTCCCAAAAAAGTTCAATGTACCATGTAGCCATCATTCTTTTTTTTTTTCAAAATGTTATCAAACATTTGCCCAAAGTATTTGTTCTTATAAATCCTTAACTCCAGATAGCTATATGTAATAATCTAGCTAATAATTTGCCTTTTCACATGATATGCTACCAGGGTCCCATTCATTAACAACAATAAAGTGTTTAGCACTGTTATTCCTACTCATTCCAAAGAACTTATTCTCTCTTTAAGATTCTGAACACATAAGACAGCTTTTCAGAATTGTAATTATCAGGGTTCATTCAAGGGAAGTATGGCCACTGTGAATGGGACGGGATGAGCATTTACTACAGACGCTAAATTTTACATAATGTAAAAAATAATGAGAAATTACAGATCTAGAAAAGACAGTCAAATTTCAGAGGATTGTGGAACAAGTTTGATTGATGGAAAAGAGTAAAATAAAAACACCTTAAAAAGAATTCTGAAATGCCAAAACCATTAGTTGCTTTTGTAGCCACAAAGGGGTTGCTCACAAAATTATCACAGAGGACCTGTTGTCAGGGTTCTTTGCTGCTGGCTCCAGTAATTTGATAGATGCAGGTAAGAAAAGGACTTTGTGCTTTCTCTTTGGAGATCAGCCTTGTATTTGGACTACTTAATGGCTGCTAACCATACAAATTTTGCAAATGAGAAAAACAGTAATAGTTGAAAGCAAAAAAGGGACACAGTGTTTCTCCGTACAATGTGTCCTTTCCTGACAGACTTAAATATGCATTGCTGTTACACTGGTATCTTCTTGAGAAGAAACCAAAGAAAGTATTTCATGGTCTCATCAGAAGGAATAACTATACTTCCCTGAATAAAAGATTTATTTTTAGAGACAAGTACTAAACTATTAATTTTAAAGGTTTTTGGGGGGGATTATAGAAACTGCTACTTGACTAACAATTACATTTTCCTTAGAGAGTTCTTTTGAATACACATTCATGCTGATATACATCTGTACAGAGCTTTCTGAAGATTCTTATTTTCTATATTTCTTTTTAAATATAATAGTTAAGATTTATTTTTATTTTGACATCTGTCTGTGTGTCCATCTGTGTGTAGACATATTAATGTGAATACAGGTGCTTGTTGAGTCCTGTGGGATTCAATGTTGAGTCACATTGAATCCCACTGGAGATACAAGCAGTGGCGATGAACTGCCTGGTATTTGGGCACTAGGAATAAAACTCAGGTCCTCTGCAAGTGCAGTGTTCACTCTTAAGCCCTGGGCCTCACTAGCCCATGTTTTCTAAATTCCATATGAGATAATGACAGAAAATACAACTGATAAACACATGTCTAATAAAATTATATTTATTAGATTCAAATTAATATGTAGAAAAGGCTAATGATTATCTACATTTTCTGATTCTGTGAACATAGCAGGCATGCATTGTGTTCCATTCTGAAAAGCATCAAAGCCAGGACTCATAGCTAAAGTCTTTGTTTTCCTTGACATTTCAGCCTGAAACCAAATATTTCAGAAAATGAAAATTGTGGTGTGAGGGAAAAGATCGGGCTGACACCTGGCACTCCTACACTCTCATCATCCACTATTCTGAGCAGGACTCTGGAAACTAATTTAAAAGTTTGTATCTCCAACAGTCAAAGGTGTAGTTCCTATTACTTGTTAAGTTAAATTATTTGACCTAGAGGCAGCAAACAGGTTAAACTCTTGATTTTAAAAAAAATTGAGTCTGGATTTTCTTCCTGTTAGGAATATTGTAACTTGCTGAAATTCTGTGTAATGGATGTGAAAGTCAACAAAAAAAAGTCTTAACTAGCAAAGACTCTGGTTTCTGCCAAAGCAAACACTGCTCTTAATATTTGTCACATTAAAAGAGGATCTTATCAGACTAAGACTAGACAGATATAAAATCTAATTACAGAAAGACTATTTTTTTTAGACAGAAGAAATTGAGACATTGATGACTCATGGCCACATGAGCTGGATGGAGAATGACAGTGACTCAAAGCTGTGGATATAACATGCTGCAGAACTGATTTTAGTGAGACTACCCACCCCCCACAGCAACATCCACTCACATCACTAGAAAACCAGAACCAATCTGCTTGAATTACAGTATACACAAAATTCAACTCAGTTTTGTTTCAGCTCCAGGTGGTATTTTCACATACTGCCTAGAAAGCTTATTTAAATAAAGAATAAGTTCATTTTATTCTGTGTTATGTCTTCTAAAAGAAGTCTACCTAGCTGGCCTTGTCCATCTCTACTTTCTTATTTTGTACTCCACTAAGCGCCCTAGCATTCTGACTTCCTTCCTGCTCTGCAGTCAACTCAGTTTGACCTCATCATGGGCTCTACTGAATATTTCTTCTTCAGAAATAACCTCAATACCTTTCACCCACTTCTTTCTTCCTGCATCCCATTCTCTCATTAAATGTCAATTCCCAAGATGGTAATTTTCTTCCCAACCCGTTGTCCATTCTATTGCAATTTACTCTATATGATTTCCACTGTGGACTTTGTTACTATCTGGGTTGAATTTATGGGTTATTTATTGGGTAGTCCATTTCTGTATGTAAGTTCTGTAAGTAGAGAGAACATAGCTAGCCATTTGCTGTACACCTGTACTTCCTGCCTACAGAACAATGTTTGGTGTTAAGAACACTGTGTGGTCCACAATAAATAGAAACAAGACAGAAATATGGTAGGATCCTGTGGCTTACTGAGTGAGAAGGAAGGGCTGGAAGCACTGGTTATCTGGCAGCATTATTTTCACTATACCTCCTTTCTCAACATTGAAAATTTTAGTGTAGAAACTGATGAGGAAGAGTCCTCTAAGCCTACTCTCTCTCTCTCTCCTAGTCATAAAAAGAAACAGGAATTCAAGCTCATTACATTATCCAACTCAATGCAAACATCTAACCCTTTTCACACTCCAGATCATTTTTCTGAGTCTTCTGCAATTCATCCTTGACAGAATTCTTTGATATACATACATATATGGCTTTTGTTTTCTGTTCTAGCTTCAAGAAGCTCATCTTGTAAGAACCCTCTCTCATTGCCCTTTCATGGGACTGCTGTACTTACTTCTGCTCCTCTCTTGACTGTTGTCATTTCTCTGGTGGTGGCATAGATAAAGTCTTTGGGCCTAACTGAATCACTGTCAATTTCTTCATCCCTACTGCAATAAAAATATATGTAATTCCTATGTCTACATAGTGAATAATATCAGGGCATAACAATAAACCTGGGACCCATTCTTCCCTTAGAATTTCACTTCCAGAGATTTTATTTTACATCATCCCCTTTAGTGTCTCACTGGTATGGGTATACAGTAGAACCTACAATCTATACCATGTCCATATGTCCATCTATGTTACCTCTAACATTATTTCTGTTTCTCCTGATAGCTAAGGAATATTACATTACATCATTCATCCTCCCTTCTACTGTCCATCACACCTCTTTTCTTATTTCCTTACATACCCTGGCTCAATTGTGTGATATGGCAGTGATATTTCCCCAAATTTGTTTTTCTTATTAGTAGTTATAGGACAGAGGTACTCAACATCTGGGTTGTGACACAATTGGGAGTTGAATGACCCTTTAACAAGGGTCTCCTAAAACTATGAAAAAACACAGATATTTACATTACTATTCTTTTTTTTCATTTATAATTTCTCTTTTTTATTTTCTTTTTTTTTCCTTTATTTTTTATTTCTTCAAGTTACATCTCAATAGTACAGTTAATAGAAACTATTTCAGTGAGCTCTCTGAGAAGATTCTTTCCTACATTTGAGGGTTACAGGACCTAGACCCTTCCACATGCAACTTTTACCCTTTTGGTCCTTTTTCTCCTATCATAGTTATCATCGATAATCCAAACCAAGTTGAATACAACTCTATGATCACATCAGGGTGTGTTCCTGAGTTATACAGGGAAATAAATTTCAAAATATAACAATGAGTCATGCTCAGCGTTTGTGACCATGGCTGGGAACTTGATACTTCTTTCTATCTTGTACTCTCATCATGACTGTTTTCTATTCATTTGACTCTATAAGTTGCAACACAAAGTTCATTCTGCTAGTGATCTTGTTTTTTCTTATGCATAAAAACAATGCAAACAATTAAAAGACAGTGTCTATGAAAACAATACACACATTTGGCATGTCCTTTCATCTGAACTTGAATATTCTTCTTTCTCTTCATGAATAAAACATTCCCCCACATTCAGCTAGATACTAGATCCTCTTGTAAGGCCAAATTAAATAACATGTACTTGCACTGCACTCTCATTCTGAAGTAGCATTGCTTATTCATTCCTCACTGGAAATCCCCCTTACCTTATTTTGGAATATCTTCTATCATAAAAAGTAACCTTCCTTGTTCCCATGTCACCCTCTAGACACCACCACATTTCTCCTCCATTCTATAGAGTGGGGTTTGGTAAATTTTTCTGTAAATGGAATATCACAACTACTTTATAATATAGCAACCATATGATTTCTGTAGTTATTAATTAGTGCTCCTATTGGACCACCAAAGAAACCATGCACAATGCACACATGTCTAGATATCTTCTGGTAAAATTTCATATATAAAGTATATATGCACATTCTCTGCTTTACATAATTCCTTAGATGTCCTGATCCTGATTGTGGCCTTCTAAATGCCGACTTCTGTTTCCAGATCTCTGAAAAACATGAGTTAGTAAAGAGAATAAAAATCTTCATGCTACTAGCTTTCTTGGTCAGTCTCACTTTCTCTCTCTCTCTCTCTCTCTCTCTCTCTCTCCCTTTCTCTCTCAGTTCATTTATTTAGTCATTCATTGTTCCATTCATTCATAATCCTCTTGCCTCAGTGCTGGGATTACAGGAATGTGTGACTACAACTGGCTTTATATCTTTTAAAGAGTATTAATTCTTTTAGCACTAACATTAAGATATTGAACTATACTTAAATATTACTATCCCCACATCAACATTTTTTCAGAATTATATTACTTCCAGCTATCTCCACTGCTACTATCAATTAGCAAGTCTCAAATGATTCCTTGCTTGGATTCTGACAGAAATTTCAAAGCTCTCCAGCTTTCTTTCAATCTTGCTCTGAGTCAACTTTATTGTGGCCATTTTTAAAGATCACCAGTTACTTCATATCATTTATCTTCTTAGTACTTTCCAAACATTCTTCCCCTCAATCAAGACAAAGGCCCAAATCTATACATACATTGTCTCCAGGATCTCAGGTTAGCTGGCTCAGACTTCTTCTCTGACTTCATCTTCTAATTTCAAAGCCTTGACTCTTCCAGCTTCCCTGAACTAGATTCCTAACCATATCATAGTCATTCCTGCCTGGAATATTTGATACTCTTCTCTACCATAATTTCACAGCTCTTTTTCTCATTTTTTTCTAGGTTCTACCCAAGAGAAATATGACATCTTTTATTACCACACTTTAAAACAGTAATAACCATTTGCTTTAGGTTCATTTCTGTGGTGATGAAATATCATGATAAAAGTAGCTTCACAGAGAAACTGTTTGTTTGGCTAACAAGTCCAGGTTTTAGTTTGTGATTGTAGGGAAATCATAGAATCAGGACCTTTAAACAACTGGTCCTACCATATATACATATATACAACCAAGATCAGAAAACAACAACAAAAAAACAATTCCCTGGTGCTTGTTACTAGTTTTCTTTATTTCCATAGATTCCAAGAATCTTATCTAGGGAATGTTATTACCCACAGTGGATGATATATTTATATATCACATGGCAATCAAGACAACCCCTAACAGGCAAGCTTACAAGCCAGTGTGATCTACATAATTTTATCAAAAAATTGATCTTCCAAGGCGATCTTATTGTATCTAGTTGGCAGGCAAAATCAACCATCCCACCATCCCAATCTCTATCCCAACTCTGATAATCTCTCTTACCTACTTTGCTTTGTAGTTGGCATATATCACAATGTGATATACTTTTCATTTAGCTAATGATTTTATTATTCTTTACTGTCAAGATTTCCCCAACTAAAATATAGTCTAAATAAAAAGAAAGTCTGTATTTTGGTCCACTTTTATTCTTCTGTTTTCTTGAACTGTTAGTGCTCCACAGGTACTAGCATATTTGCTGAGGGACAATTAATTGACTGGTTTTATTTTTTTTTTTTCACAAATTGAGGCTTCCTCTAATAAGTCATTGCAAAAATCTTCCACCTTGGTATCAGACATCATAACTTCATAAACCATTACTTTCACTGCACTGAGGTTTTCTCTCCTCACAATGGCCTAGATCCCTCTCACATCACCATAATACATCTATCAAAGCATTCCTTTGGTTAGCATAACATTTCCAAATTTATCATTCTTGACTGTTTTGTTTTTAGTATAAGTGAATTCAGTTGCTGTATCACAGTTTTTTACACATCCAGCCCTTAACCAATTCTCCTTACACAATCAATGTGTATACTAACTAGGTGACTTCTCAGCCCAAGACCTTCTCTTTTGACAACAACACGTCTCAACCTTTTTCAGTAAAGTACTCATTTTGGTCCAAATTTAATTCACATTGATATTCCATAAAATGTACATGTAAGTAACATTATACAGATTGAGCAGGTCATATTTCAGAATACAAGTTTATAGACATATATGAATGTATCAACAATTAATGAAAAAGAGGCCAAGTATTTGAAAGGTCCAAAACAAAATTTTTTCAGACAAAATACAAATTTATGATATAGTTCAAGTTTTGGCAATAGAAGACATTTATCTTTTCTTACTTCAACCCTTAGTTGTCTATTCTTTCTACACAAGACATTAGTGGGTGAGAATAGCGTTGACCCTTTTCATAGGCCAGACACCTTTTTTGGGGATGACTCTCATACTGTACATCCAGTCCCCAGCAGGGTGTGTGGTTTTCTATTTACAGATATGCACACCTTACTGACTCTTTATCACTTCTCCCACTACCTACTTAATCTAAGCTGCTGGGATCACTCATCCAAATCTTTGCATAATATCCCACCGTGTCTTATTGCACCTTTGCTCCGCTCTCCATTCTATTATCAGCAAGCAAACAAATAAAAATTCTAAACTGTGCCAGTTCACATAACTCTTCTATTTAAAAACTCTCAAATGCCTCACTATTTTTTTCAAAAAATTTCCAGCCATTACAATAAAAATCTCCTTCATCCTCTTAAAAAACTCTTTTATTCCCATTATCTTCCTTGCCTTTGTTTTCTATTTTTCTCATAGGTCCAGTACTTGCATCTCTATAAGCTCCAAGGAACTTTTCTGTTTCCTTTATCCAGAATATTTATAGTATACATATTACTTGGTTAATTTATTCACTTTTGGTGTCAAATCAATTATCGACTTAATAAAACTATTCCTTCAAACTTACTAAGTATTTCCTATCATTTATTCACTATGGATATCTTACTCAGAGTAACTAGTATTTTTATGTATTATGTTTAGAATTTATTTTCTGTAAAATAGAATTTAAGTATCTAGCAGCCAAAAGACTATTTCTCTTCCTATTGTCCGAGACATCTAACATGTCTCAATTGGAATCTGATATATAGAAAAAAAATCTAAAGTTCATCTGGTGTTTAAAAGAATGAGTGAACAATTAATGGATAAATCTCTCTTTCATAAGATTTGAAATTGTAAGGATCTTCTGAATGGTCAGAAAATAAGAAAATAAAATTGCAATTACGAAATTATCTGTGAAATTTAAGAATATATAATAAAGAAATCATCATAATTTGGAGATAAATAAACGTCAGAAAAAAAACAGAGCAACAGTATTCCTTTAAAACAAGAAGACATGGTGATGAATATGAAAAAAATGACTTTGATGCCTCAATGACAAAAAATAACTGTGTTTAGCAAACTCTTATTAAACATTAAAATGTATAAAGATATTTTTTTAAACAAAACATATCTTTTACCAGTGTATTTTTTCTTTGTAGTTCAATTAAACACATGTTATGATAAAAGTAGAGGTTAAGCTTCAACTAGGACGTGAGTGTCAACATACTAAACAGCTAAAGAAAAAGAATGGAAGGTGAGCCCAATAAGTCAAGGAATTTCAGCTCACATAAGAATAGAATAAGATTGGACCGAGAAAGGAAGCTGATTTTATGGAAAGAAAGAGCTGTATTTGACAAGCTTAAAGAAGAAAAGAATGAAAGTTAAGAGATGGTTCAGTAGTTAAGAACACTTGGTGCCCTTCCAGAAGACTGTAGGTTGATTCTCAGCACCAATGTCCAGTGGTTTTCTACTACCTATACTCTACCCAGAGGATATGATGTCCCCTTCTGGCCTCTAGGAGTATCCACATACATGAGTAAACACACACACACAATAATGAATAGATAAGTAAATAAATACATAAATAAATGTAAAGTAAATTGATAGTGGAGTGATACCTCAGTAGTTTTAGAACCAATTCACTTCTGGCAGAGGACCAAAGTTCAGTTCATACCACCCACAATAGGTGGCTCCTAACTGCCTGGAATTCCAGTTCCACGGAAATCAATGACCTCTTCTGGCCTCTGAGAATACCTGTATTCATGTACACACAGTGTACACATAGTGTACACACATACACACACACACATTAATTTTTTAACTTTTTTATTTTTTGTGCATGTGTGTTTGCCCTATATGTATGCATGTTTGGTGCTCTCAGAAGTCAAAAATGTGGCATGAGGTTCCCTAGAATTTTAGTTACATTTAGCTGTGAGCCTCACTGTGGATACTAGGAATTGAACCCAAGCCTTCTGGAAAGCAGTCTGTATTCTTTATCATTGGACCATCTTTCCAGCCTTCTAACTCTGTTCTCTCTAATCCCTATACATACTAGCAAAAGCTTTAAGATTATCAATAAATTTCCAACACTGGAAAAATGAAACATTGATATTTTCTTTATATTTTAGAGCTCATTATTTAAAATATCCAAATCTATACTTTTGTCCTAAGCCTTAGTAATAAAATGGCATATGTCTTCTGTGATAGTTAATGTTGATTGACAACTTAACAGGATTTACTATCACCTAAGAGAGAAGCTTCTTGTCACATCTGTGAGGGATTAATTACATAGTAGATTAGTTTTGCCTGTGATCATGTTGGTATAGGATTTTCTTATTTGGGAGAAAGTTAAATGAGAAAACACCCTAAAAGTGCATAGAACCATTTCTTCATGTGGGTCCTGGATTGCACAAAATAAAGAAAAGAAAAGAAGGAAGGAAGGAAGGAAAGGAGGAAGGAAGGCAGGCAGGCAGGAAGGGAAAGAAATAGAAAAGAAAAAAGAATAAAAAAAACTGACTGACTGGGTCTCTGGGTAGCAACATTCATCACTCTTGGCTTTCTGACTGTGGTTGTCATGGGACTAATCACCTCCAGCTTCTGCAATGACTTCTTCACCATTGATCACTGTGAGCCAAAATAAATGTTTTTTTTTCTTTAAGTTATTTTTGTCAGAGTATTTTACCATAGCAACAGAAAAGGTAACATAGACACCATTCCAAAGGAAATTATTGTTAGAGACACTGTAGCTTGAAGACCATTTATATAAAGTACCCTCAACCTACAATAGGGAAACAGAAGACATCTCTACTCTGATTCCAAATATTTAAGTGCTATGTATAGTCTTCCCAAGGGTACTTACTGCAGGTGACAGAATTGGCTGATCATGGTCAGTTCTCATATCAGTTCATCCCTGAATCACTCATAGCCCCACTCTTTCTAACAACTTTGAAAAAGTGGGTGAAAATAAATGAGGACATATAATGGTCTTTAAAAAGATAGTCACATCATTTGTTGATTTGTGTGTTATCTTTCTTTAACATTGTGGAAGTGACCATCATTTTTTTTTCTAAGTTGACAATGTTAGGGCTTTTCTATACATTAAATGATGTCACTAATAATTGATATTCCCAGAAATAGAGTTGTTGAATAACAAATATGTATTTTTTAATTAAATGTTTATCTTCCCATAAATAGGTGGGACAATCTTGTTTTGACATCTTTAGAATAATTTAAGTTCCTACCCACTTGAAATGTAAATTAAGTTCCAGAGAGCACTTGAAGATCTTAATTGAAGTAATCCCAAACTGTTTTAGGGTACTCATTAACAGTGATATAGGTAAGAAAATATATGTTAACAACTATTTCATAAAGATTTACTGATGTTACTTTCTTTAAAAAAAGGATAATCTTGAATTTACCTTCTAGTTGATAATTTTATCAGATCCTCATCATATATGTATATAGTACAGGGAATTTTATTGTATTAGTCTTCCATACAACCCCTTAACCAGTCCTTAGTATTAACTGTCCCTTCCTGTAGTCCATACTTTAACTCCTTCCTTCCTCCCACTCCCTTTTTGGTCATGCCATTCTAGCACCCACTTCTGTCCATAACTGTCCTATTTCACCTTCCTAAGGAAATTCATTCTTCCCATAATCCTTTACTTTAGAGCCAACATGTGAGGTTATATGGATTATAGTTTGCTTATCAACAACCTAAGAGCTAACATCCATACATAAATGAATATATACCATATTTTTTTCTGTTGTCTGAGTTAACTGACTCATGATGATTTCTAATAGCTCCATCCATTTACATGTAAGTTTCACGATTTCATTTTTTAACAACAGAGTAATACTCCGTTGTGTGAATGGATCATACTCTCTTTATTTTTCTGTTTGTTTGTTTTTTTCTGTTGAGAGACATCTAGGCTGTTTCCAGTTTCTGTCTATTATTAATTTAGCAGCAATGAAAATGATTGGGCAAGTGTCCTTAAGGTAAGATGAAGCATCCTTTAGGTATATACCCAAGAGTGAAATACCTGGACCTTGAGGTAGATAGATCCCATCTTCCTGAGGAACCACCACACTGATTTCATAGTTACTGTTACATTCCCACCAGCAATGTGTGACTGTTCCCTTTACTACATATAGCATCATCCCCATAAAACCAAAGTAAGCTTTCAATACTTGGAATGGGTTATATATTATCAAGTTCTTGACCAAATGAGGTCCCATGGGAACCCTCAAACAACCCAGGCCATTGTCAAGGCTATTGGTTGCTCCTCAAAAAGAGATGGCAATGTTGTATTTCTGAAGACAACACCTATACAACTCACTGAACATGGAGAAGTCAAGGTGGTGGCTACCTAGAGACTTCAATATTCATGACTAGTTGTAAAAAAAGATTAGTTAAATTACGTTAGGTGTCATTTGTGGAAATAATTAATTAAATTGTTTACCAGTATTTAGATTATTGTTGATTGTTTCGGTGGCTATTAATCTTTAAGCAGCCATTATAAATGAGCACACAGACACTACATGGATTTTAACAAGCCTTGGCCTGAGTTATGCAATCCTAGCCCATCTAAGCTAGCTCTTAATTCTATTACCCAAATATGACCCCATATACACATACGTCCCCTTGGACTGCCATTCTCCATGCTATGCCGATGTTCCTGGCCATGTGGAATGAGGTTCTTTTTTCTAACCCATGGTGTGTGCCTCCTTCTTCCTGCTTCTTCTGGCTGGAATGCCTTCTTCCTCTGTCTAAAGCACAGGTTTCCTGTTCTAATCTCAGGAAGTCCACCTTCCTATACTCTTTCTGCACCGCTAATTGGCCATAAGCGACTTTTATTAACCAATCAAGAGAATGCCTCAGAAGGGACGGTAACCAGATCTCAGCATTGAATTCATTGTATCAGAAACAATATTAGACCTTCCTCAACAACTAGTGTTCATCATGCTGGAAGGTACTCCCTACACTAACAAAAGAGGAAGGTAAACACGAACCCATCTACAAACCCTTCAATCTACAAGAGTGATCAATCTACATGATACTCCAATGTAATAGTGGCACAAAATTTGTAGGAGTAACCAACAAATATCTCATTTGAGTTAAAGCAGACTCCATGGAATTGAACCAATACCGAACACTGCTATAGTGCTCAAGAACCTAAGACTAGATAGGACAAGGAACTAGGGTAAAACCAAATGCTACTGCTCTGCCAAAGGAACATAGTAGCAAATGACTATTAATGACGTTCTGCTATTCTCATAGATCAACACTTTGTTCAAGAATCATTAGAGAAGCTTTCTCCTCTAGCAGATGGGGACAAATACAGAGATCCACAGCTAGACAATGTTCAGAGAGTGAAATGACCAGCCCTAAGAGGGATATTGCCATCAAATCCCCACCCACAGGACTCAAGTGTTCAGTGTAGGAAGAAGCAGAATGACCTTAACAATCTGAGGGGATGGATAATATCAAGGAATCAAGATCTTCTGGACACAACAGAGATGGTGCACATTTGAACCCACTGAGGCTGAGGCAGCATGCACAACAGTATTTGTGGGTCTGTGTGACATGGGGGTCCTAGAACTGAAAGAAGAAGTGCATACGAGACCCCATCCCTAACCCAGAAATAATCTTCAATTGATAGTCACTTGGAAATGAAAATGTAGTTTTCTCCAAGGAAGTCTCACTAGGGACACATACCACCTTTAAAGGCAGGCTTCTATGCCAAGCAGTAGAGAGCATCAGAAAACAAATTCTACCTCATCTTTGGAGGTTTTTTGTCTCATAATGCTAAGTCAGGACATTTTTTTCTACCTTGCAGGTACTTTGTATATAGATTACGGCCTCCAGTCTTAGGTTTTTATGGAATCCCAGAGTGTGTGGACATGTGTTGTGTGTCTCTGCATCTATATATATTTCTTCTGATTTTTCTTTAGCACTTTTTCTTGTTTGTCTGTTTCATCATATTCTAATTTGTTAATTTTTTATGTTATTTTATCTTTATTCTTTAGGAGTCTGTCAGAAAGTATATGGATCTACATGGGAGGAAGATGGAGAGAAGAAACTGGGAGTAGTAGGGTGAAAGAAAGAGTAATCAAAATATATTACATGAAAAAATCTATTTTCAGTAAAAGAAAAAAAACAAATATTTTCTTCTATACAGCTATAGACATCAGGTGCCTATAGTCATATATAATAATCCAGTTCCATATTTAGAGATTCAACCAGTTGAAAGGAAATATTTTTCATTCCATTTTTTATGTTTATTTATTATTTCAGGTCACATCTCCATCACTATGTCCTCTTTCTAACCCTCCCAGTCTCACCCTCCCATCCTCTATCCCCTATCACTTCCATCCCACTCCTCTGGAGTGGAGCGTCCCTACTTAACACTCTCTCACCTCAGTTCAGCAGTCATATGAGGGCCAAGAGCCTCCTCATACACTGGGGGCCTACAAGGCAGCACCACTAGGGAAAAGTGTCTCATTGACAGGTAACAAAGTCTATGTTCATGTTCCCTTTGGTGCATTGGCTATAGCATAGTTATGCTGTGCTATATGGCTAAAATCCGACTATAAGTGAATAGATGCCATGTGCATCCTTCTGAGTCTGGGTTAGCTCACTCAGGATGAGCTTCTCTAGTTCCATCCATTTGCCTGCAAATTGCAGGATTTCATTGTTTCTGATGGCTGAGTAGTATTCCATTGTGTAGATGTACCATAGTTTTTATGGGACATCTGGGTTGTTTCCAGTTTCTAGCTATTACAAATAAGGCTGCCACTCAAGACAACTCTGAGATTCCATCCCACACCTGTCAGAATGGCTAAGATCAAAAACTCGAATGACAGCACATGCTGGAGAGGTTGCGGAGAAAGTGAAAGCTTGAACACCCACTATGGAAATCAGTCTGGCGATATCTTAGAAAACTTGAAATAACTCTACCTCAAGACCCAGCCATATCACTTTTCATTCCATTGTATTGAACAGGTGTGTACTACTTCTTGACATTTTCCTATAAATAATACACTGTAACAACTATGAACACATAATTTTTATTATGCTATATCCTATAGGTCATCTAGAAATTATTTCAAATAAGGAAGATTACGTAGGTTATGTGCAAATACAAGGGCATTTCATATATAAGACTTGAGCATATTTGTATACTTCAGTATCAAAAAGTTCTGCATATAATTGTCTGCAGATATGAAAGGTGGACTGTATGTGAAAGTGCATATGCACATGAATATGTGTGTATATACATATATGTACATATATTTCTGAATATATGTCTATATATATATATGTTTGTATGTATATGTGTATCTTTATATACATATATGTCTATATGCATGTTTGTGCATATATGTCAGCCTGTGTGCATGTATATGCATACATATTCAAAGGTATATAATAGAGAAAGATGATCTATGACTAAGAAGGCTCTTTTCAAGTCTACATGACTACACACTGGCTGTAGACAATGCTATCCTTTTTTTTCCTAGTGATAACATGTCTATACATTTTCCTCCTCCAGGACAAGGGGACTCCCAATTTGTAACATTTGAGAAGATGAATGATAGTTACAGCTGCATTTTCCATGAATTAATTTGCTGAACACCTGGCCATGTATCCTTTAGTGTTTTGGTCCCTATGCAATGGGCTCTGGAGTGTTTCTTTCTGAACACCAAGAAAAGAGAGAGAGAGAGAGAGAGAGAGAGAGAGAGAGAGAGAGAGAGAGAGAGACTCAAATTAATCCTAGGTCCAACCAGGCATCTTTACCAGGGAAAAAACAATGCAGGGTGAGGACATCTGCACACTTACATTTAAGAGAGTATATCAGTGCACAAATTGGGTCATCTCAGGAAATTTAAAAGCATTATTCCTCTGAGATTTGAAAGAAAAAAATGTAATTACTTCTTCCACCAAGCATGAGTCTTTTCAATACCCTTCATTTTTGTCCCCTGGAAATGAAAAGAGGTTTACATTAAAAAGGCATTTCCTCTGACTCCATGTCCTTGAGCCATACAAATGTAAGCCATCCCCTCCCTCCTTCTTTTGAAGAGAAAGGGGTTTCAATCTTTTCTCCTGAACATGGTCCATTTAAATAAGGGGATAGAGTCCCATCTTTTCTATCAGCCCCATTGTTTGACTTGTCAGTAATAACACTTGAGCTGAAATTGTACAGGCGTCCTGGTAATTTAGTAATTATTGACATGGTGCTGAGCAGGAAATGATAGCAAACAGAAGGAACTGTTAAGGAGAAATGAAATAAAAGATGTTCATATCAGTGTTGAATAATGGTTGAGATCATTTTGTGCTTTAAGTAGACCCAGGACACCTTTTTCCATTTTCCTGACACATTTATAATTTATGCTTTGTAATAGTTCCAAATATTTTTAGGACACTGGACTTTGTTTGAGTATCTTGCCCAGCTGAATGAGAGTCACGAAGCACACAGACAGATGAGTGGGTCATGTAACCTGCTGATGCTTCCTATTTAAGCAACTATCCCTTTCTGTCTGTCTGCCTTCCCACCTAATGTTTTATTCTAATTTTTCTTTTTAAATTTGCATTTCTATTTATTATCAAATGTGCTCTAGCTAGGACCACTATAGCTGGTTTATACTAAGGTAACCTATGTAGTTACATTAGGTAGATAATGTTTGCATTTATTTATTAATCATTACATCTCGGTACTATTCTGCTTATAAGAACTTCTTTGAAGTTTTGCATGCATGCTTTTCCATGATTGGTTTAAAAAATTGTATTTTCTTCATTAATACAACTGTACTGTAGTAAAAGACATTGGTGTATATTAATGTGTATGTGGGCTGGAAGGGTTATCATAATGTTGAGTCAGAGAATACAAATTTGGAAATCATTTGATGGAAGCATAAAAATACTGACTGTGAAATTATAGCACATATGCTTATAACCCTGAATTCTGGGAAATGAGAATGGCAACCTTTGCATGTGTTTGTGGGTTGGTTAGTATTTCCTGCTGTACTACAATGTACCAATAGAGTGATTAATACAACAAATGTTACAATAGAATGGCATTAAACTTTCTTTCATGTGTTCTGTTTCCAAAACACCATGCTTGTCAATATCATTGGAAACTTTTATCTTAAAATGCAACAATATTAGCTTTGAAAATGCTTATCAAAAAGAAATAGCACATTCTCAAAATGTGCAGGACAAATAACTATCGAATAAAAGATGGGAAAGGAACCAAGTTTGATGCCTTGCAGGGCTAGATTGTGGAATGTGATGGTAAGATTGACAACCCCAGAGTATATCTGCAGTAAGAGTGGGTTTGGATGTGATGTTTTCCCTTATGCACCAGGTGCCATCTACAGCACTTCAAATGGGAAAAGTTACTTATTTCACCTAGGAGAATATTTTATCCATACCTTAGCATGACATAATCTGAAACTCAGAAGAGAGCTTCAAAATGTTGCTTAAATGGTGATTATGATCTAGATAATCACTGACTTCTTATCTTCCTGACTCCTGGGAAAGAGATATCAGCTACATCACTCTCCTCATCTCCTTTAATCCCTCCAGCCCAATGATACCACCCACTGCCAAACTGAGAGCATCTTTTCTTTATTTTTGTTGCATATATATGCACACATATAAATACAACCTGCTGTGAATATCAAACAATTCTTTATATTACTTCCTTCAATTTCCTTCTCTTCTCATTATTGTTATATAACTGAATTATTACTATAAGTATTATATAGAACACATAATTTTTAGAGCATAACACAGATTCACACATAAACTCCTCTGATATATATATATATATATATATATATATATATATATATACACTGTATCACCCAGTTTTCCTGTACCAGGTATATCATTCTTTTCTTCAAGTTTTTGTTTTAACTCTGGTAGATGTATAAATGTTAGTGATATTGTAAGAGTAGTTAAAGTCCAAAACAGCAAAACCAGTGGGGATGTGTCATGAAAGAACTCACAAAAGACTTGAGTTGTGCAGAACTCAAAAATTTAAACACCAAGAAACCAAATAATCCAATCAAAAAATAGGAAACAGAGTGAAACCGGGAATTCACAATGGAAGAACCTCTAATAGCAGTGAGATATTTGAAGAAATGCTCAACATCCTTTATCATCAGAGAAATGCAACTCAAGATGACTCTGAGATTCCATCTCACACCTGTCAGAATGGTTAAGATCAAAAACTCAAATGACAGCACATGCTGGCGAGGGTGTGGAGAAAGGGGAACCCTCCTCCATTGCTGGTGGCAGGGCAAACTTGTGCAACCACTATGGAACTCAGTCCGGTGATATCTTAGAAAACTTGGAATAGCCAGCCCTACCTCAAGACCCAGCCATACCAATTCTGGGTATCCACCCAAACGATTCCTCACCAAATCACAAGGACATATCCTCATCTATGTTCTTAGCAGCCTTATTTGTAGTAGCTAGTAACTGGAACCAACCCAGATGTCCCTCATCTGATGAATGGATAAAAAAAAATGTGGTACATTTACACAATGGAATACTACTCAGCCATCAGAAACAAGGGAATCGTGCAATTCACAGCCAAATGGATGGAACTAGAAAAACTCACCCTGAGGGAGCTAACCCAGACTCGGAAAGATGCACAGGGCATCTACTCACTTATAATTGGATTTTAGCCATATAGTACAGAATAACTATCCTACAACCAACACACCAAAAGGATCAGGAACATAGACTTTGTTACCTCTTAATGGGACAATTTGCCCTAGGGTGCTACCATGTAGGTTCCCAGTGCAAGAGTAAGCTTTTAGCCCTCATATGACTGTTGAACTGAGAGGGGATGACATGTAGGGACACTATAGACTGGAGGACTGGGATGTGTGGGAGAGGGAGGAGAAGGTGGGAGGGTGGAACCAGGACCGATAGAAAGAGGGCACTGTGATGGAGATGTAACTTGAAGTAATAAATAAACATTAAAAAAGAAAAAAAAAGAATAAAATCTTCCATTAGAAAGAGGGATGCTACCTGGACAGAGGAGAATGTGGAGAAGAGTTTGAAACACTTCACGACCAAATAAGATGGCAAGTCAGATCTGTAATACCCATGTAAGTGTTTGGTGTGACTTCCTCCCTGTAAGTCAGATCTGTAACACCCGTGTAAGTGTTTGGTGTGACTTCCTACCTGTAACACCAGGCTCCTGAGACTGAGACAGTGAATCTGAGGACAAAGCCAATGAGCAAGACTAGCCATACAGGTATAGAGCTCTTGTTTAATTAAGAAACCTTGTTCCCAAATGAATAAAATGGCAGAGTAAACATAGAAGATTCCTGATATGAACTTCTAGTACCTACATGCATAGATGTGCACACACATATACACACAACTTCACACACACACACAACTTCACACCTATGCACCCACACACATATGAATATAATACACAAAAGTCTGCAACACACAAACACTTGACTGAAGAAAAAATGCTATATGACTAAATACACTTTGAAAAATCCCATCACCTATTGTTATTATTATTATTATTATTGTATTGAAATATATGCATATTTTAAAACTCCTTTTTCAATATGCCACAGAATAGTATCTAAGGATTCCCTTGAGCGAACACTCCTCCATTTCTGGTGGGAGTGCCAACTTGTACAACCACTATGGAAATCAGTCTGGCAACATCTTAGAAAACTTGAAATAGCTCTACCTGAAGAGCCAGCCATACCACTTGTGGGTATCCACCCAAATGATTACTCACGAAACCACAAAGACGTTTCCTCATCTATGTTCATAGCAGCCTTATTTGTAATAGCTAGAAACTGGAAATAACCCAGATGTCCCTCATCTGAGGAATGGATAAAAAACTGTGGTTCATCTACTCAATGGAATACTACTCAGCCATCAGAAACAACGAAATCATGCAATTTGCAGCCAAATGGATGGAACTTAAGAAGCTCATCCTGAGTGAGCTAACCCAAACTCAGAAGGATGCACATGGCATCTATTCACTTATAATCAGATTTTAGCCATGTAGTACAGGATAGCTATACTACAACCAATGCACCAAAGGGAACAGGAGCATAGATTTTTTTTCCTGTCACTGAGACACTTTGCCCTAGTGGTGCTGCCTTGTAGGCCCCCAGTGTATGAGGAGGCTCTTGGCCCTCATATGCCTGCTGAACTGGGGCAGGAGAATGTTATGTAGGGACACTCCACTCCAGAGGAGTGGGATGGAAGGGATAGGGGGTAGAAGGTGGGAGGGTGGGAATGGGAGGGGTGGAAAGAGGACACTGTGATGGAGATGTAACTGAAGTAATAAATAAACATTGAAAAAAAAAAGGATTCCTTTGATGTCCCAATGAGCATCCATGCAGTAAAGAGGAGTGATCTTGTTTTCTGTCATCTCTGTTACTCTAGCACTGTCACATGTGCTGTAACTTCAGCTAGAACACTTTTAGTAAGTGCAAGGCAAGTACTCCCAAAGCCAATATACCCAGGCTAGACCAACATTTTTACTTTTTTGGCAGGAAATGAAATGTGTAATGTCTGATGAGCCCAGGTTCTTAAACTATAAGTTGTCACCTCATAAAGAACTGTGTAAATGAATGTGGGGATTATGAAAAATTTGGCAACAGAAAGAGTTTTCTAAATATATAGTGATCAAAAATTAATTCAACACTCTATGTATAGTGATCTGAAGTGTTCGTGGAAATTCTTGCCCATGTTGCATTATGCAACTCCACAGAATTATTGATTCAGAACACCTGACACACGTGTTTTATATGATGTGCATGCCATGCCACACAACACCAGTGAACAGTGCCTGAAACACCTCCATTCATATTTAAGGTTACTGAATGCTATGAATCACCCTGTCATGTTTTCACTACATGCGCAAAGTTTGCTGTTCCTATAGAAACAGCGAGTTTATTTCTAGAAGGATAAAGAATTTTCTTTAGACACTAACATGGGGAAAATAACATGCCTGAAGCTTAGCCAAGTGTTCTTTTAATGTTCCCAGAAGAAAGCCATCAGGTTGAGAGTTTTGTGTTTGTGCACAAACCTGAAACAATAAGAAATGGTCCTTGTCAGAAAGCCTGGTTTTAGAATTTTTTACCTTAAAACTTATTGCTTGGGTTTCATCAAGTAACCCTCAAATAATTTTAGTTTTGGATAAGCACTAAATTTTGAAAATTTTCTGAAATGCCCTATACATACTTCTACAATTTTTTCAAGAGCGTGCATAGTGATGGTCTCAACACTGATGATTACAGAATCCAAATATTAATCAATTCTGAAACAACTTGCAAAATTGAAACTTAGGTAAAAATTTAATCCTTCTTGCAGAAATAGCAAGCACACCGATAATAATCAATTTGCAAATTACAAGTTGCTTCTTACATTAATAAATCATAAAATTATACATGTTGCAACGAATTGCTTTATGATACATTTTTATGATTTATTGTCAATAAATGTTAAACATGTTTGCTATTTTGGATAAATCTACTTGGCTAGGGTTATATAAAAAATTCTCAGCCACAATAAAAGCTCTAAGTCAAAAAAAAGAAAACTTATACAGCACAGGGGCTGGAGGTTGGCTCCACAGTTAAGAGCTTTCATGTTCTTTGGGGTAGCAGGGTGGTTCAGGGGCCAGTACCCAAAGTCTGGCTTTCCTGCAGCTGCTGTGATTTCATCTCCAGGGATCTGTCACCTTCCTCTGGTCACAACAGGAACTGACTCTAACACTTGCACAGACATGCACACAGACACACACATATGCATAAATAAGTAAGAAAGCAAATCACTTAAAATCAAACCACTAATGTAAGCAAGATAAATAAGCAGTGTAGCTTACACTGCACCAACATCCATCTGTATCTCCACTCTTTTCTATTTTTAATTTTTAGTAAAGACCACAACATTTCCTTCTTAGTTAAAATCCTAGCTGTGCCAAGACAGGGTAGGTAAGTCCTTCATAATTCCTGCTCTACAATCAATGTCTGTCAGAGAAACGGGGCCAAATGGCTGAAGATTGATGCTGTAATGTATGGAGAGATAATGGGAACTGTCCAGGCAGCCACTGGTATGTCATTTCTTAGTTTAGTTTTGGAAGCTGCAGGCCCTGCACTTCCTATATAATCAGATATATTTATCCCTCTCGGGTCTCTGAGGTGGTTGAAGAATAGATAGCTAGAGTCTCATAGTTAAATTTTGAGTTGTTTAGGAATCAAGAGGGTGTTCTGGATCTAAGAAGATATTTTTTAAATTGTGAGGAAAGTTAGTATGAAAGCTGAGTTAGATATAGAACTTTAAACTCATGGAGATGGTTAGATAGTAGAATGTTAAAGTCAGGTGCCAAATACATATGGACTGGACATTGGGAATGTATGCTAAGCCATATAACTCTTATAATTGTGGCCTATTTATTTCTGTTGTTTTGTATTGTATTTATAGTTATAAGAAAAAGAACCATTTTTTGGACTGAAAGGGAGAGCTGTTGGGGGGAAAAAGAAGTACCTTAAACTAAAAAAAAAAAAAAGAAGATAAGAGGATTGGGGGTTGAGGGGGAGGAGGGTGGAAGGGTGGGAGTGGAGGGGGTAGTAGGGAGGGGATTGTGATTGAGATGTAACTTGAAGAAATAAAAAATAAATTATTATAAAAAAAATTCAAGATTTGTGATTTTACCTACCATGCACTTGTGATGAAGAACACATAAGCCAACCATTAAAAATCTCAAACAATTACTAGTATATAATGTATGTAACTGTGTTAAGATGTCTGTAGTACTACTTGTTGATAATCATAAGTCAAAATCCTCCCAACAGTGCCAGGGCCAGCACCCTGTGGTGTTATTCAATCTGTGAGAGGCAACCTATTCATGTTAGGAAAAATACATGATTTTCTTATTATTACTTCAGTAGAGGTGATTCAATGAAAAATGTCTTTAAATTGTAACCATTTTAAAAGCAAATAAAAACTAGTTTGCAAAATTGTACCTGATTTTCAACGATTGTGAGGGAAATAATCATGATGTGCCAGAGTGGGTTGTTACAGGGTTGGGGGGTATAGTATGGGGGAAATGGGTAGGAGGGTGGGACTGGGAGGAAAGAAGGCTGTGAGGTGATGATTGTGATATAAAACAAACAAATTAATTAATTAATGAAGAAAAATCCAGTTATTCCTTCACCATGCATTCTCTTGCTCTTAGAACTATCTATACATGCTACTTCTTAAGGAAAATTGAAACTCCCATAATCATTATGAATATTCTCCTCTGTCTACATGTCTTTTCAGTTATTTCTTCTCTTTTTTATAAAAAGAATTACAATATTTATTTATTGTGGACAGAGAGGAGGCATGACATGTACCACCACCTGTGAGTTCCAAGGCTCAAACTCAGGTCAGTAGATTTGGTAGCAGTTTTCTTTATTTACCTCCTGACATTTCACTGGCTTTCCTCTTCCCTTCTTTACTCTCAATTGTGAGGCAAAATGAATCAGAATAATATATTTTTATGATTTAACCAACTGTCCACGTTCCATGACAGTTTTCATAGATTGCTAAATACATTTGACCTGTACACTACTGTCATATGTAACAAGTTATGAAAAAGAAATGTCATTCAACTTTGTTCCTTCAGTATCTGGTATCATATTTGGCCTCTCCTCACTGTGAACTTCTGAAGGATAAAAACTGCATTCATTATATTTGCAGCAGTCTCATTTAGAGATAAAGGAATGCTGTTATCAAGAAGGAAATAGAACCTCAGGATAACAACAGGAATGATGGTTCATTTGTAATTTTGGCACATGCAAGTTTAACTCAGAGTCAGGCTTAACAAGGGAGAAGAATTCCTGTAAGCCTATGGCCACTGCTTGGATTTTATACTTTGGCACTCTAAAAGACTGGAAGCTCAGAAAAAGGAGTAGAATTTTCATACTGCACACTCACTTCATTGCTTTTCAACTGAAAAGCCATCCCCTTACCCTTTGGCCTTTCATTGTCCTCTGACAGGCAAATCCCAGCATCTGTGGCCTGCATCAACGACTGCAGGTCACTGTGCCAAGTGTGGACAAGGTCCAAGCAAACACTCTGAACTGATCATTTAAACTTGAGAGATACCAAATAGATGATCTGGGTCATAATGATAGTGAGAGAAAGAGTAACCATTCTTATAAAAGTCAAGACCATATGTGGTAAGATACTTTGCACAAGCCACATAACTGAGCTATGGAAATATTCCTCACACAAAGGAAGTTCATTACCATTCATGCAACATTCTACTAGATGATTTGAGTTGGAGGTAGTGTTTCTTTAGTGGTGGCTACTGTTGATATTTCTGATCTAGTTATCCTCTAGCATGAAAGAGCATATGCAGGAGACATTTGAACTCCTTAGGGTATAGAATAGCTCCAAGAGAGGCTGTTGCTTCTCTTTAGATTCCAGTGGGATGTTGGGAGTGGCTCCAGAGGAATTGGCTGGAACAGATGAAATCCAAGCAAATCAACTCCCCGGGAAATCTCAAAATTGAGACTAGAAGGACAAGGGCAATCTCTCTGCTCTGTGTGCCCCTGGAGCACATAGACACAGGCCACAGATGTCTACCTTCCTTGCAGCACATAGACACAACTCCACAGGAGGCCACAGTTGAGCTCAGTCATGTCCCTGGTGTTTGGGACCTTTGCCAGCATCTCAATCTCAACCAATAGAATGTATTCAATTCTCTCTCCCCCAAAAAAAATCCCTCCCCACATCCCATGGTTCAAAAAACTCTCACCCATCTCAGAGTTTGGGAGATTTAATAGATTTAGAGGAGGTTCAGGAGATTTAATAGACATAGAGTGATTTTAGAGATTTGGGGGGAACCAAGACCAACATGACACCTAAACTAAAAATAAAGGAAATCTTGTTCACCAAATAATTGCCTCAGAGCTTTTGCAATTTCACAGGAAGGAACTTCCTCCTTTGGAGGCCGGCACTTCCCTGAACCCACTATACCTTCTCTAGCCCTGAACATAGGTCCTTGACCCGGACAACTCTGAGAGTACAGGAGTCCTCTACACCACACTGGCACTCCGACAGCAGCCAGTGTGACTCCTGCCTTCCTCCATGCTCTGGATAGTACCGGCTGGCCCTCCAAGAAAAAGCCTCAGTTTGTGCCTGGATGTTAGAGAGAAACGCAGTTGGATCTTGACCCACAGACCCAAACAAACACTCACCCACTCCCTGTCCAATACGCTATACTGGGGAGAGCAAGCCTTATGACCACTGTGCTGCTCAATTGATTTGTATGTTTGTTTTGTCAAATTGACAAGAGCTAGAGTCATATGAGAACAAAGATCTTCAACTAAGAAAATATTTCCCTGAGGTTGACCTGTAGGTAAGTCTGTGGACGGTTTCTTGATTAATGATGGATATGGAAGGGCTTAGCCTACTGTGGGAAAAGACACCTGTGGAACGGTGGATCTGGGTTGTATAAGAAAGCAAGCTGAGCAAATCATGGAGGGCAAGCCACTAAGCAGTATTCCTCCATGCTCTCTATTTCAGTGCCTGCTTCAGGGTTCCTTCCTTAAGTTCCTGCCCTTACTCCCCTTCATGGTACATTAAGCTGTAATATGAAATAAACTTTTTCCCCCAAGTTGCTCTCAGTCGTAGCATTTACCACAGCAATAGAAAGCAGGTCAGGACAACCACCATAACCACAAAGGACATCAGAAAATTGTTGGAGCTGCTTGTGTTTAAAGACAGGAAAACACAATTTTGGTGACACACTAAGAAGACACTGAAAAAAAAATGTGTGCTGGACAGAGTTTTAAGGATAGATAAAGACATGGCTGGATTGGTTTGGGAAGAGGTAAATATAAATTAGTAAAAAGGGAAAGATAAAATGTGAAGGAACTGAATACAGTTTCCTCCTTCTTTTCTTGCCATCCTTGCCACTGTCAGCATGGCCTTACTCTGTACCAACCCGGAGCTGAGTTGGCTTGGGTGGTTGTCAATTATACTTATTCTAAATATTCTAAATCTGTTAATGGGATCTGCACATTTCCTGAGTGTTCAAATTAGAATTAAAAAAACACACATACACCTGTGTACACACACTCACAAACTCTCATTCTCTCTCTCTCTCTCTCTCTCTCTCTCTCTCACTCACACACACACAAACATACTCCACACCAACACACTTCAAAATGTGAGTTCTCTCCATTGCCTCCTTAGTAAGGGAAGATGTGGTGGAAAGGAACCGTCTGTCCGAAGACACACTGAATCCATCCTTGAATTCAATGATGTCTTTTCTCTAAGCTGGGATTTCCCTGTGATGGCTTCGTGAAGACTATCTGTGCATTGTGAAGGTGTCAGCTGCTTCCTTTGGTCATTCCATGGTGCCGTTCACAGACAGCACTGCCTTATAAACAAGTGTGAACCTAATTTAATGGAAAAACAGCAAGAAAGGTGCTGAATTTTGAAGCTCTGCTTTCCTGCCTTCAAGCTGAGGGAACATTTCACTCTTTCTTACATCATGTTAAAGAAATCCTTTGTGGAGAAACACCCTCCCTTGTTGGTTATTTGAAGGATAACTGAAAACTCTGTTATGTAGGGGAAGAGACTACAAGCTGATAAATGGTCCTGTCTTAATGGGTTTTGGAGGTTAGCCCCAGGGAATTCCTACTTTTCCTTTTCTGTATCCTTCTTCCTCTCCTATGTAGGAGTGCATGGGCTTGAGAAAAATGAGATATAGTCATAGCACAGGAAGGTCCAAGAAGAAGGGGCAGATTATTGAATATGCCCTTATACCTTTGTATATTGATACAAAATTAGTAGGTTATTTGGCTAAAGTGGTATTGACCATTGTTTATTGTGCAAAAATAAGATTGTATTGAATTACATCGGTATTGATCTTTGTATATTGATACAAAATTAAGATTATAGTTGGCCACAATGGTATTGACCCTTGCATATGGACATAATATTAAGATTATATTGGGCTACATAGGCATTGATATTGGTATATTGATACATAATTAAGAGTATATTTAACCACAATTGAATAGATCTTTGTATATTGATACAAATTTAAAGGTAATGCTTCCCAATGGTATCATACCTAGAGATACTTAAAAATAAAATGTGAAGCTCTGACCTCTTGATACCAACCGTCTAAAACGGTCTAGGATAGTTAAAACAAACTCCTAGTCATGCAAACATGTCTCTTTGTTGGCTACTATGACAGTCTATCACAGATATTCTCTAAACTACCCAGTAATCAAGTTGCTAAGAGACAAGCAACATTTGCTTATCTAAATACAAGAGTTGGATAGGGCATCTTCAAAAACCCCTTGAGATCTGCAGAATATGGCATTCAAAGATGTTATCTTAAATCAAGATTTTTTTTTTATATCGAGACATATCAGCGCCTGACGGCAACCCTATTCTACTCCAAGTAGAGGATAAGCATCGAAGAACCTCCACTGTAAGATGGTTGAATTGGCGGCAAGCCTTTCTCTTGGCATGAAAAAACCCCTTGCACCAACTGCAGACAGACTGCTGTCCAAAAAGGACAAAACTTGGTAGCGGGGAAGTCGACAGCCTAACTCTGCCAAGACAGGGTAGGAAAAACCCCTTGCTTCAACTGTAGACAGACTGCTGTCCAAAAAGGACAAAACTTGGAAGCAGGTAAGTCGACAGCCTAGCTCTGCCAAGACAGGGTAGGCGAGTCCTTCATATCCCCTGCTCTACAATCAATGTCTGTCAGAGAAATGGGGCCAAATGACTGAAGATTGATGCTGTAATGTATGGAGAGAAAATGGGAGCTGTCCAGGCAGCCACTGGTATGTCATTTCTTAGTTTGGGAAGCTGCAGCCCTGCACTTCCTATATAATCAGATATATTTGTCCCTCTCAGGTCTCTGAGGTGGTTGAAGAATAGATAGCTAGAGTCTCATAGTTAAATTTTGAGTTGTTTGGGAATCAAGAGGGTGTTCTAAGAAGATGCTTTTTAAATTGTGATGAAAGTTGAGTTGGATATAGAACTTTAAACTCATGGAGATAGGTCAACAGTAGAATGTTGAAGTCAGGTGCCAAATACATATAGACTGGACATTGGGATTGTATGCCAAGCCATATAACTCTCATAATTTTGGCCTAATTACCTCTCTTGTTTTGTATTGTATTTATTATTATAAGAGTAAGAGCCATTTGTTGGACTGAAAGGGGGAGCTGTTGGGGGGAAAAGATATATCTTAAACTTAAAAAAAAGGAAGGGGATGGGTGGGTTGAGGCGGAAGAGGGTGGGAGGGTGGGACTGGAGGCGGGGTAGGGAGGGGATTTCAATTGAGATGTAACTTGAAGAAATAACAAATAAAGTAAAAAAAAGAAAAAAAAGAAAAAAAGAAATCCTTTGTGGGTGCTGTGAGCCCACCAAGCACTCAATCACACTTTCCCCACAGCCAGTAACAATTAAAAACTAGCGGCCAGAATTTGTAGATCTTTACAAAAAACACAAATGGATGCCTTTCACAGGAATAGACAAAGCATGCTACTCATACCCTGGTACTCAAAGATAACTGTTACCTTCGATGCCTAACATCTTTGACATGAGCAAGGCCACCCAGGCTTTCTATGTATCCCAGTGAGTTTCACTCTTCACGCCTTTTTCTTTCTCCTTCCAGGCTTCACCAGTGTGAAGCTGGGCCTCTTGCTTCTTTTGGTAAAAGTTAGAAAATGTATAATTTTTGGGAAGATAACTCCTAATTTAAGATAAAGGCCACAGAAAAGAAGCCCCAACTATTCCTATTACTAGCATGACACGCTTTCTCCTTTTACAGGACACCCTTCCCCACGTTTTTTTGTCACATTGCATTGGATTGTTAGAAATGCTTTAATAACACCAAATATTTTTTCTGTGTGTTTTCCAACCAATCTGATATTATAAGGCAACAAATATGAAACCTCTTTGTTATTGAATCGGGAACAAAAGACACACTGAAGAAGCATACTAAAAGGTTCAGAAAATCCTAAAGTGAAATCTGTTTACGAAGCCACCAGCTGTCACTTCTCCTGGCTGCCGCACACTACCTATCTGGAACTGCCACCCAGCATCCATTGTCCTAAGCCTATGCTATACTTGCTCTGATTATTTTCTTAAGAGTTTTGAAACACACTACACATATGTTGTTTTTATCAATTAAATATTAAATCATTTTTAAAGTTAATGACTGGCATGATTGTCACTCTATAATAAAAGTTAAAATAAAATAAAATAAATTGTTCTCTTTGTAGCACAGGTTAGAACAGAATCAAATGCACAATGAAGAACATTCACTTCAAGATTCACTCAGTCTTGAATTTAAAATGGTTAAAATTTAGGATTTGAGGCTACCAGCTCTGGTCTGAGGTTATAAGTAGCTAATTCTGGCATGGAGAAATATTTGGTAACCCTAATGCAATGTTAAATTTGAGAATTTTCAGGATGAAAAACAGCACTTTTAGGAACCCATTCCTTTTCCTCCTCTCCCACCCCTCCTAGGAACTTATAACTGGTCCTCACCTCTTCATTCCATGACACACCACTCTGTCCTCCACTTTGGTGGCAGCACATCTCACATCTTTTATGGCACGATGCAGCAGGAGGGGGCAATGGGGAAGTAGGTTCTGACACAAAACTGTCTTCTCTCCTCCAAATTGCCACCCAGAGGCAATGTACCTTGTGAATTTTTACATTTGGCCTGCAGGCCTGGAGACTGAGCTGAGACCTACTGGCAATGGAGCCTCAGTCACACAGTGCAGATAAATAAAAACCTCCTGAAAGGGCTGGCTTTGCTTCTTCACCACACGCTGTCTCTTTCCCATCAGCTTCTGATTCCTATTAAACTTTCTTAAAGCAAGAGAGGTTTCTGGACAGAGAATGGGAGAACTGACCCTGGGAGCTCACTGTTGGATATGTTCACGGAATCCAAGACCAGCAAATGGGTCTTTTTGCCAAACTCTGTGCAGGATTAATCAAACCTGAACCATTATTTTTAAAGTGTCATGAAATCCACATTGACTGACTGGTCCTTTTGATCTTAATTTCGAACACTTGCTACTCCAATTAAATTCTACCACCTAGCATGCTCAAACAGCTCCGGGTTGTTTCCACAAACTCTGTTAATGGACAGCTGTTTCTGACAGCTCTCCTGATTTGCCAGTGCAGTGTCTGCTGCCAGAGCAGGAGGCCCTGTTCTGTATTCCGCTGCTGGCACCGGGGATATGCAAATGAACACATGAATCAGTTGTCACCACCACAGACACCCTGCATGCGTGCAGGAGACAGGAGAATGTGAACAGAGCTTCGCTAGCTCCCAGTGACTGGCAGAGAGGGGGAGACAACAGGCTTCAATTTCTTAAAATGGGTTTTCTTGCCTTTTCTCAACCTTTTATCAAGCATCTCCAGTTTGTTTTCACTTTGTAGCACTCATTAGATTTCAGAGTGGAAGTTTCAACCTGTCCCTCTCCAAGCACAACAGAATACAGAAAGTGTGGAAATGAGAGACATTTCAGGTAAGAGCCTTACAATGTCGGCAGCACAGGCATAATACTATACACACTTTTCTTTTCCAATGGGGTAGTGAGGAAACAAAACTTTTGCTTTCCAAAGGATACATTTGAGAAGGTCTTCTTAAACTCTACGCTCTGTACAGTTTGCATTATAATCATTTCCAACAGGAATTCTGACTTTCTGCTCTAGCTGAGTCAAATGCTCATATGCATGGTATGAAACAGTTAAAGGCAGAATGGATTGAGGACTGGGGAGAGAACTCAGTCATTAAAGAGATTACCAGCAAGCTTGAAGATCTGAGTAAAAACCAGGTGCTATGGTCCCAGCACTAGGGAAGTAGACAGTGAATGATCCTTACAACTTGCTACCTGTCCAGTCTCTCCAATCAGTAAGCTCCAGGTTGGTGAGACACTCTGCTTCAAAAGAATAAGATGGAAAGGTGATAGATTTATACAATCTGGGAAGCAACCAGAGTATTGGAAATTGTGGTCCATTTACACAATGGAATGCTACACTGGTGTTAAAAACAAGGACATCATGGAATTTGCAGGCAAATGGATAGAAATAGAAATGGTCATCCTGAATGAGGTAACCCAGACCCAGAAAGACACACATGGTATGTACTCACTTACAAGTGGATATTAGCCAAAAAGTACGGGATAATCATGCTATAATCCACAGACCCAAAGAAACTAAGTAACAAGTAGGGCCCAAGGGAGGACACTTAAATCTCACTCAGAAAAGGAAATAAAATAGACATCTGAAGTAGATGGAGAAAGGGAACTGGGTGGGAGATGGGTAGTGGAAGGGAATAGGGTGAAGATCTGGTGTGGGGAGGGGTGCTGGGAGAGAGAAGGGAAATGGCTTTGGGCAGCTCTGGGACAGGGAAGGCTCCTGGGAGTCTATAGAGGTGACCTTAGATGAGACTCCTAGCAGTGGGGGATATGGAGCCTGAAGCAGCCACCACCTATAACCAAGCAGGACCTCCAGTGGAGGGAGAGAGATACCAAGACACCCAAAAACTTTTAACAGAAAATTTGTCCTGCCTACAGGGAGTGTAGGGATAAGGATGGAGCAGAGATTGAGGGAATGACTAACCAATGACTGGCCCAACTTGAGACACACCACATGGGAGAGAGCCAACCCCTGACACTATTAATGATAACTCTGCTATGCTTGCAGACAGGAGTCTAACATAACTGTCTTCTGAGAAACTTTATCCAGCAGCTGATAGAAACAGATGCAGAGACCCACAGTCAAACAATAGACTAAGCCCCAGGAGTCTTGGGGAAGGATTGTGGGAGCCAGAGAGGTCAAGGACACTACAAGAAGACCTACAGAATAAACTAACCTGGGCCCACGTGGGTTCACAGAGACTGAACCACCAATCAAAGAGCATGCAGGGGCTTTACTTAGTCTCCCTCCATATATGTAGCAGATGGGCAGCTTAGCCTTCATTCAGGTCCCCTAAAAAAAATGGAGCAGAGGCTGACTCTGACTGACTCTATGGCTTGCATTTGGATCTATTTGCTATAGCTGGGCTGCCTTATCTGGCCTCAGTGGTAGAGGAAATGCTTAATCCTGATGCAACTTGATGTACAGGAGTGAGTTGGTATGGGGTGGGGAGCCATGTGGGATGGGAATCCCCTTCTCTAAGGAGAAGGGGCTGGGAAAATAGGAAGAGGGTGTGGGAGAGTGGGAATGGAAGGAGAAGAAGGGGGAGGATTGTGATCAGGCAGTAGAGTGAATAAATAAATTAATGAAAGGAAAAAATAAGATGGAGAACAATCAAGTCCTCCTCATATTTGTACACATGAGCATACATGAATAAAGACATAAAAGAAAAAAGAAAGAGAGAGAGAGATGAAAGAAGGAAGGAAGGAAAGAAGGGTGGATTGATACTAAAGAATATCAGAAGTTTTCACCTGTGCCAATGAGTTCAAGGCTTTCCTCCACTTTCTCTTCTATTAGATTTGGTGTGTCCAAATTTATGTTAAGGTATTTGATCCACTTGGACCTAAGTTTTGTGAAAGGTGATAAATATGTCTATTTGTATTCTTTTATGTTTACATCCAGTTAGACCAGCACCATTTTTTGAAGACGCTGTCCTTTTTTCATTGTATGATTTTGGCTGCTTTGTCAAAATTTAAGTGAACATAGGTGTCTGCATTTATTTCTGAGTCTTCAATTTGATTTCATTGATCAACTTCTCTGTTTTTTACTATTTCTCTGTATTATACCTTGAAATCAGGGATGGTGATACCTCCAGGTGTTGTTTTATTGTACAGGATTGATTTAGTTATTCTGGTTTTTTTTTGTTTGTTTGTTTTTCCATATGAAATTGAGAGTTATTCTTTCAAGGTCTGTAAAGAATTGTGAAAGTGGGGAAAAGCCTCGAACTCATTGGCACAGGTGACATCTTCCTGAACAGAACACCAAAACTCAGGTCCTAAGACCAACAATCAATAATTGGGACCTCATGAAACTGAAAAGCTTCTGTAAGGGAACAGACACTATCATTAAAACAAACGGCAGCCTACAGATTGAGAAAAGATCTTCACCAATCCCACATCTGACAGAAGGCTAATATCCAAAATTTATAAAGAACTCAAGAAATTAAACATCAACAAAGCAAGTAGCCCAATCAAAATATGGGACACAGAGCTAAACCGAGAATTCACAAAAGAAGAATCTAAGCCAGGTGTGGTGGCACACGCCTTTTTTTTTTTTTAATTTTTTTTCCTTTATTTTTTATTTCTTCAAGTTACATCTCAATCGCAGTCCCCTCCCTATTCCCCCTCCAGTCCCACCCTCCCACCATCAACCCCCATCCTCTTCCCTTTTTTTTTCTTTTAAGTTTAAGGTATATCTTATTTCCCCCTACAGTTTCCCCTTTCAGTCCAACAAATGGCTGTTTCTCTTATAATAATAAATAAAATACAGTACAACAGAGGTAATTAGGCCACAGTTATGAGGGTTATATGGCTTAATGTACATTCCCAATGACCGGTCCATATGTATTTGGTACCTGACTTTAACATTCTACTATTTAAACATCTCCATGAGTTTAAAGTTCTATATCTGACTCAACATTCATACTAATTGCAACACAATTTTAAAAGTATCTTCTTAGATGTATAACACTCTCTTGACTCCTAAACAACTCAAAATTTAATTATGAGACTTTAACTATCTGTTCTTCAAACACCTCAGAGACCTGAGAGGGATAAATATATCTGATTTTATAGGAAGTACAGGGCCAGCAGCTTCCAAAACTAAGAAATGATATACCAGTGGCTGCCTGGACAGTTCCCATTTTCTCTCCATACATTACAGCATCGATCTTCAGTCATTTTGCCCCGCTTCTCTGACAGACATTGATTGTAGCGAAGGGGTTATGAAGGACTTACCTACCCTGTCTTGGCAGAGCTAGGCTGTCGACTTACCAGCTTCCTGGTTTTGTCCTTTTTGGACAGCATTCTGTCTACAGTTGGAGCAAGGGGCTTTTCCTACCAAGAGATAGGCTTGCGACTAATTCAATCATCTCCCACTGGAGATTCTTCGATGCTCATCTTCTACTTGGAGGAGAATAAAGGGTGCTGTCAGGAGTTGATATGTCTTGATATAAAAAAATCTAAAGTTGTGAAAACATCTTTGAATGCCATATTCTGCAGATCTCTTGAGGTTTTTGAAGAGGCCCTATCTATCTCTTATATTAGGGTAAGCAGATGTTGCTTGTCTCTTAGCAGGTTTATTTCTGATTAGCTTAGCAAGTAACTATAATAGGCTGTCATAGTACCTAACATAATGACTGGCTTACATAACCATTAGTTTGCATTTCTTAATTATCCTAAACAGTTCATGACAGTTAGTAGTAAAAGGCCAAAACATCACATTTCATTTTTTTTCTTTACCTCCTAACCCTTCCATCCCATTTCTCTGGGGTGGGGTGTCCTTATATAACAGTCCCTCATCTCAGTTGAGAGGTCATATGAGGGCCAAGAGCCTCTTCATTCATTGGGGATCTATGAAGCAGGACCATCAGTGAAAAGTGTCTCGTTGCCTGGGAGAGAGAAGCATACAATAGATAAAAAAGACTAAAAAATAGAAAAAAATATAACTAATATATAAAAAACAAATAAACAATAAAAATTAAACATAAGAAGTCTATGTCCAAGTTCCCTTTGGTGTGTTAGTTGTAGTATTGATACCTCCTACTATATAGCTAAAATCCTACTATAAGTGAATAGATGCCATATGTGTCCTTCTGAGTCTGGGTTAGTTCACTCAGGATGAGCTTTACTAGTTCCATCCATTTGGCTGCAAATTGCATAATTTCATTGTTTCTGATAGCTGAATAATATTCCATTGTGTAGATGTACCACAGTTTTTTAACCCATTCTTCGGTTGAGGGACATCTGGGTTGTTTCCAGTTTCTAGCTATTACAAATAAGGCTGCTATAAACATAGATGCAGAAACTTCCTTATGATTCCGTGAAGAGGCATTTGGGTGTATACCCAGAAGTGGTATGGCTGGGTCCTGAGGCAGAGCTATTCCAAGTTTTCTAAGATATCGCCAGACTGACCTCCATAGTGGTTGCACAAGCCTGCACTCCCACCAGCAATGGAGTAGGGTACCCCTTTCTCCACACCCTCGCCAGCATGTGCTGTCATTTGAGTTTTTGATCCTAGCCATTCTGACAGGTGTGAGATGGAATGTCAGAGTCGTCTTGAGTTGCATTTCTCTGATGATTAAGGATGTTGAGCATTTCTTCAAGTGTCTCTCAGCCATTAGGGATTCCTCCTTTGTGAATTCTCTATTTAGCTCTGTCCCCCATTTTTTGATTGGATTATTTAGTTTCTTGGCATTTAATTTCTTGAGTTCTTTGTAGATTTTGGATATTAGCCCTCTGTCAGATGTGGGGTTGGTAAAGATTTTCTCCCAGTCTGTAGGCTGCTGTTTTGTTTGAATGACAGTGTCCTTTGCCTTACAGAAGCTTTTCAGTTTCAAGAGGTCCCATTTATTGATTGTTGATCTCAAGTCCTGAGATGTTGGTGTTCTGTTCAGGAAGTTGTCGCCTGTGCCAATTAGTTCGAGGGTTTCTCCCACTTTTTCTTTTAGTAGATTTAGTGTGACCGGCCTTATGTTAAGGTCTTTGATCCACTTGGACTTAAGTTTTGTACAAGGTGATAAGTATGAGTCTAGCTTCATTCTTTTACAAATGGACATCCAGTTGGACCAGCACCATTTGTTGAAGATGCTCTCCTTCTTCCATTGTGCCGTTTTGGCTTCTTTGTCAAAAATTAGGTGGCCATAAGTGTGTATGTCTATCTCTGGATCTTCAATTCGATTCCATTGATCTACTGGTCTGTTTCTATACCAATACCATGCTGTTTTTACAACTATTGCTCTGTAGTACAGCTTGAAATCTGGGATGGTAATATCTCCAGATGTTTTTTTAGTGTACAGGATTGATTTAGCTATTCTGGGCTTTTTGTTGTTCCATATGAAATTGAGACTAGCTCTTTCCAAGTCTATAAAACATTGTGTTGGTATTTTGATAGGAATTGTATTGAATCTATATATTTTTTTTGGTAGGATGGCCATTTTTATTATTTGATCCTACCTATCCATGAGCATGGGAGATCTTTCCATCTTCTAAAGGCCTCTTACATTTCTTTCTTCAAGGGCTTGAAGTTCTTGTTGTACAGGTCCTTTACTTGCTTGGTTAGAGTTACCCCCAGGTATTTTATGTTGTTTGTGGCTATTGTGAAGGGGGTTGTTTCCCTTAGTTCTTTCTCAGCCCATTTGTTTGTTGTATAAAGAGGGCTTCTGATTTTTTTGAGTTAATTTTGTATCCAGCCACTTTGCTGAAGGTGTTTATCAGCTGTAAGAGTTCTCTGGTGGAATTTTTGGGGTCGCTTATGTATACTATCATATCATCTGCAAATAGGGATAATTTGACTTCTTCGTTTCCAATGTTTATCCCCTTGATGTCCTTTAGTTGTCTTATGGCTCTAGCAAGAACTTCAAGTACTATATTGAAGAGATATGGTGAAAGTGGACATCCTTGTCTTGTCCCTGAGTTTAGAGGAAATGCTTCAAGTTTCTCACCATTTATTTTGATGTTGGACACTGGCCTGATGTATATTGCCTTTATTATTTCTAGGTACAGCCCTGTATGCCCGTTCTCTCCAGAACTTTTAGCATGAAGGGGTGTTGAATTTTGTCAAATGCTTTTTCTGCCTCTAGCGAGATTATCATGTGGTTTTTTTTTCTTTCATCTTGTTTATATGGTGAATGATGTTGATAGACTTTCATATGTTGAACCATCCCTGCATCCCTGGGATGAAGCCTACTTGATCATGGTGTATGATACTTTTGATGTGTTCTTGAATTCGGTTTGCTAGTATTTTATTAAGTATTTTTGCATCTATGTTCATGAGGGAGATTGGTCTGAAATTCTCTTTCTTTGTTGGGTCTTTGTGTGGTTTAGGAATCAGGGTGATTGTGGCCTCATAGAATGAGTTTGGCAATGTTCTTTCAGATTCTATTTGGTGAAAGAGTTTGAAAAGTATTGGTGTTAGCTCCTCTTTGAAGATCCAGTAGAATTCCATGCTAAAGCCATCTGGCCCTGGGCTTTTTTTTGTTGGGAGATTTTTAATGACTGTTTCTATTTCCTTAGGGGTTATAGGGCTGTTTAATCCGTTTATTTGATCTTGATTTAGCTTCGGTAGTTGGAATCTATCAAGAAAATTGTCCATTTCACTTAAGTTTTCAAATTTGGTGGAGTATAGATTTTTAAAGTAGGATCCAAATATTCTCTGGATTTCCTCAATGTCTGTTATTATTTCACCCTTTTCATTTCTGATTTTGTTGATCTGTGTTTTCTCCTTCTGTCTTTTAATTAACTTGGCTAAGGGTCTGTCTATTTTGTTGATTTTCTCGGAGAACCAACTCTTGGTTTCATTGATTCTTTGTACGATTCTCTTTGTTTCTAAGTTGTTGATTTCAGCCCTAAGTTTGATGATCTCCTGCCTTCTGCTCCTCTTGGGAGTGTTTGCTTCTTTTTTTTCCAATTCACCCAATTTAGCTGTTAATTCGCTAATATGAGCTGTCACAATTTTCTTTTTGAAGGCACTTAATGCTATGGACTTTCCTCATAGCACAGCTTTCATTGTGTCCCATAGGTTTGGGTATGTTGTGTCTTCATTTTCATTGGATTTTAAGAAGTCTTTGATTTCCTTCTTTATTTCTTCCCTGACCCAGTGGTCCTCTAGTAAAGAGTTGTTCAATTTCCATGTGAGTGTAGACTTTCTGTTGATTCTTTTGCTATTGAAGTCCAGCTTTATTCCATGGTGGTCTTATAAGATACAAGAGGTTATTTCAATTTTCTTGTATCTTTTGAGGCTATCTTTGTGTCCAACTATATGGTTGATTTTGGAGAAGGTTCTGTGAGGTGCTGAGAAGAAGGTGTATTCTTTTGTGTTTGGGTGAAACGTTCTGTAGATATCTGTTGGGTCCATTTGGTTCATGATCTCTGTTAGACTCATTATTTCTCTGTTTGGCTTCTGTCTTAATGATCTGTCCATAGTTGTGAGTAGGGTGTTGAAGTCTCCCACTATTAAAGGGTTTGGATCGATGTGAGACTTAAGTTTTGGAAACGTTTCTTTTATAAATGTAGGTACCTTTGTATTTGGGGCATAGATGTTCAATTTTGAGAGGACCTCTTGGTGTATATTTCCTTTAATGAGTATGTAATGCCCTTCTCTGTCTTTTTTTATTAACTTCAATTGGAAGTCTATTTTGTTTGATATTAGGATGGCTACTCCAGCTTGTTTCCTGGGTCCATTTGCTTGGAAGACCTTTTCCCAGCCCTTTACTCTGAGGTAGTGTTTATCTTCAATAGTGAGTTGTGTTTCTTGTATACAGCAAAAAGATGGGTCTTGTTTACGGATCCAGTCTGTAAGTCTGTGTCTTTTTATTGGCGAGTTGAGTCCATTGATGTTGATGGATATTAGTGACCAGGGGTTGTTATTTCCCATTATTTTGGTATAGCTGGCTGTCTTGTGTTTCTCTTTTGTTTAGTTGCTGTGGAGGTTTCTATTTCCTCTGTTTTCTTGGGTGTAGTTATCTCCTCTATGTTGGACTTTTCCTTCTAGGATCTTCTGTAGGGCTGGGTTTGTGAGGAGATATTGTTTGAATTTGAGTTTGTCATGGAATATCTTGTTTTCTCCTTCTATGTTGATAGTTTTGCTGGGTATAGTAGTCAGGCTGGGCACCTCTGTTCTCTCAGGGCTTGTAGGACATCCGTCCAGGCCCTTCTAGCTTTTAGTTTCTGAAGAGAAGTCAGGTATGATTCTTATGGGTCTGCCATTGTATGTGACTTGGCCTTTTTCTCTTACAGCTTTTAATATCCTTTCTTTGTTCTCTACATTTGTAGTTTCTATTATTATGTGGCGAGAGGAGTTTCTTTTCTGATCTAATCTGTTTGGTGTTCTGTAAGCCTCTTGGATTTTTACTGGCATATCTTTCTCTAGGTTTGGGAAGTTTTCTTCTATGATTTTGTTGAAGATATTTCCTGGACCATGGAGTTGGGAGTCTTCTCTTTCCTCTATGCCTATAATTCTTAGGTTCCGTCTTTTCATTGAGTCCTTGATTTCTTGTGGGTGAGAGATTTTTTTAGCCTTCTCATTTTCTTTGGATGTTGTACTGATTTCTTCCATCGAATCTTCCATGCCTGAGATCCTGTCTTCCATCTCTTGCATCCTACTTTTCATACTCACATCCGTAGTTCCTGTTCTCTTCTCTTGATTCTCCATTTCCTCTTTTAACTATAACTGTGTTTTCTTTATTGTTTCCATTTCTATTTTCATGTCTTGAATGGTAATGTTCGTTTTGTACATTTCCTTCTCCAGTTTGCTTGTTTTTGTCTGGAGATCTTTCATTGCTTTATCCTTTTCCTGTTCAAGTTGGGTTACCTTGGCTTGGAGCTCTTTAATGATGTTATTCGTTGTTTTGACTTGTAGAATTGTGGCTTCTTTGAATTCCTTCATAGTTTTAAGTTCTTCTTGAAGGGACTTTATCACTTTCCATAATGTAGAATTGTCATCGTTTTCATGTGTTTCAGTTGTGGTGAGGTGGTTCGGGCTGGACGGAATAGCGTTGCTTTCTTTTGTTGGAGACATTTCGCTCTTTTTTTTTTTTTTTTTGTCTCTGGCCTCTGGCCATGAGGAATTTTTTTTTTTTTTTGCTGTCTTCTGGACTTGGGTCCAAAGGGGGCACTGTGGTGTAGGAGTTGCCTTACTCCACCCCTATAAGGAGAGTCATTTAGTCCCGCCTCCCAGGTGGGGACCTAATAAATTCAGGTGGCGGAGCTGTGCACAAGTAAGCTCTGATTCCCCGCTGGAAGGGCCCTCACTAGTACAAAAGTTCAATATAGGACAGTTTCAAATATCTCACAGTTTGCCTGGGGTTGGTTCCTGTAGGGGGTAAATCTGCAGTTCAGCTTCAATAGCCTTGCCACTCCCGAGGCTTGGAAGCTGGCCTTTGATGTCACAGACTGGGGTCTGAAGGTGCTTTGCAGTGGAGCTACTTCACTTCCAAGAGTCGCAACCTTTCCCAGATAATTGGATTGTCTGTGTGAGACCTGGGAGTGCCCAGCAGGGTGGGGATTATCTCTGTGTGGTTTCTGAATCTGCCGGCTGGGTATTAGGTTGGAACTTACCGGGTATTTCTCCTTTTGGGGGGATGGGTTATCCCGATTCCAGGGTCCAGAGGCTTCCTAGCGTGTCCGAGAGTTGGAAGGGGCATCCTGCCCAGGCATCTTCCATGGTTCCTGTGTAGCTGGGTGAGATTTAGAAGGTATCGTGCCCTTTGTACAGTGTCCTGAAATACTTGCCGCCTTGTGATTGTTGACCCCGAAATCAAAATTCGCTTTCGCCGGCCACTGCCATCTTGGATCCCCCCAGCACATGCCTTTAATCCCAGCACTTGGGAGGCAGAGGCAGGCAAATCACTGTGAGTTCAAGGCCAGCCTGGTCTACAAAGTGAGTCCAGGACAGCCAAAGCAGTTACACAGAGAAACCCTGTCTTGGGAAAATTAAAAAAAAAAAAAAAGAAGATTCTAGAATGGCCCAGAGTCACTTGAAGAAATGCTCAACATCCTTTATCATCAGAGAAATTCAACTCAAGACTACTCGGAGATTCCATCTCACACCTATCAGAATGGCTAAGATCAAAAACTCAAAAGACAGCATATGCTGGCGAAGTTATAAAGAAAGGGGGACACTCCAACATTGCTGTGGGAATTCAAACTTGTACAACCACTATGGAAATCAGTCTGGCAATATCTTAGAAAACTTGGACTAGCTCTACCTCAAGATACAGCCATATCACTCCTGGACATAAATCTAAAAGAGTCCTCACCAATCCATAAGGACATCTCCTCAACTATGTTCTTAGAAGCTTTATTTGTACTAGTTAGAAACTGGAAACAACCCAGATGTCCTTCAACCGAAGAATGGTTAAAAAAACAAAAACAAAAAACTGTGGTACATTTACACAATGGAATACTATTCAGCTATTAGAAACAACAAAATCATGCAGTTTGCAACCAAATGGATGGAATAGGAAAGCTCATCATGACTGAGCTAACTCAGACTCAGAAAGATACACATGGCATATATTCATTTATAACTGGATTTTATCCATATAGTACAGGATAACCATCCTACAATCAATAGACCCAAAAGAACAGGAACATGGAATTGGTTACCTGTTTGTGGGATACTCCACCCTAGTAGAACTGCCATGTATGCCTTCTGTGCAAGAGGAAGCTCTTAGATCTCATGTGACTAATGAACTGAGGGGCTCTGATACATGGAAACACCCCACAGAAAAGGGATGGCATGGGTGGGAGAGAGGGTAGAGGGTGGAATTGTAGGACCAGGAGGGGGTAGAGGGTGGGGACGGTAATGGAGATGTAACTTGAAGTAATAAATAAATGTTAAAATAATAATAATATCAGCTGTTCTGTTCCTAAGACCTTCTTGATAACTTTTTTTTCATTATAGTATTGCTGCTTCAAACAGGGAAATGGGACACTCTGAGGGGCATAACATATGGAATTGGATTCTTATAGGGATTTTAATTACTGCAATTACAGGATCTGTTGGTGAAGCTCTGAGTGTCAGTACTATTGATTGAGAAGGACAAAAGTTATGGGAAGGAAACTGCAAGTTGATACCCATGATGACCAAGGAGTCCACGAGTACACATTATTCTCCTTTTCTACCTCTCAGGTGATCTGCAAGGGAAGCTGACACCTCTCCCATGTCCACATGTCCATATATGAGCTTGTTCAAGATTCCAAGAAACTAAAGGAAGAAAAACAGTGGAAACTGGAAGAAGGGGATTAAGTGGCTGCTCCTCCATAGTAGCCAAGAGAGCCAAAACTTCTTTGAGAGGATGTGTGTGATTCAATGGGGTTTACAATCACTCTCCAGTTTTCTGACTATTGTAACTGTGGTTTCATCTCATCTTCCCAATGGTGCACATATTTCTCTGTGTCCAAACAAAACATAGAAGCATTTCTATAAGTCTTGTTTCTGTATCTGTCATATATCCCCTATCATCAGGTCTTGAGCATCATACTTGCTATGGTTTTCTGTAGGTTCAGTACATGAATTTATCTATCAGACACATTACCTAAATGATAAGGACATGATAACAGTGTTTGAGTTAAGGATAAAGTCAAGTGGTTAAATTGTAAAAGAATCTGGGGTGACAGACATTCAGAATTTGTGCCACTGTTCGGGGATGGAGACACCATGTTATATGGGTTATACGAATAATATTAGGCCCTCCAATATTGTAGAGAATGCTAACCAGGGCAAACCAGAACAAGAGCAAAGTGTGAAAAACAAAATATTATGACCACAATGAGACCTACCTAACATGAGTTTTCTGAAACTGTTTGCCTTCAGTTTTTAAAGAATTGACATCAGTGTGACCAGGACTTATATTTTTTTCTCATGTCTTTAGTAGTAGTATTTTCAGTATCCAAGGTATAGATACCATGTAAGTATCATCAAAAAGTGAGTGGATAAAAGAAACATGGTGTATATATAGACAAAGAAATACAATTTTGCCTTAAAAATGAATGAAATCCCATCATTTGAGAGAACATGAATGAACTGGAAGACAATTGATTGAAAGACATAAGCCAGGCTGAAAGAAAAACATCACATATACCCACTTAGATGTGCCACCTGAAAGCTGACCTAATAAAAGTATAAGAAGAAAATAGAGTTACCAGTGGTTAGAAGGATGGGATGGATGTACTATCATACAGCATGCATTTCTCCTATCCCAAGTTTCCATGAGTGTTCCTTCATACTAAAAAGTTGATATTTCCTGACCAGACCACTCTTTCCTCTTTAGCATCCCGCAGAATCCTTACAGTCAAAGAGGAATTATAAATTTCAGTAGTTCTAATATACAGCAACAGTCCTATATGTAGAACTGTTGTATATAAACAATGTATTGATGGTGATACATTGTATTTTTTGAAAACTATAAAAGAGACATTATAAGCTTCATCATAAAAATAGCAACTACATGTGAGTTACACATATGTATTTTGAATATGTATTGCTATGTTTTGAATCCTGAATGTTCTCCAAAGGACACACACACACACACACACACACACACACACACACACACACATCTCTATGTGTTTTTCTTTTCTTTCAAAACAAGATACAATGCTGTTTGTTCTCTTGAATTTTTATCAACTAGGTTCTTATATCAAGAATAATAGAAATAATCTTTCTTTATATAATGTCTCTTCAATTTTTTTTTACATTTTATTGAGCACTTGAGTTACTTGTATTATCCTCACTACCACCCTAATAAAACAGAACAAAACAAAACAAACAACAACAAAAACCCAAACCAGTATTCTCTTCTAGAAGCCAATGACACCTGATCTTTTGTATTTAATCTTCCACTGGGTCCCAAGGCAAGTCTAAGAAGATATGTTACTATGTTCCTTTATTTACCAAAGATTAAAAGAATGTTAACTTACATCTTTTTCTCATATTGCAAATGCCTTTCTCCTCCTTGCTGAGCTCAGAAAGACACAGCAGTTGGGGGTGAGGAGCTGCTTTCTTATCTTGACTCAGTGCTGAGCACATTGCACCTCAATACCAAAGATTACCTCTTTAGTTCTATATGGCATTACCCACAAAATATTCTCAATCTCAGAAATACAGTAGGGATTTGGTTCTTAACCATAATTATTTTTCTGAAATATTCAATAAGATATATTGTTTGATGTATATCTGGTAATGAATATTTTCCCACAATTAATAATCTCCAGTTCTCTATTCCCATAAGTGATAATATTTTGTGTTTCTCCTATCTCACCTCTGCATGAGGGTTCTTTTCTGCTGAAGGCTTGGTATTTTCTCACCAGACCACTCCTTCCTCTGCAACACCTCACAGAACAATCTGGAAATAGACATTTTCCAGCCAAAAATCAATTTTCCTCTGAATATACTATGGGATCATATTTAGTCTTTCTTTTAGCCAATTGATAATCAATGCTGATTGAATTATTTGGTCCTCGCCAGCAAATCCTCTTAGTTTTGGACTCTATTACACTTCAGTCATGCTCTTCATAAGGTACCTGAGGAATCATAACTTTGAATCAACTCCTTACTTAGAAGAGCCCCAGACCAATACCACATCCATTCTGTATCAAAACCCAGATGACCTATTAAGATATGTTCTGTATTTAAGGCTACTCTTCTGAGAAGTGTAATTCTTATTGAATGTTGTGTACTGAGCTAAATAAAAATCTGAGAGTCATAGAAGTGTTGTCTATAATACTCTTACAAATATAAGCTATCAAATATGAAGAATTCAACTTTGATTCCAAGTTTTATAAAGTTTTAGCCTAATGTCGCATTTTTACAACTTCATGCAGCTCTGGAATAAATATCTTCATAATATTTATGTTGGCATTTCTATCTGCATGCCAGATTGTAAGCTACTTGATTTTCATGCATACCTTAGACAGTGGTGGAGAGGAAGAAGAATAAATGGAAAAAAGATGAATGCAAAGAGAGATGAAGGAAAAATGGAGAAGAGAAAGATAATTAAAAGGCAGTTGTATACGAAAGTTAGAACTTGAATAAAGTCAAATTTTATGTGCATGTAAGTACTTATGCATTTAGATAAATGAATCATGAATCAGTACACAAGTTACCAATATTACCCCATCTATTACAAAGTCAATGATAATTCAGGGTCTTACTTATGGGTTGGGGGATGAATGGATTGTGATATTTAAAATGTAAGGGCATTTTGTGAGTTCACCTTTAAGATTTACTTCAGATTTGGCCAACTGGAGAACTAATCTTTCTAGTGGCACACTTGATGATTGATGACTGTCCCAAGAAAATTTTCACAACTACCTTTATTAACTTTATACTTTTTTATTAGCTAATTAATTTAGTTTACATTATATCCCAATTGGATCTTCCCCTCCCTCCTCTCATCACAGTCCTCCTCTCATAGTCCCCTCCTTTTCTCCTCAGAGAAGAGGAGACCTACTATGGCTATCAGCCAGCCTTGACATATCAAGTTACAGTAGGCCTAAGTGCGTCTTCTTCTATTGAGGCTAGACGAGGTTGTCCAGTTAGGGGAAAGTGATCTAGAGGCAGGCAATGGAGTCAGAGACAGCCCCTCCTCCTGCTGTTAGGGTTCCCACATGAAGACCAAGCTACACATCTAATACATATATGTAGGGGGCCTAGGTACATCCCATGCATGGTCTCTGTTTGACAGTTCACTCTCTGTGAGTTCCTATGGGCCAAGGTCCATTGATTCTGTATGTTTTCTTGTGGTCCTTGACTTTTCTGGCTCTGTCAATCCTTCCTCCCCTCTTCCACAAGATGTCTGTGTCTGTTTCCATCAGCTGCTGGGTATAGCCTCTTGAATGACAGTTATTCTAGGCTTTTGTCTGCAGGTATAGAAGACTATCATTAACAGTGTCAGAAGTGAACTCTTCTTCATGGCATGGGTCTCAAGTTGGGCCAGTCATTGGTTGACCATTCCCTCAATTTCTGCTCCCTCTTTATCCCTGCACATCTTATAGGTAAGAAAAATTGTGGGTATAAGGTTTTGTAGCTGGATTAGTGTCCCTATCCCTGCATTGGAAGTCTTGTCTGTTTACAGGAGATGGCAGATTCAGGTTCCATGTTGCTAGGAGTCTTAGCCAGCGTCATTCTCATAGATTCCTGGAACTTTTTATTGTCCTAGGTTTCTAGCTCATCCCAGAGAAGTTCCCCATCCCCATGCACTGTTTCCAGTTTTCTCTCCCAGTTCTCTCTCCCTCCTTCCTCCTCACCCTTGATCCCTCCTGTTCTTCTCCCACCCTCTGTCCTACCCAGTTCCCTCCCACTATCCACACTGATGTTTATTTTATTTCACATTCTCAGTGAGATTCAAGCATCCTCCTTTGTTACTTAGCTTTCTTTGGGTCTGTGGATTGTAGCATGATTATCCTGTACTTTATGGCTTATATTCACTTATAAGTGAGTACATACTGTGTTTGTCTTTCTGGGTTTGAGTTACCTCAACTCAGGAAAAACTTTTTTAGTTCCATCCATTTGCCTGCAAATTTCATGATGTTTTTGTGTTTAATAGCTGAGTAGTATTCCATTGTGTAAATGTACCACATTTTATTTACCCATTATTCAATAGAGGGACATGTAGGCTGTTTCTAGTTTCTGGTTATTATGAGCAAAACTGCTCTGAACGTAGGTGAGCAAATGTCCTTGTGGTATGGTGGAGCATGTTTTGGGTATATGCCAGGCATGGTATAGCTGGATCTTGAGGTATAACTATTCCCAGTTTTTGAAAAACCCATGAACTTGATTTCCAAAGTGGTTCTACAAGTTTACACTCCCATTAGCAATGGAGGAGTGTTCTTCTTGCTCCACATCCTCACTAGGATGAGCTGTTGCATGAGTTTTTGATCTTAGCCATTCTGACAGGTATCAGATGGAATCTCCGGATCATTTTGATTTACATTTCCCTGATGATCTAAGGATATTAAACATTTCTTTAAATGTGTCTCAGCCATTAAAGATTCTTCTGTTAAGAATTATCTGTTTAGCTCTGTACCCCATTTTTAATTGGGTTGTTTGGTTTGTTGCTATCTAGCTTCTTGAGTTCTTTATATAATTTGGATAGCAGTCTTCTTCTGTTGCATGAGGGATTGATGAAGATCTTTTCCCATTCTCTGGGCTGTTGTATTGTTCTATTGGCAATGGCATTTGCCTTACAGAAGCTTTTCAGTTTCAGGAGGTCCCACTTGTTAATTGTTGAACTTAGTGATGGCAGTGTTGGTGTTCTGTTCAGGAAGTTGTCTCCTGTGCCAATGCGTTCAAGTCTACTCCCCATGTTATCTTCTATTAGATTTAGTTCATCCAGTTTTTTCTTCATTAATTAATTTATTTGTTTATTTTACATCCCAATTGTAATCCCACTTCCTCCTCTCCTCCCAGGCCATCCTTCAACCTACTTCCCCCATAACCCCCCCCAAGCTGGTACCAATCCATTTTAGGTTGAGGTTTTTTGATCCACTTGGATGTGAGTTTTGTGCAAGGTGATAGATATGGATGGATCTATTTATAATCTTCTGAATGCAGACATGTAGTTAGAACAGCACCATTGGTTGAGGTACTTTCTTTTTTCAATAGTATGGTTTTGGCTTCTTTGTAAAAACTCAAGTGTCCTTAGGTGTGTGGGTTTTCTTTTACGTCTTTGGTTTGATTCCATTGATAAACCTTTATGTTTTTATGTCAATAATCTTATACTTTCTACCCACTGTTCTTTTTTTGTTTGTTGCCTCCCATGATGGAAATCAATCACAGGGTGCTGTGCATGCTAGACAATAATTCTGAGCTCTACTCCAAGACTATCCTTTCTTAATTTATATATATTTATATCTTTATAATAGATGCATATATATGATATATGTGTATATACTTTATAGACAATTATCAATACATATTTATTGTTTTTAATATTTATTTTTAATATGCATATACTTTTAAAGTATATATGTATATATGAAATATATATCATGAAAATAAAAGATATGATAGAAATAAAGTACTAGAAACATTAAAATGTACAACATGTGAATATTTTGAAAGACACTAAATGTGGGTAAGTGGCATCCTGCCATCACAGATGGTCACCAGTGCATACATAAATAGCTATGAGAGAGAAGAATTAGGAAAGATGAGAAGAATCTGTGAAAAGATGATTCAGAGCTGTGCATTTTATTATGGTAGCCTGAATTTAATGGCATTTTATTATTTTAGCTCCTTCTTCTAAGTCATTTTATTTAATAATCCTGTATCTTTTCATGTTTGTCTTTTAATTTCCTTTAAATTATTAATATGTTCTATGAGGGGAATCAAGCATAGCTTTATCTATCTATACTCATCTCTCACAGGATATGACATATAGTAGTCACTCAAAAACATGAGGTTGTTCCTGAATAAATGACTGGTAAATATTATTGGCTAATTTGTATAAGAGTTGGTGTTTGCACAGCATTCCTTAGAGAATATCTCAATGGATAACATCTAGTTATTTGCATAGTTAAGCTGATGTATATGACACATGTTGCTTTATCATTATAAATGGATTTTGCAATATGAATTGGTTTATTATGAGCATACCCTATTCTCTGATAATTCAGAAATGTAACAATAGCATATTTTTTCATGTTGAAGGGAAAGGATATATGACTTTTGATTTTATAAGGACTATATTTATTTTATTATGTTTATTATTGTATATTGAACACATTAAATAGTAAATGTTGTGTATTAAATATTAAATAAAATATTTATTTTATTACATTTCTGTAATACATTTGATGATACTCTCATTTTCATTAAAGTATCACTTGCAAACAACTTACCAATCTGATCTATGGAAGATGTAATGATAAGCATTTCATTTTTGTTTTCTTAAATACAAGACTTTGAAGAGGTACCATGGGTGAGTCTTGTTGTGGTTTGTAAACAAAACCAAAACAGAGAATTAAGTTGCAGACAAATAAGAACTTAAGTGGGAATAGAATTGAATATATAGTTATAACTCTACACATCTACAAAAAGCTAGAAGGAAACAGAAACTCAAGAGACAGACAGATCTGATTTAAATTTAACAACTCCTAGTTTAGGTGCTCAGTAGAATATCCTAAAAGTTATTCTTTTGTTTTCTCATTAATTTATTTATCCATTTTACACACCAATCGCAGCCCCCATCCTCCTCTCCTCCCAGTTCCACCCTCCAATCCTCTTGCTCCATTCCACTCTCCCCTTCTCTGAGAAAGAGACAACAACAACAACATGCCCTGGCACATGGCATATCAAGTTACATCAAGGCAAAGTGTCTACCACTGAGGCCAGAAAAGACAGCCCAGCTATGGGAAAAGGATCCAAAGGCAGACAACAGAGTCAGACAGAGACAGCCCCTGCTCCAATTGCTAGGAGACCCACATGAAGGCTAAGCCCCCTAACAGTTACATATGTGTAGGGGCCTAGGTCCAGTGCATGCATGCTCTTTGCTTGGTGGTTCAGTCTCTGTGAACCTTCATGAACCTAGGTTAGTTAACTCTATTGGCCTTCTTGTGGAGTTCTTGTCCCCTTCAGGTCCCTCTATCCTTCCCCCAACTCTTCCACAAGACTCCCTGAGTTCCACCTGTCATTTGGCTGTGGGTCTCTGCATCTGTTTCCATCAGCTGCTGGATGAAGCTTCTCAGAAGGCAGTTATGCTAGGCTCCTGTCTGGGAGAATAGCAAAGTTTCATTAATAGTGTCATGGCTCTCTCCCATGAGGTAGATTTCAAGTTGGGCCACTGGTTAATTGGCCATTCCTTCGATCTCTGCTCCATCTTTATCCCTGCACATCTTATGGTCAGAGTAAATTTTGGGTCAAAGGTTTTGTGGATGGGTTGGTATTCCCCTCCCTCCACTGGAAGTCCTGCCAGGCTATACAAAGAAAGTTACTCTTTCAATGAGTAAGTAATTGTACATTTTTTTCTTAGGTTTTTAATTAAATAATAAGCACTATTAATTCTTAGAGATTTTCACGCAAGGAGTTAAGGTCATATTCACTGCTCCTTCCAGAAAAATTCAAGAATTTCCTCTGAAACTAGGAATAAGACAAGGGTGTCCATGTCATCCTCAACTATTTTTCAACATAGTATTTGAAATCTTAGCTACAGAAATATGACAAGTGAGGGGGATAAAGAGGGATATAAATAGGAAAGGAATATCCAAAGTATCTTTATTTACAGAAGATACGACTCCATGCATAAATAAAATTTTAAAGACATTAGTCAATGCTGTGATCATCTCGCAAACCTCATTAAAAATGATGCATGTTCTTACTGACAAATATATCAAATATTCAAACTAAAGTAGCACTTTTAAAAGATCACTGACATATGACATTATATGAGTAAAGCTCACTCAAGCATTTTGTGCCAAACTTACATGAACTTGAAACAGTAAGATCTGTTGAATGTCAACAAAGGACATGTTTGTAAAACATCTTTTACTCTGGATAGCTATTTTCTAAATAAAATTATTAGTTGGAGCAGAGTACTACCTTTGAATTATCAGAAATTTCACTTTTCTAAGTGCCCACCAGTTGATCAATGGAATCGAATTGAAGACCTGGAAATGAACCCACACACCTATGGTCACTTAATTTCTGCAAGCCAAAACTGTACAATGGAAAAAGGACAGCATCTTCAACAACAAATGGTGCTGATCTAACTGGATGTCAACATGGAAAAGAATGCAAATAGATCCATATTTCTCACCATGCATAAAACTTAAATCCAAGTGGATCAAAGACCTTAACATAAAACTGGACACGCTAAATCTAATAGAAGAGAAAGTGGGGAAAAGACTCAAACTCATTGGCACAAGTGACAACTTCCTGAACAGAACACCAATAGCTCAGGCTCTAAGACCAATGATCAATAAATGGGACCTCATGAAACTGAAAAGCTTCTGTAAGGCAAAGGACACTGTCATTAGAACAAAATGGCAACCTACAGATTGGGAAAAGATCTTTACCAACCCCACATCTGACAGAGGGCTAATATACAAAATTTATAAAGAACTCAAGAAATTAAACACCAAGAAAACAAATAACCCAATCAAAAAATGGGGAACAGAGCTAAACTGAAAATTCACAAAGGAGGAATCTCTAATGGCCAAGAGACACTTGAAGAAATGCTCATCATCCTTAACCATCAGAAGAATGCAACTCAAGATGACTCTAAGATTCCATCTCATACCTGTCAGAATTGCTAAGATCAAAAACTGAAATGACAGCCCACACTGGGAAGGTTGTGGAGAAAGAGGAACACTCCTCCATTGCTGGTAGAAGTGCAAACTTGTACAACCACTATGGAAATCAGTCTGGTGATATCTTAGAAAACTTGGAATAGCTCTACCTCAAGACCCAGACATACCACTCCTGAGCACACATCCAGAAGATTCCTCAACTATGTTCATAGAAGCTTTATTTGTAATAGCTAGAAACTGGAAACAACCCAGATGTCCCTCAAAGGACGAATGGATAAAAAACAAAAACAAAAAACTGTGGTACATTTACACAATAGAATACTACTCAACCATTAGAAACTAGGAAATCATGGAATTTGCTGCCAAATGGATGGAACTAGTAAAGCTCATCGTGAGTGAGCTAACCCAGACCCAGAAAGATTCACAGGGCATCTATTCACTTATAACTGGATTTTAGTCATATAGCACAAGATAACTTTCCTACCACCAACAGAGTGAAAGTAACAGGAACATAGACTTTGTTACTTGTTACTGGGATACTTTGCCTAGTTCAGCTGCCATTGTAAGAGGAAGCTCTTACCCCTCATATGGCTACTGAACTGAAGGGGGCTGATATGTACAGCACCCCACATTGGAGGAGTAGTTTAGGTGGGACAAAGGAGAGAGGGTGAGAGGCTGGCCTGGGAGGGATGGAGATAGGGGACTGTGATGGAGATGTAAATTAACATAATAAAGAAACAATAAAAAAAAATCTAAGTGCCTAGAAATTGCTAAAATCATGGATGGAGAAGGTTCAGCCTTAGAAGCATCTCACCATCTGTACTTCTACCCATCCCATTCTCCAGGTGGGAAAACTAAGACCCTAACCAGGTCATCAAGGATGGAGCAAATGAATAATGCCCACTGAGCCAGATAACCTCCCATTTTAAATCTATAATCTTCCCTTTACAGGCACTGCATGTTCTGACAGAAACAATTAAGTTCTCTCACCCTCTGTAGACTCTAACTGATGTGTTTTTAATTGGCTTGTTTGGCATTTTCTAAAATATATCCCTTTGAAATACTTGTTGCATTAGATATTTAAATCTGTTAAGTAAAAAAAAAATAAATTTAAGTTGTCCAATAAGTCTGGAACAATAATGGCTTAAAGCTGAAATTCAAAGTGAATGTCCTTTGGGATCTCAAAATATATATACTTAAGGGTATATTTAATTCAAAATTTTCAAAAGAATTTTTTTAAATCTCAATTGAAAGACAATACTTTTCATGTTGTCAAAAAGAAAATCTAATTTGCTCTATGAAAGATATTATCTGCCAAAAAAGTGACATCTCAGAGTTAGGATTAGGGCAGGGTTTTGTTCTTTTCTTTCCAGGAGATTAAAAGCATCCATCTAAGGAATCCAGGGACAACTGGACAACTGAAACTTCTGAACAAAATGGAACAGACACCAAAGAAGACAAGATAAGTAGTCCAGATGATCCAGCCTTGCAGACTTCCTCAAGAGATGTTTCCTCAAAAATCTACAACCAGAATAACTCAAAATGGCTAACTAAGCTGGTTCAGCCCCACAGATTGGTCCAGCCAGGACTTCAGTAAAGCCCTGAACTTTCCCACCAAATGTTCAGCTTCTGACTACAAACTTCTCGGGATATTTAAATAACTGAGCACAAAAAGATTGGATACCAAATGTTACTATTAACTTGCTTAACAATTTTCCCATTCTTATTTGGGCACCCAAACAGGTTTCCTACATGCCACATCAGCAGGAAACAATTTTAAGAGAGTGACATACAATTTCCAAAAGGTGGGGTGGGTGAATATTTGATGGGTATAGATGTTTGTTGTTACTTAGGGGGGATTGGTTATAAGTTGTTAAATGGTCTCTTTAAACAAGATTTAGGAGGTTAGACCCAGGGATTTCTTGCTTTTTCTTTTCTCTATCCTTCTTTCTCTCCTATGTAGGGGGAAAATACTTGAAAAAAAATGGGATACAGACATGATATAGGAATGATATATTGTCTGTCAGAGATACTAGGCCAAAAGACTGAAGATAGATTCTGCAATGTATTGAGAGAAATTGGGAATGTCTGTCATTTCTTAGTTTTGGAGGCTGCTTTCTGTGCACTTCCTGCTTATTCAGATACATTTATCTTTCTCAGGTTGCTGATGTGGTTGAAGACTAAATAGTTACAATCTCACAGTTAAATTTTAAGTTGTTTGGGAATTAAAAGAATGTTCTAGGTCTAGGAAGATGTTTTTAAGTTGGTAATGCAAGTTAGGATGGAAACTGAGTTAGGTATAGAACTTTAAACTCATCAAAATAGATAGATAATATAATATTAATACCAGATGCCAAATATGTATGGACTGGACATTGGGAGTGTAATACCTTATAATTTTCATAATTGTGGCCTAACTGTTCTTATTGTTCTCCACTGTATTGATTGTTACAAGAAAATGAGCCTTTTATTTGATTTAAAGGGGGAGCTGTTTGAGGGAAAAAGATACACCTTAAATTTAAAAAAAAAGCAGATAGAGTGAAGAGGAAGAGGATAGGAGAGTGGGATCTGGAGGGAGTGCAGGGAGGTGATTATGATAATGATGTAATTTGAAGAAATAAATAAATGTTAAAAAAGAAAGAAAGAAAAAGGAATGATAAAGAAAAAAGAGTGGAATATTGAATCTATTCTTATAGCTTAGTATATTGATAAATAAATTAAGGTTATATTTGGCTACATTTGGATAGGTCTTTCTATCTTTTTTAATGTTTATTTATTACTTCAACTTATATCTCCATTATAGTACCCTCTTTCCACCCCTCCAATTTCCACCCTCCCATCCTTTCCTCCCTCTCCCACCCATCCCACTCCTCTGAGGTGAAGTATCCCTACATATCAGCCCCTCTCAGTTCAACAGTCATATGAGGGCTAAAAGCTTCCTCTTGCACTGGGGCCAACATGGCAGCATCTCTAGGGCAAATTGTCCCATTAAGAGGTAGCAAACTCTACATTCCTGATCCTTTTGGTGTGTTGGTTGTAGGATAGTTATCTTCTACTATATGACTAAAATCCAGTTATAAGTGAATATATTTCATGTTCATCTTTCTGAGTCTGGGTTAACTCACTCAGGATGAACTTTTCTAGTTCCATCCATTTGGCTGTGAATTGCATGATTCCCTTTTTTCTGAGAGCTGAGTAGTATTCCATTGTGTAAATGTAACACAATTTTTTATCCATTCGTGGGATGAGGGACATCTGGGTTGTATCCAGGTTCTAGCTATTACAAATAAGGCTGCTATGAACAAAGATGAGGATATGTCCTGTGGTTTGGTGAGGAATCGTTTGGGTGGATACCCAGAAGTGGTATGGCTGGGTCATGAGGTTGGAATATTCCAAGTTTTCTAAGATATCACCAAACTGACCTCCATAGTGGTTGCACAAGGCTGCACTCCCACCAGCAATGGAGGAGAGTTCCCCTTTCTCCACAACCTCTCCAGCAAGTACTGTCATCTGAGCTTTTGATCTTAACCATTCGGACAGGTATGAGATGGAATCTCAGAGTCATCTTGAGTTGCATTTCTCTGATGATTAAGGATGTTGAGCATTTCTTCAAATGTCCACTGCCATTAGAGATTCTTCCTTTGTGATTTCTCGGTTTAGCTCTATTTCTCATTTTTTTAAATTGTATTATTTGGTTTCTTGGTGTTTAATTTATGGAGTTCTTTATAAACTATGGATATTAGCCCTCTGTTGGAATTAGGATTGGTAAAGATCTTTTACCAATCTGGAGATTGCCATTTTGTTCTAATGACAGTGTCCTTTGCCTTACAAGAGCTTCTCATTTTCATGAGGTCCCATTTATTGATTGTTGATCTTACAGCCTGAGCTGTTGGTGTTCTGTTCAGGAAGTTGTCACCTGTGCCCATGAGTTCTAGGCTTTTCCCTACATTCTCTTCTATTAGATTTAGTGTATTGGGCTTTATGTTAAGGGCTTTGATATAATTGCACTTAAGTTTTGTGCAGGGTGATAAGTATCAGCCTAATTTCACTCTTTTACATGTCGACGTTCAATTAGACCAGCACCATTTGTATAAGATGCTCTCTTTTTCCCATTGTATGGTTTTGGCTTGTTTTTCTTTTTTTTTTTTTTTTTTTTTTTTTTTTTTTTTGGGTTTTTTTTTTTTTTTTTTTTGGTTTTTCGAAACAGGGTTTCTCTGTTTAACAGCTCTGGTTGTCCTGGACTCGCTTTGTAGACCAGGCTGGCCTCGAACTTGCAAAGATCCGCCTGCCTCTGCCTCCCAAGTGCTGGGATTAAAGGCGTGCGCCACCACCGCCCGGCTATTGGCTTGTTTTCCAAAAATTAAGTGACCATAGGTGTGTGGGTTCATTTCTGGGTCTTCAATTCAATTTCATTGATCCACTGGTCTGTTGCTATACTAGTACCATGCTGTTTTTATTGCTATTGCTCTGTAGTATAGCTTGAAATCTGGGATGGTGATATCTTCAGATATTTTGTTTATTCTACAAGATTGACTTAGCTATTCTGTTTTTTTTTTTGTTGTTGTTATTCCATATGAAGTTGAGAATTGTTTTTCCCATTCTATAAAAAATTTTGTTTGTATTTTGTTAGGAATTGCATTGAATCTGTATATCGTAATTGGCAGGATGGCCTTTTTTATTATGTTGATCCTACCTATCCATGAGCAAGGGAGCTTTCCATCTTCTGATGTCCTCTTCAATTTCTTTCTTCAAGGACTTGAAGTTCTTGTCACACAGGTCTTTCACTTGCTTGGTTAAATTTACACCCAGGTATTTTATATTGTTTGTGGCTATTTTGAAGGGTGTTGTTCCCCTAATTTCTTTCTCATCCCAATTATTTTATGTATAAAGAAGGGCTTTTGATTTTTTTATTTAATTTTGTATCCAGCCATTTTGCTGGAGGCATTTATCAGTTGTAGGAGTTCTCTGTTGGAATTTTTGGGGTCACTTATGTATACTATCTTGTCATTTGCAAATAGGGATAATTTGACTTCTTCATTTCCTATTTGTATCCTCTTGATATCCTTTAGCTGTCTTATTGCTCTAGCAAGAACTTCAAGTATTCTGTTGAAGAGATATGGCAAAAGTAGGCATCCTTCCCTTGTCCCTGACTTTGAAGGAAATTCTTTAAGTTTCTCTCCATTTAATTTGATGTTGGCTACTGGCTGGCTGTATATCACCTTTATTATTTCTAGGTATGGTCCTTGTATGCCCGTTCTTTCCAGGACATTTAGCATGAACAAGTGTTGTATTTTGTCAAATGGTTTGTCAGCATCTAGCAAGATGATCATGTGTTTTTTTTTTCTTTCAGTTTGTTTATATGGTGAATTACATTGAAGAATTTTCATATTTGAACCATCCCTGCATTCCTCGGATGAAGCCTACTTGATTATGGTGCACAATACTTTTGATGTGTTCTTGGATTCAGTATTTTATTAAGTACTTTTACATTTTTGTTCATGAGGGAAATTAGTCTGAAGTTCTCGTTCTTTGTTGGGTCTTTCTGTGGTTTAGGAATCAGGGTGACTGTGGACTCATAGAATGAGTTTGGCAGTGTTCCTTCTGTTTCTGTTTTGTAGAAGAGTTTGAAGAGAATTGGTATTAGCTCTTCTTTGAAGGTTGGTAGAATTCTGTGCTGAAACCATCTGGCCCTGGGCTTATTTTGGTTGGGAGATTTTAATGACTCTTTCTATTTAATTAGTGGTTATAGGAATGCTTAATCTGCTAACATGATCTTGAATTAACTTTGGTAGTTGGAATCTATCAAGAAAATTGTCCATTTCACTTAGGTTTTCAAATTTGGTGGAATACAGATTTTTAAAGTAGGACCTAAAGAGTCTCTAGATTTCCTCAACATCTGTTGTTATTTCTCCCTTTTCATTTCTGATTTTGTTGATTGGGTATTTTCCCACTGCTTTTTAGTTAACTTGGCTAAGAGTTTGTCTAGTTTGTTGATTTTCTCAAAGAACCAACTCTTGGTTTAATTGATTCCTTGTATTGTTCTTTTTGTTTCTATGTTGTTAATTTCAGCCTTAAGTTTGATGATTTCCTGCTTTCTGCTCCTCTAGGGAGTGTTTGCTTCTTTTTTTCAACATCTTCCAGTTCTGCTCTTAATTTGCTAATATGAGCTATCATAATTTTCTTTTTGAAGGCACTTAGTGCTATAAACTTTCCACATAGAACTGCTTTCATTGTGCCCCATAGGTTTGGGTATGTTGTGCCTTCATTTTGTTGGATTTTAAGAAGTCTTTAATTTCCTTCTTTATTTCTTCCCTGACCCAGTAGTCATTCAGTAGAGAGTTGTTCAATTTCCATGAATGTGCAGGTTTCTGTTATTTCTGTTGTTGTTGAAATCCAGCTTTATTCCATGGTGGTCTGATAAAATACAAGGAGTTATTTCAATTTTCTTGTATCTGTTGAGGCTTGCTTTTGTCTGATTATATGGTTGATTTTGGAAAGGTTCCATGCAGTGATGAAAAGATGTATTCTTCTGTGTTTGAGTGAAATTTTCTGTAGATATCTGTTAGATCCACTTGGTTCATGACTCCTGTTAAACTCATAATTTCTCTGTTTGGTTTCTATCTCGATGACCTGTCTATTGTTGTGAGTAGGGTGTTGAAGTCTCACATTACTAATGTGTGGAGATCAATGTGGAGTTTAAGCTTTAGAAGATTTTTTTTTACAAATGTGGGTGCCCTTGTATTTGGGGCATAGATATTCAGTATTGAGTTGTTATCTCGATGAATTTTACCTTTAACAAGTATGTAATGCCCTTCCCTATCTTTTTTTTATTAACTTAAGTTGAAAGTCTATTTTATTTGATATTAGGATGGCTACTTCAGCTTGCTTCCTGGACCCATTTGCTTGGAAAACATTTTCCCAGCCCTTTACTCTGACATAGCATCTATCATTGTTAGTGAGATGTGTTTCTTGTATGCAGCAAAATGATAGGTCTTATTTACAGATCCATTCAGTCAGACTGTGTCTTTTTTTTGGAAGTTGAGTCCATTGATGTTTATGGATATTAATGATCAAACATTGTTACTTCCTGTTATTTTGTTGTAGGTGATGGTTGTGTGATTCTTTTGATTTAGCTGCAGTAGAGTTTTTTACTTCCTCTGTTTTCTTGGGTGTAGTTATCTTCTATGAGTTGGAATTTTCCTTCTAGGATCTTCTGTAGGGCTACATTTGTGGGTAAATAGTTTAAATTTGGTTTTGCCATGGAATATCTTGTTTTCTCCATCTATGTTGATAGAGATATTTGCTGGTTATATGAGTCTGGCTGGGCACCTATGTTCTCTTAGGGCTTGTAGTATATCTGCTCAGGCCCTTTTGGCTTCTAAATTTTCTGAGGAGAATTCAGGTGAAATTCTGATGGGTCTGCCATTACATGTTACTTGACCTTTTTCTCTTACAGCTTTTAATATTCTTTCTTTGTTCTGTACATTTGGAGTTTCAGTCATTATGTGGCAAGATAAGTTTCTTTTCTGGTCTAGTCTGGTTGGTGTTCTGTAAGCCTCTTGGAATTTTACTGTCATCTCTTTCTTTAGATTTGGGAAGTTTCCTTCCATAATTTTGTTGAAGATGTTTCCTGGACCTTGGAGTCGGGAGTCTTCTCTTTCCTCTAGGCCTATAATTCTTAGGTTCTGTCTTTTCATTGAGTCCTAGATTTCTTGGATGTTGTGGGTGAGAGATTTTTTAGATTTCTTCCATGCCTGAGATTCTGTCTTCCATCTCTTGTATCGTATTTTTGATATTCATGTCTGTAGGTCCTGTTGTCTTCCCTTGACTTTCCACCTCCAGGATTGTCTCTGCTTATATTTTATTTATTCTTTCCACTTACAATTTCAAGTCTTGAACAATTTTGTTCGTTTTATATGTTTCCTGCTCTAATTTGCTGATCTTTTTCTGAAAATCTTTCAAATCTTTCATTGCTTTCTCTCTTTCCCATTCAAGTTTGGCTATGTTGCTTGGAGTGGTATTCTCCATTGCTTTCATTTGTAAAATTGAGGATTCTTTAAATTCTTTCAGGGATTTAATTTCTTCTTGGAAAGACTCCATCATTTTCCTAGGTATAGATTTGTCATCATTTTCATGTGTTTCAGCTGTGGTGGGATGTTCAGGGCTTGCTGTGTTAACCTCGTTGAATTTTGTTGGAGTCATACTTCCCTGATTTTTGTCAGTTTTGTTCTTTTGCTGACCATTAGCCATCTGGTTGCCCTAAGCTGCTTGTTCCTGATGTCTTCTGGACCTGGTGCCAAGGAGGGAGCTTTGGTATAGAGTCTGAATAATCTTTGTGGTCTCTAGCTTAACACAAGCTAGGTGGGGTCTTAAGATGTGGGCTGGGTCTTGGTGGACCCCCGAAGTTCACCACTACCCATTGTGTCCCAAATGGGGACTCATGTTGGGAATTGGGTGGGATGAGTTATTCCAGTCTGCAGGGTCTTCAGATCTATCAGATCTTCCTAGTGCTGTTGGTGGGGCTCAGAGGACCACGGATTGTAGGCTAGAGGTGCAGATGTCCTGCAGCTCGTGTGTCTGATCCGACTATCAATTCTGTGTTCTTGTTCCCCCCAGGCTGCTTCTTCTAGGTGGGTCCCCAGTGTACCTCTCTGCCTCTCAGCCCTAAGCAGTAAGCCCTTGTAGTCTGTATCACTCATCACTCGTGCAGTGCACAACGGCCAAGGACTCGCTGCTCCTGTACAGGAGCTGTAGATGCTGAAGACAGGGTATCCCGCCAAGAAGCGTCAAGGTCCACTAGCTCCTATATGAACATCACAACTCGTCTGCAGAGCTTGGACTCAGTGGAGTTCCACAGCCTTATAACTTGACTACCCACCTTTCAGCCAGCTCTGATCTTACCATTTCACTAGCACTGCTGGTCCTCTTTAGGTTGTTGTAGTGACCATGTGAATGCTGGGAGCTCAGGGAGCTGGAAGGTACCTCTATCTAGGAGTTGGGGCTGCCTTCCAAGGCCCTGTAGTGATCAGACCTGCAGGACACTGTACCAGGGCAGGAAGAGCAACCCTCAACCCTGTCTGGGTACAATGTTCTTCCACGTGATTGTGAAACCAGTAGAGGGTCCTGTATATCCCACACCTTTCTGGGTAAGCCCCAATATGCTTGCACCTCTCAGATCGTCATTCCACTGGAGATAAATCTTGGTGATCCCACAGTTCTCCTGTTTGAAATGCTGGCATGGAAGCTGGGTGCTCTGGAGACTAGTGAGTACCCCTGTCTGGGGTTTTGAACTACTCACTGGATATTTGAGTGGCTCCATGCTTGCTTCCATGACAAGCTCCTTGCCAGCCTCTGCTCCTTCAGGCTGTCCTCTGCTCCAAGTCTTTGACCTCTGTCCCAAGCCCCTGGCCTCTGCTCTGTGCCCTGGGCCTCTGCCCTATGCTAGCACCCACTCTGGGACATGGGTCTCTGCCCCATGCTGATGGCCTCCACTCCAGGTCCTGGGCCTCTGCTCCATGCCACTTATCTCTGCTCTGGGGCCTCAGCCTCTGCTCCACAGCTGGTAGGTCTGTTTCCCTGAGTGTCTTAGAGACCCGCACAGGGACCCCCCCACTAGTACCTGAGTTCGCCAGGTAAAACACCGGGTTCACACTTCTCACTTTGTTGCTCAGCTTTTTTTTTTTTTTTCCTGCAATGTTATAGCTATTTTCCCTGTGCTCAAAATGTGTCCATGCCATCTTCTGTCATCTTGGATTCCCCTGAGGTCTTTGTATCATGATACAAAATTAAGGTTGACTCTTTTTAAGCTATTGTACCTATGTAATTCTTTAAAATGCAATGTGAAGTTCTAGGTTTTTTGATAGCAACTATCACAAACTGTTTAGGATAATTAAGAAATGCAAGCAAATACTCATTTAAACTTGTTTTTTGTTAGGTACTAGTTTATTTTATCAGATTTTTTTCTAAGTTAATCATAAATCAAGTTGCTAAGAGATGAGCAACATTTGCTTATTTAAATATGCAGAGATAGATAGATGGTGTTCAAAAACCTCAAGAGATCTGTAGAATATGACATTCAAAGATGTTTTCTTAACTTAAGATTTTTTTTATATTGAGGCAGGTCAGCTCCTGACAGCATCCACCCCCATTCTACTTCAAGTAGATGATGAGCATCGAAGATTATCCATTTGGAAATGGCTACATTAGTGGCAAGCTAGCCACAGGGCAAGAAAATGCCCTTACTTCAACTGTACACAGAATGCTGTCTGAAAAGGACAAAGCTTGGAGGCAGGTAAGTTGACAGCCTAGCTCTGCCAGACAGGGTGGGAAAATCCTTCATAATCCCTGCTTCATAATTAATGTCTGTTAGAGATAGTGGGTCAAAAGCCTGAAGATAGATGCTCCAATGTATTGAGAGAAATTGAGGACTGTACAGGCAGCCAATTGTCTGTCATTTCTTAGTTTTTGAAGCTGCTCACTCTGCACTTCCTGTTTATTCAGATATATTTCTCCTTCTCAGGTCTCTGATGCGGTTGAAGGCTAGATAGTTATAGTTTCACAGTTAAGTTTTAAGTTGCTTAGGAATTAAAAGTATATCCTAGGTCTAAGAAGATGTTTTTTAAGTTAGTAATACATGCTAGGATGGAAACTGAGTTAGGTATACAACTTTACACTCATCAAGACAGATAGATAATAGAATATTATTATTAGTTGCCTAATACATATGGAATATTATTACTAGTTGCCTAATACATATGCATACATTGGGAATTTACGTTATACTTTATAATTTTCATAATTGTGGCCTAATTGTTCTTATTGTTTTGCACTGTATTTATTGTTATAAGGAAAAGAGCCTTTCATTGGACTAAAAGCAGGGTATCTTGGGGAGGAAAACAAGATACACCTTAAATTTTAAAAAGTAGGCCAATCCCTCTGTTTCAAAACCATCAGAGTTTCTAGAATATTAATTGACTCAAAATCTCCAGGGTACTATAAGGAAACTGATAAACAGTTTCATAGAGAAATTAATACAGTTCTGTTTACTATACGGCAGAGTAGTGCTTTCTCTCAATGTTTCTATAAACCAACCCATCAGCCTTCACTGCTATAGTCTGGATATTCAATGACTCCCATAGGCTATGTGAATACAGTTTTGGTCACCAATGTTTGTAATATCAGCCCATGTGTCTTAGTATCTTTAAGACATGGGGCTCAATGGTAGTCTACTGTCCCGTTCATGTGTAGCATTGAAAGAGATATTAGAGCTCCAGTCACTTGATCTTTTATTGTCCCTCTGAGGATTTGAACTGCTTTACTCCATTCTCTGCTTTCACCATGGAGTGTCACCACAATTCCAGAAACAGTAAAATAGGTGAATTAAAATCTCCCATAATGCAACTGGGCGTGGTGACGCATGCCTTTAATCCCAGTACTTGGGAGGCAGAGGCAGACGGATCACTGTGAGTTCAAGGCCAGCCTGGTCAACAAAGTGAGTCCAGGACAGCCAGAGATACACAGAGAAACCCTGTCTCGAAAAACCAAAAAAAAAAAAAAAAATCTCCCATAATGTAAACCAGAACAATTACATGTCTCATCTCTGGCATTTGTAGGAAGTTGACTAGCATGGCACCTTGTTGATATTTCTACTTACAAACCATAGTTCAGACCAAGATCCAGAATCCTCTGCTCTGAGAAGTTTCCCTGTGGTCCCTTTCCTGTTAGTCTTAAAAGAGAAGTCACTGATTTGACAGGTGTAAACTTTCATAAATTTGTCTGCTAATGGACCTATGAAGTTGGGCATGATGATAAAGGCTGATGATCTCAACAACTTAGAAGGCTGAGACAGGAAGATCACTAGTTTAAACCATCTAGAACCTCTATAATCTATTCAACACCAGCCTAGACAACTTCCTGAAATCATGTTTCAAAATAAAGTCTAAGAAGACCACTGGGGCTATTTTGAATGGTCTTGACAAACATGCACTGAGAACCTAGATTCAAATGTCAATATAAACAAAGGTACAAACTTATATAAAGAAAATTGTGATTCAAAACCTCCTTGTTTTGCTAGTTGTTTTACTGCTGAGTTATTCATTTTACTTTCTTAAGTACTGTAATAAAGTAATAATGGGCATACAGCTAGTCTGTTGTAGGTCTGATTGAAAATATATCATTTTATAAGTTTATATATGCACTTATATATACACACTAAGTTTTAAATATGTGTAATAAGTTCTAATTGGCTTAATTTCTTTCAGTCAGATAAAATATTTAGCTATTCATTCACAGCTTAAAAGTATTAGTAGTCCATTCTTCTTTTGCTGCATGATTTTTCATTATGGCTAATTGATGACTTGTTAAGAATTGGGATGTTTACAGTTGTATAAGCATCCATGGATAATTTTCTGAATCCATATCTGCTTTCAAGCTTCATAGGTTATATCCAAGTGAACAACAGTAGAGTCATATGGCAATCATACAGTAGGTGTGTGTGTGTGTATGTGTGTGTGTGTGTGTGTGTGTGTGTGTGTGTGTGTGGTTTATATTTCAGAATCTATCCCTCTTTATATTCCCAACAGCAATGAATGGATATTATAACCCCCTCACAACCTCTCCAAGACTTTTGCTGATTATCTTTATATTTCATATATTCTAAAGGTTTTATAAAGGTATGACCTTGAGGGTTTAATTTTCATTTCTGAAGATTGATTCATTGTAACTTTTCATGGGCCTCTTGTTGATGAAACTGGGTAAGCTATCTGTTAAAATGTTCCATAATACTATATTGTTTTCATTCTGTTTGGGTTTTAAGAATTTCATATCATATACACTCTGGACACAGGCCCCTTGTGAAATCTATTATTCATGCTCAGTTTCTTCCAGTTTGTGGCTTATCTTTTCAAATTCTTTTAGAATATTTTCCGACACATAAACTTTATATTCGAATGAGGTCCAATTGAGCCATTCACTTTTCATGAATCATGCTTTTGTTGTCATAGCTAACAGATCTTTGCCTACCTCAAGGCCATAAATATACTCTATTTTCTTTTAAGAATTCAGTTTCTTGGAGTTGTGTATTTAAGTCTATGACCTACTTGAATTTCAGGGAATCATGATGTTGGCCTGGCCTAGCTGCTTTAAGAGCTTTGTATCATAGGTTTTTTTCAGGTTAGTGTCCATGCCTAGTTGGGCAGTGAGTGCCTTTCAGTTCCTGAGAAACCAAGGCACTCCCTCAGACAGTGAAGTATTCAAGCCACTTTGTGTTTCTCTGTGCTGCTCAAAAGTCAAAGAATCATATAGAAATTTGACAGGAATATTGGTCTTAGACAATAACCTTGTGTACCCTGTATAGCTTGCAAATGTCGTTATATCCTTGCACCCAAAAATGTAATGATGGCAATCATCATTATATTCTGTTTCTGGCAAAGATAGAAAAAATATGATTACATGTGATAAACTTGTCACAGCCTCAGTCTTAGTGTGGCCCCTCCAATCTGTGCCTGGTTTTCATTTCTCACCTGCCCTGTCATATCAGGAAGCCTTGGCTTAATAGGTAAACACTGGTGCTTCCCTGAGCTTTTTTTTTTTTTTTTTTTTTTGTATATTGATAGGATTGCATCTTTTTTCTTACGAATACCCAAGGTTCTGAAATCATCTCTTAATAGCATCATCATTTCTACATTATGACTCTTTGGCAGCCTTTTCAAGCTCATTGTACACATGCTTGAATGGTTACTTGTGAACTCTATTCTCTTAAATTATTGTATATCCATGTCCATATATCAGGACCTTACAAACTTTGACAGCAAATAGTATGTATTCTGAAATTTTGCTCTGCTTCATATTGATTGACTTCTACGTCTTCTGGATTTCTAAGTGAACTCTGGAATCATCTTGTCAAACCCAGCAAGTTACTTTGAAATGTTGAATAGGATTGTCCCTAAACTTACAGTTTTGAGGAAAAGAAATATTAAGTCACTTTGAGTTTAGGTGACTTTATTCAGTGTAACATTTTCCAGTCCCATTACCTTCAAATCTCATATTTCTTTACAGGTAATGTAATATATATTTTTGGGTATATAAATTTTATGATATTATATATATTTTATGTATAAAAATACATTAAAATACATATTATATATATACTATAAATTTTAATATATATTTATATGTTATATATTATATGTATTTATATTTAATATATTTAATTAAATATATTTAATACTATTATATATTATATATATTAATATAATATATATCCTAAGTTTTCATTATATATTTGCCAGCTGATGTGTGTGTGTGAGAGAGAATATATGTATGTGTGTGTGCAAGATGAAAGGCTTGAAACCAATATCATTATTTTGCCTATGGACATACCATTTTGCCTACACCATTGACAGTACAGACTTTTTTCCAGTATATGTTTTCAAGACATTTATAAAAAAAAACTCAGCAGTATCATGCCTATCACCATGATTTGTATAAACGATCATTTGGAACCAGGTATTGTAATATATGTAGCAGTGCATTTTTTTAACTTGGTATCAGTTGAGCTATCTGTGATCATTTTTAAACAGAAAACTTTGAAATGGTATGGACAGCCTATAGGAAATATGAAACTTTAAATGATTTAGTTGGAGTCATTTCTGTCTTTCCCTAGCCTGGTGTATGGAAATGAAGATGAAGTATTGTAACAAACTTCCTTAATGTGAACAATCTTGTTTTTTTTTTCCTTTATTTTTTATTTCTTCAAGTTACATCTCAATCACAGTCCCCTCCCTATTCCCCCTCCAGTCCCACCCTCCCACCCTCAACCCCCCATCCTCTTCCCTTTTTTTTTTCTTTTAAGTTTAAGGTATATCTTATTTCCCCCTACAGTTTCCCCTTTCAGTCCAACAAATGGCTCTTTCTCTTATAATAACAAATACAATACAGTACAACAGAGGTAATTAGGCCACAGTTATGAGGGTTATATGGCTTAACGTACATTCCCAATGACCAGTCCATATGTATTTGGTACTTGACTTTAACATTCTACTATCTAAACATCTCCATGAGTTTAAAGGTCTATATCTGACTCAACATTCATACTAACTTGCAACACAATTTTAAAAGTATCTTCTTAGATCTATAACACTCTCTTGACTCCTAAACAACTCAAAATTAAATTATGAGACTCTAGCTATCTGTTCTTCAACCACCTCAGAGACCTGAGAGGGATAAATATATCTGATTTTATAGGAAGTACAGGGCCTGCAGCTTCCCAAACTAAGAAATGACATACCTGTGGCTGCCTGGACAGTTCCTATTTTCTCTCCATACATTGCAGCATCGATCTTCAGTCATTTGGCCCCGTTTCTCTGACAGACATTGATTGTAGTGCAGGGGTTATGAAGGACTTACCTACCCTGTCTTGGCAGAGCTAGGCTGTCGACTTACCTCCTTCCAAGTTTTGTCCTTTTTGGACAGCATTCGGACAATCTTGTTTTACAGAACAGTGAAGTTGAACTCACATCCTACACATCCAACTTTCAATAGCTGCCTTTGTATCCTTTAAAGTTTTATGCATTTTTTTCTGTCACAACTCTTATTTATATACAGAGAAATGTTTTCATAGCTATGAATGTGATAGCATATTGTAACTTTTTCCTGTAAAACAGTAACTGAGTCCTAATTTTGTATTGACCCATACATAAAACTGTCAATCTCTGCCCCTAGAGGCATTGCAGATGTGACTGCTATTTCATATGTGCATCAGTAGGTGGCAGAGAGGAGAGAGGCTATATCTACATTCAGTGTTCTGACCTATGAACATCTGAATGAATAGTAGCCTAACATTCCTGGAGGAAAAAAAAAAAAAGCAAGTTGGACACCATCACCATTTTGGTGCCATGGGGTAACCTGAGATGACCACAAGACCAGTACCAGGCAAGCACCAGATAGGCTCCCAGGACAGGAAACAAACCAGAAACTAAAAGAACTCTGCTTGGCCCCGGATGTAGGGGTTTTGGGTCAGCCAGCCCTGAGGAAGTGAGTGTGAGAGAGCCAGCCCTGCCTTCGGTCTGCTATGTGGTGGTGTTGGCTAAGGAGAGATGCCCCCCTCCCTTTTGCCCTCACCAACATTGGCCGACAGGAGATCTAGCCCAGAAGGGGTCACAAGAGCAGGAGAGCTGACCCTGCTCCTCACATGTTGCAGTACTTGGGAGACCAGGCACTGTTCCATTCCATAGTAGAACTGGCCATGCAAAAGGGAGTTGCAGGTCCTGAACCAGGGCTTTGAGTTGGCCCACCCCAACATCTACCCCATGGATGAACAGCTGGAGTGCAAGTAGAGGTCAGTTCACAACCCAAGACTGCAGGATCTCTATGACACAGGACAGTTACATCATATTTGAGAGGAATTTCAGTGAGATTCCAGTGCTGATGGAGTAGTGGAAATCAGAGACCTCATACCAGACCAAGGAGTCATTACAATGAACATTTGTAAGCAGAATGTGTGGACAAAGGGGAATATTGTGGGACATACTGATATACACTGCAGGTTCCAAAATGAGCTGTTATTTTCTATACTGGGACAGATTGAAAGGGTGAAGGGTGGATCTGGGGAGCAGTGGAAGATGGGCGGGAACAGGGTGCATGATAGGAAATTCACACAAAAAAAGCTGTCAGGCAACTATCTAGACTAAGATGTGCCAAGCTATTTAACATGTGTGGATAATCCTTCTAACCATCTTCATTGAGTAGATTCTTAACAGACAAAAAATAAAAATCACTCTTTTGAGATATGTATAGAGAGTATCATAGATCTATATGTGTAATATATATATATATATATATATATATCATATACCATATATGTGATACCTTTGTCATTCCATCCTCTTTCTTTTATCTATTTTTTCACGTGTTAGGGATTTTATGCACAATTTACTGTTTACCAGTTTACATATATCTTAATGTAAAGGAACATTTAAATATGTTGGTGGAGATGTTATAAGCAGGATTCTCTTACAGGATGAAACTTTTGGAAGGCAATGCTGAGGCAATATGAAGCAAATTGCTTCATTCATTCCAGAATACTCATTACCAAGGGAGAAGTTAATAAGGAAAAGCAGTTTCTTCTAACAGATGATGTTATTTAAACATGTGAGGGTGTTTGGTGTATCAGTTTGACTAATTGAAGGAGGCATACGAATGGAATATCTGGATCATTGAACTCACTAATAGTTTGTGGTGTGCTTATGGCCTACTCCTAACTGCCTGTACTATAGATTTCACACTTGCTTATTTATCCCTTGCAGTCATCAAAATCAAGTTCTTGAAATCTATGTATCATTCCTACCTCATGTCTACTAATACTCTGAGTTTCCATAGACTCATGTACAGAGATGCCTCTCTGTGTATCTTCTATATACTAGGGACTATAGAATACTCTTACAAGTATCATCTTTTTATCATCACACCTCATTCAGTATTTTACAAGTAAGCTTCATGAAGTTTTATTTCTCTAACTTTTTCTGTGGTCTAAGTGATTTAACCTTCCCAAGTTTCAGGAAGCTTCCTTGTAGAATCTGAAAACATTTTAAATTTTTTTGAAGACTCCAGCAAGATACATAGGGGGAAATAACTTTGAAATTTGTTTTCAGTTTCTACTCCATTAACTTAGGAATGTTTCAGTGCTCTCCAAACACCCAAAAAAAAGAAGTCCATGGAACACAGTTCTTTGGATCAAATCCTTCATTTAACATTTCAAAAGTACTCAGTGGCTACTACATTTTAAATAAAATGTATTAGCTAAGGAAATGCTAGGACTCTCAAGTGTAAGTGATTCCAATGGTCAGTTCTATCAAGGCATAGTAAACAGCTGCTGTTGGTGGAGAGGAAACAAGATATTTATTTCATTCAAAGGGCCTGATAGTATATCTATCAAAGGAATGCCTTATTTAAGCTTTTAACTTAGTAGATGACTATCTATTGTTGTCTTTATATATTTAAAAACAGGTAGGTGGGGAAGCAAAAGCTCAGTTCTTAATGTGCTGTACAAACATAAGGACCTGAGTTTAGATTTCCAGACTCAACCAAAAAAAAAAAAAAAAGAATAACAGCATATTTCTGTAAACTCAGTTCTCCATGGTGGAGTCATCAGTATCCTGGGGGATAACCTCCAGGTTAAATCAGAGACCTTATCACAAAAAGTAAAGTGTAGAACAAAAACTGAAGACAACAGCATTAATCTCTAGCATCTAAGCACACACCAGCATACCCCACAGAATAGAGAAGGAGGAAGGAAGGATGGAGGAAAAGAAGAAGGTAAGGAGGGAAGGAAAGACAGGAACAGGGACACAGATAATAGAGAGAAAGACCCAAATAGAAAACTTGTCTTGGCAAAGAGAAATTTTAAAGGAATAAATTATCAGGATTGAGAAAGGAAAACCAGCATATCTCTGTTTCCATAGGGCCTGTTCAAAGGAGATAGAGGAGAATAAGATGGAAGAAATGTCCGTGATGTGAGTTCTGTCCTGAACTGGGGAAGGGCTCTCTGGTAGCTCCGGGAGTATAAGGCTGTGATCAGATTTGCAGTTCAAAAGTTTGTTTTGGCAGTATGGAGGTTCATTTCAAGGGCCATGTTGGAGGAAATGAGACAAGTTGGGAGGCTGACCTAGTCATCCAGGTGGGAAATGATATGAGATTAAACATAAACATTTATATACCCACATATATATTCATTTCCCCATTTTCTTTTCAGATATTGTCCTAGTTTCTATTGATGTGATAAAACACTATAACCAAAAACATCTTGGAAAAGAATTGTTTTTTTTCACCTTACACTTACAGATAACAGTCTATTACAAAGAGAAGTTGGGGCAAGAACTCAAGGAGGGCAAGAACCTGGAAGCTGGAAATCAAGCAGCATCATGAAGAATCCTTTCTTGCTGTATTGTTCCTTATTGCTTGCTCAGTCTGCTTCTTTTAAACTCCAGGATCACCTGCCAAGGTGACACTGTCCCCTGGGCTAGGCCAGCAAACATCAATTATTAATCAAAAAAAATTCCTTACAGAGTTGCCTACAAGGGATCTGAATGGAGTCATTGTTTCAATTGAGGTTCCTCTTCCCAAATAACTCTAGCTTTGTGTCAAGCTGACACAGAAGTCTAATTAATGCGTGCGTGCACACACACACACACACACACACACACACACACACACACACAGGCACAAGAGGCTAAAGGAATAGAATGATGCTGGTGTAACAATAAGGAAAGAGAATCTCCAGACTTGGTTACTGGTTATAAGTGTGGACTGAGGAAGAAGAGAAAGGTATGCTGAAAGTGTCTAGATGGCAACATGTACTCAGGGCATTGATTATTAGCCAAGCATGGTGGCTTACCCCTTTAATTCTAGCACTCAGGAAACAGAGGCAAGAAGAGCTCTGTGAACTCAGGGTCTACACAGCGAGTTCTAGGACAGCCAGTGCTATGCAGACAGATCTCATCTAAGAAGAAAAAGAAGGAGGAGGAGGAGGAGGAGGAGGAGGAGGAGGAGGAGGAGGAGGAGAAGAAGAAGAAGAAGAAGAAGAAGAAGAAGAAGAAGAAGAAGAAGAAGAAGAAGTAGGAAAGTCAAAGATATTGAACTGGAAAGGTTGTTCAGCACTTAAGAGATATTGCTTTCTGCTCTTACATGATTTCTCCCCAATCACGTTCAGTTCCCAGCACCCATGCCAGGTAGCTCAGAACCTCCTGTAACACTAGTTCTGGGGAACCCAATACACATTTCTTGATTCTGTGAACAATCGTTCCCATGTATATAACCCTCACATACACATATATGTGTACATAATTTTAAAATATTTTAAAAGTTGTTGTGATATATATAATTATATATATATATAAATACATGTATTGTAAAGAGCTGAAAGTTGCCTATTGTTTGCTGTAGGCATAACTTATAAACTGTTTATTAATATCTCTAACCACCTTCCATCCAACCAACCCTAGGCAATTTATCCTGTCTCAGGTGCAGGTCCTTGTGGGCAACTGACCAGCAATCCATCAGTCATTATACACAGGAATCACAGCAATCAGCAGCTGCTGCAGTGGTCACCCAGGTCTAGTCATTGCAATGGTCACTGTCTCACTTCTGCTTGGGGTCAAGGATTCCTCTGTCCATCAGATACTGGAAAACTTGCACAGGGCAGGGAACAAATTCCTGTATGTTTCTTAAGTCTGTCTGGTTTTTCTGAATTTTCTCTTGGCAGGTCTGGTGCTAGGACTGCCACACCTGGCTGATGGCCCAGGTGCTGGTCACCTGAGCTTGCTGCCTCAGGAGCAGTGCTGTATTCCTATGGCCTGGGAGCTGGCAGTTGTGGTCTCTGACTTTAGGCTGTGGTCTATTCACTATCCTTGGCCTATGCACTGGCCATAAGCGCTTGGGGCCAGACCTTTTCCATCCATGCAGCCTTGACTCTGGCAGCTACCACACCCTCTTGCCGCATCATGGTCTCTGGCAGGTCTCAGGCTTTGGCAGCCACACCCTTGGGCAGGGTGCTGTCTGGAGTCTTTTGAAGTGAAACAATAAGCAGCAATTTGAAGTGATGCCAAGCAAAGAGCCCTCTCGAGTTCCCCTGGCCTTCCTTTTTATATGCTCTCTCTAATCATGCATCAGGATGCCTTCTCATTGGTCAACCTTGTGCTCTCCTCCTGAGGTACACCTGTTCCAAAATCACATGCTCTCCCAGGAAGATTATGGACTCTCCCAGGTATAAGTCATTTAGGCTGCTTTGTACTCTGCTTATATGAGACCATATTTTAGAAGCATTTTCACAACTTTTGCATATTAATTCAACATAACTGTGTTCCAAAGGAATCCAAACCTCCACTATACTTTGCTTTTGATTCCAGGAATAACTGAGAGACATTACTATTTGTCCATTGTTCCACTGCTACTGTATATCAGAAAAAAAAAAAAACCTCTGAAACTGAATGAACCAGCTCTATAGGAGTAAATATCCCTAATGATTAGCAATAGTCTTGGCTGATGCTAGTTCAGAGAAGTGTGGCAATAATGACACTGTTGGGCATGGAAGGAAGAAAAAGAACCCAGAAGCACACACATGAAAGAAAAGTGAGTAGAAAGATGTTTTTGTTTGTTCGTCTGTTTGTTTCCTTTTCATGTTTCTTGTTGTGAAAAAAAAAAGACATACAGACAAAACACAAATCCTCCATCTCCTGAAAAGGAGCCATTTTATTTCAAGAAACCCTCTGAATGTCAACAAGGATCAAATGAGGATTACAACTTTCCTGATCTTTCTTGGATGGGAAATGTATCAGCTGTTCCTACATACACTTGAGGGAAGCTACAGGCTTTCATGAAAGAAAGAAAGAAAGAAAGAAAGAAAGAAAGAAAGAAAGAAAGAA
>CAJQZJ010019163.1:512090-547378 GCA_907164525.1 Lophiomys imhausi | reverse complement strand
TGTGTGTGTGTGTGTGTGTGTGTGTGTGTGTGTGTGTGTGTGTGTGTGTAGGTGGGATGGGTATACATGAGTGCAGATTCCCAAGGCTTTTGACTCTCAAGATCTGGAGTTATGAGTCATCTGACCTTTGTGCTGGGAACCAAACTCACACCCTCTGGCAGAGCAGTATGTACTTTTAGCTGCTGATCCATATCTCAGGCTTCCTATACCTCAACCTTTCAATAAGCACGTTTTCCCCAATTTGAAGAACAAAAGAAAATGAAATACTTTTACTGGTTTCTCTTTCCTAACTAAAATAGAATAACAAAAGCAATTTCCACCTATCCCTCAATTTAAACAAGATACAAAGGTCCGTACACAGCTCTGTGGTCAGGTACTTGTCATTTGTGAAGTTGCTAGTTTGACTCTGAGCTCTGAAAATTAAAAGCAGGCATGGAAGTCAGAACTTAAGGGGCAAGGATGTTCAGAGAAAAATTAGTAAAATCACCTTTTTATTTTGAATATGTCTTGGGTATGTCATGTCTTTGGGTGTGAGTTGGATGTGTATATGTGCCAAGGCTTGTGCTCAACCTGAATGAGTCCCCCATCTTATTGTTTATGATTTTTCTAAAAGTTACATGAGAAAAAAATGAAGTTACAGGCACCTCTGTAAAATTATTAGGATAACATATATGTATGTGTCTGTATGTGTACGTATGTGTTAGGGCTCTAATATCTTATGCTATTTGCTTTATTTTACTACACAGAAGTGATTATGAGTAGTGTATTGCAAATTATAAAATTCAGACAGTTAATTTATTACATGGATACCTGTTGCTTGGCATTTATATGAGTGACTACTATAAGAAAGTGGTCAACATGAAAAAGTCCAAAAGAAGCATGATACAAAAAGATTGCAAATGAACTTATTATTTCTGTTGGTCATTTCTGGGCATACTGCTCTTACATGTGGTCAAGCTACAAAACAGAATAAATGCCCTTTCTTTTTCTAGATGCATCATTTCCTATAGAATATGTAACCCTTTAAGCACAGAGTCAACCTGGGTGTTTTATAAGTGTGTCTGTCCTTGTATATGATGTACCCATTCAGACTCCTAGTAAATGCACAAAACTTTCTTCCTGGAGACAGGAGTTGGATCAGAGGCCATGAAGTGGTGTTTCTTATTGGATTGTTCCTTTCTTACACCTCTCAGGACCTCCTGCCAACGGGAAACCCCAATGTGGGCTGAACTCTCCCACCCTAATCATCAATCAAGGAAATGCCCCCAGAGACTTGACTATGGGCCATTCTAATGGAGGAGTTTTCCCAACTGATATTTCTTCTTCTCAGATGATCCTAGCTATGCCAAGTTGATAAAAATGAAAATAAAATAATATATATTTTTTAAAAACAGCACACCACCTTGCTAAACTCTTTCTGCCCAGCTAATTGGCCACTAGCGACTTTTATTAACCAATCAAGAGACTGCCTCAGAAGGGGCAGTAATACCATCTCAACATTGAAATCAGCCTGTCAGAAACCATGTTATTAGACCTTCCCTCAACAAACGTATCAGGGAGCCCACACAAGGGCAGGAAAAAGACAGTTTGGGAGCCCTAGCAGATGAAATCATCAGAGATACCATCCTTTACTGTAAGGAAACTCCTCTTCTGGGAAGTACCTTGGAATCTCTACAGGTGCAGGCATGTGTCAAGGTTAAGGTGATGAATTCAGCACACTCCATCTTTTAAACAAGAATTGCTCTGGAAACCAAAGAGACCTTTTTAGAGAGAATGGCAAATTAAGGTTGTAGTTACCTAAACAATAGCACAAATTCTTTATTTTGTTACCAACATCCAATGTGCGTTTTAGGACTTGGTAAATGCTTCCAGAATATTCTCTTTCCTCCTTTTCCTCATCTTTTTCCTACTCTTCCTCCTCCTTTTTCTCCACCTGTTTATTGTGTTGTGGTAATGTGAGGGGAAATGGAGCTGTAAAAATTCAATTATCCATAGAAAAGTAAGAAAGCAGCAATGACAGTCATTCCCCTGGATTCTCTGAATTACATACATCCTAGGAAGCTGAAGAGTGAACCTCTTTACAGAAGCGTTTCTTTCAGCCTAGCTGATCTATACAAACATTTGGTTGACCAAATAAAGCTTGAGCAATGTTTCAGTTTATAAGGTTCATAGTGCTGTGGTAGGAATGCTTTAATGTCTGTGTCCCAGAAGTCCCAGCACCCTGAAGTTCCCTGTGGATTTCTCCTTTTTTTCCCTTTTAATAAGATGTTGTCCATCTATGAAAAAGGTGACAATGTGAAATCACTTTCATGTCTTCCTTTCCACTGAGAATATCACCAAACACAATTGAAGCTTTTAGGAAATGAATCAGGGGAGGGAAAAAAACTAGTCTGGGGAAAACTGCTAAACATAAAGAATTTCATGATTATTCACTGTGGATCAAGGGATCAAGTTCACCCTTGACTTGTATCTGGCTTACTTCACAGACCATAACTCATGCTCTGTCAAAGATTTTCTCTCCTCCAGTGTCCACCTTGAAGGCATCACTATGGCAATATCTGAAAGGCATTCTCATGAAGACAAAATGCAATTTGCTGTAGGGAATGTTCACCTGATTACTTACTGGAGAGCAAACATGCCTACACTTCATCGTTTTAGATTTGGTTCTAAATATATAATAATAAATTCCAACCACAAATGGATTCATAAGTATTTCTGTAATCTATTACATTGCCTTTTATTTATTGTGTTTGTAGGGCTGAGTTATCAAATTTATATATCTGTCACATCTCAGGCAAATTTGTAACACGTATGAGAAAAAATATGTGTGTGAACTTGATTGTAGAAGATTCTAATTTAATGATTGTGTGTTTTATAGAGCTGGGGAAGGTATAAATAGAAAATAATCTAAGCCCAAAAGGAGCACAGGGAAATGAGGAATTATCATATATTGAATGTTTCTCTCATAAGCATTCAACCTGGGTACTATGAGAGATTCTGGAAATAGTGCAACATTTGATATTCATAGTCTCCACACTAGTCCCATGAATTAGACATCATCTGTGGTTTAAACATAAGCCAATCTAGTCCTACGGAAGTTAGTAATTTGCTCAAGTAGCGAGTGAGGGAATAAAAGAGGACAAGTTTGGACCACAGTCAGACACAAGGACTATGAGGATGTGTCCTTACTTGGCTATGTACAGACAAATGTACATACACATACTCACATTCATACATATATGTAAAAAGAGAGATAGTCATGCATAAATAAGTATGTGGAGATATTTGAAATGGATTAAAATATGTGGTCTTATGGGACAAATGTGTCACTGGGGGTGGATATGAGGTTTCAAAAGCCCATGGCAGGCCCAAAGGCTTCTTCCTGCTACCTGCAGATATAGATATAACATTCTATTTAAAACTCTCAGCTACTTCTCCAGCAGCATATTTGCTGGCCTGCTGGCATACTCCCCACCATGATGATAATGAACTAAACCTCTGAAACTATAAGCAAGCCCTAATTAAATGCTTTATTTTATAACAGTTTCCATGATCATATCAATCTGGCAATATCTTACAAAATTGGGAATAGTTCTACCTCAAGACCCAGCCATATCAGCATATATCCAAAAGGTTCTCCACCAAACCACAAGGACATTGCCTCAACAATGTTCATAGCAGCTTTATTCATAATAGCCAGAAACTAGAAATAACCCAGATGTCCTTCAACTGAAGAATGGATAAAAAAAATACACAAAAACAAAAAACGCCCAGGTACATTTACACAATGGAATACTACACAGCTATCAGAAGCAAGGAAATCAAGCAATTTGCAACCAAATGGATAGATCTAGAAAACCCTTTTTGTAAGTGAGCTAACCCAGATCCAGAAAGGTATTCATGATAAATACTCTCTTATAAGGGGATATTAACCATATAGCACAGGACAACCATCCTACAACCCACAGACCCAAACAGACAGGAACCTAGCATAACTATCCTATGAAAAATCCCACCCAGCAGTGAGACATGGACCCTCTTGCTTGTTAGTGGAACACCCTACCCTAGATGGGGTGCCATGTAAAGTCCCAGTACAAGAGGAAGCTCTTAGCCCTCACATGACTGATGAACCAAGGGAATTATATGTGGGGGCTCCCCTCATTTGAGAAGAAGCAGACAACAGAGACAAGGAAGAGGGAGGGAAGGAGGGAGGAACCAGAAGGAGAGAAGGAAGAGGACTTTGATCGTAATGTAACTTGAAAAATTAAATTAATAAAAAAAGATACTAAGAAATATAAAAAGACTAAAAATTAGGTGTATCATGAATGCATAAAATACATGGATATAAGTATTTATATCAATTTATAGTTTTTTTATTTTTTTAATATTTATTTATTACTTCAGGTTACATCTCCATTGCATTATCCTCTTTCCACCCCTCTGAGTCCTGCCCTCCTACACTCTACCCCCTATCCTGTCCATCACACTCCACTGGACCCACCCCAGGTCAGTAGTCATGTGAGGACCAAGAGCCTCCTCATGCACTGGGGCCTTACAAGGCAGCAACACTAGGGAAAAGTGTCTCAGTGACAGAAAAAAAAAAAGTCTATGTTCATGTTTCCTTTGGTGCATTCATTATAGTATAGTTATCCTGTACTATATGTCTAAATCTGACTATAACTGAATAGATGGCATGTGCATCCTCTGGGTCTGGGTTAGCTCACTCAGGATGAGCCTCTCTAATTCCATCCATTTGGCTGCAAATTGCATGATTTTGTTGTTTCTGAGAGCTGAGTAATATTCCATTGTGTAGATGTACCACAGTTTTTTAATCCATTCTTTGGTTGAGGGACGTCTGGATTGTTTCTAGTTTCTAGCTGTTACAAATAAGGCTGCTATGAACATAGATAAGGAAACTTCCTTGTGATTCAGTGAGGAATCATTTGGATGTATACCCAGAAGTGGTATGGCTGGGTCCCAAGGCACAGCTATTCCAAGTTTTCTAAGATATCTCCAGACTGACCTCCATAGTGGTTGCACAAGTCTGCACTCCCACCAGCAATGGAAGAATGTTCCCCTTTCTCACACCCTCTCCAGCATGTGCTGTCATTTGAGCTTTTGATCTTAGCCATTCTAACAGGTGTGAGATGGAATCTCAGAGTCGTCTTGAGCTGCATTTCTCTGATGATTAAGGATGCTGAGCATTTTTCAAGTGTCTCTCAGCCATTATGAATTCCTCCTTTGTGAATTCTCTGTTTAGCTCTGTTCCCCATTTTTTGATTGGATGATTTGGTTTCTTGTCATTTAATTTCTTGAGTTCTTTGTAAATTTTGGGTATTAACCCTATATCAGATGTGGGGTTGGTGAAGATTTTTTCCCAATCTGTAGGCAGCCATTTTGTTCCAATGACAGTGTCTTTTGCCTTACAGAAGATTTCCAGTTTCATGAGGTCCCATTTATTGATCAGAAGCCCTTCTTTACACAACAAATAAATGGGCTGAGAAAGAAATTAGGGAAACAACACCCTTCACAATAGCCACAAACAATATAAATACCTGGGTGTAACTCTAACCAAGCAAGTGAAAGACCTGTATGACAAGAACTTCAAGTCTTTGAAGAAAGAAATTGAAGAGGCTATCAGAAGATGGAAAGATCTCCCATGCTCATGGATAGGTAGGATCAACATAATAAAAATGGCCATCCTACCAAAAGCAATATACAGATTCAATGCAATTTCTATCAAAATACCAACATAATTCTTTATATACCTGGAAAAAGCAATTCTCAACTTCATATGGAATAACAAAAACATCTCAAAATAGCTAAATCAATCTTGCACAATAAACAAAACATCTGGAGGTATCATCATCCCAGATTTCAAGCTGTGCTACAGAGCAGTAGTAATAAAAACAGCATGGTATTGGTATAGAAACAGACCAGTGGATCAATGGAATTGAATTGAAGACTCAGAAATGAACCCACACACCTATGGTCACTTAATTTTTGACAAAGAACTGAAAACCACAATGAAAAAAGGACAGCATCTTCAACAAATGGTGCTGGTCCAACTGGATGTCCACATGTAAAAGAATGAAATTAGACCCATACTTACCACCTTGTACAAAACTTAAGTCCAAGTGGATCAAAGAACTTAACATAAGGCCTGACACACCTAATCTACTAGATGAGAAAGTGGGGAAAACCCTCCAACTTATTGGCACAGGTGACAACTTCCTGAGCAGAACACCAACAGCTCAGGATCTAAGACCAACAATCAATAAATGGGATCTCATGAAACAGTTTATAGTTATTAATAAGTATATTTGTTAACAGTTACAATTTCAGGTGTTGAAAGGACACTGCAGATTTCCAGCCTCCAACTAAGGCAAGTCAGGTCCATCAGGCCAAAAGGCTTCCCACTGAGCTCCTGCTGGCTGCTCTACTTGCCTAATATAACAGTTTATAGCTATTAATAAATATCTTTGTTAACTAAGTTGTGGTTTCAGAATATTTACTTGCTATACAGACAGAGAACCTTAGTTCAATTCTCAGAATCTATAAGTGGAAAGAGAAAACCATCTCTCCACAGAAACAACAGATTTACAAAGAAACAGTACCTGGCATGAGAAACCTTTTTTTGGTTAGAGTAGTCCCCATGACTCTTCAAACAATATAGATTACCAATGTAGGCCCTGCTTGCCTCTCAGGAGTTGAGGGTGTGCCCCTGTTATTGAAGATATCACACACTTATAAGTTAGGACTTGGATGATTTGAACTGACTCTAACCCAAAAGCCTCTGCCCTATGGTCTAGCATCCATTATACAAGAAAATACCATGTAAACTGCCAAGTGTGGGGAGTAATTAAGCAGTCCTGTCCTACTGTAATATCTATGAAATATTACAATTACAATGGCAAGATATGAATAAGGGTGCTGGTTGTAAGTTGCACTCACGTGTCCATGGCAGTCAAAAACTGTTTAATTGGGCTTAAGGTACAATCAACTGGAGGGAAATCATGCCTGTAGTCATTTTCCTAGGATTTCTGAAATCATCAACCTTACCATGGCTTTGATAGAAAAGCATAACTCGCTGCTACATTCTAAATCTTGACCTTATAACCTTAGATAAGCGTAGGTACCAATCCTCATCAAAGAATCCTCACTTCACAGCAAGTGGAGAAAAGCAAGGATGAGGGGAGAAAACATTAGGCACAATGCAGAGATCAATAGGTTATGAGGAGCTCAGATCCAACAAATACATCTATATCACAGTGCCTGCATCTATGACTCAGGGATCATTACAGAAGAGGGATAAGAAGGTGGTAAGAGCCAGAATACTACAATTCCACTGTGAAACAGCTTATCCTAGAAAACAGCATAAACAAGACCAGAAAAATGCCAATATCAATAGACATGCCAATTTAGAAGGGAGAATATTTTGTGGGCTTGCATCCTAGACAAAGAACAAAATTCAACTAATGACTGGGGGGAGAAGAAAATAAGCCTCTCCCAGTAATAAACACTCTTATTAGTTGTCTAATGCAAAATGGTCAGCCTTAAAATCATATACACACCGACAATAAAAAAAAGGCTCATCAGGACATGCATATGTAAATTTATGTGTATGTGTATTTGTACACACAAATATACCATATATGGCACCGTTAATTCTGCATAACATAGGAATTGCTCTGATGGAGCATTATTCAATATAATTCTATGACAAAAAAGCTTACCACTACATATTATTTATATATATATATATATATATATATATATATATATATTTGCATACCTGTACAAGCACACACATAAATATATATATGAGAAAGAGGCTATCAACTGGAAGGTAAAGGAAGTCATGGTAAGGTTCAAGAGAGTAGATAGGAGGGCTGGAGAAAGGAAAGGGAAGAGACAAAGTGATGCAAATGTATTTCAATTAAAAACATTTAAACATAATGAAATAAAGGAGGGCTTGTTTTACCTTCATTTGAAAGTTAATTTTGTGATGTCTACATTATTGTCAGGATACATGTGCACACACACACATACAAAAATGCATTTTAAAATGTTTAATGTTTAAATTTTTGTAATTATCATTTTTCTAAACATATACATATAAACATATACCATATATGACTCCATTAATTCTGTCATAATATACCAATTACAATGATGGAGGACTATTCAATATAATACTATTATTAAAAAAACTTGTCACTATATTTACATATCACCATCAAATCTATATTTTTTAAACAGAATATTTTGCTTAAATATGGACTATGTTTTAAAACATAAAAAGTCAAGCATCTGGAAAATAGAATATAATTTATACTCAAAGTTACTGAGTTAGATTAAATCCTAATGCAAAAGATATATGGATTACTTATGAACTAAACTTCCCAATAACATACAAACTTATTTTGGATATATTTGAATAGCCATGTTCTTCTTAAAACTGTGTTAAAACTTCTTAAAACTTCATAAACCGTTTAGGATAATTAAGAAATGAAAATTAATAGTCATGCAAACGTGTCATTTTGTTAGTTACTATGACAGTCTATCATAGTTATTTTCTAAATTACTCAGAAATCAAGTTGCTAAGAGACAAGCAACATTTGTTTATCTAAATATAAGAGATAGATAGGGCATCTTCAAAAACCTCAAGAGATCTGCAGAATATGGCATTCAAAGATGTTATCTTAACTTAAGATTTTTTGATATCGAGACATGTCAGCTCCTGACAGCACCCCCTATTCTACTCCAAGTAGAAGATGACCATCGAAGAATCTCCAATGGGAGATGGTTAAATTGGTGGTAAGCCTTTCTCTTGGCAAGAAAAATCCCTTGCTTCAACTGTAGACAGAGTGCTGTCCAAAAAGGACAAAACCTGGAAGCAGGTAAGTCGCAAGTCCTTCATAATTCCTGCTCTACAATCAACGTCTGTCAGAAAAACAGGGACAAACGGCTGAAGATCGATGTTGTAATGTATGGAGAGAAAATGGGAACTGTCCAGGCAGCCACTGGTATATCATTTCTTAGTTTTGGAAGCTTCAGGCCCTGCACTTCCTATATAATCAGATATATTTATCCCTCTCAGGTCTCTGAGGTGGTTGAAGAATAGATAGCTAGAGTCTCATAGTTAAATTTTGAGTTGTTTAGGAATCAAGAGGGTGTTCTGGATCTAAGAAGATATTTTTAAAACTGTGAGGAAAGTTAGTATGAAAGCTGAGTTAGATATAGAACTTTAAACTCATGGAGATGGTTAGATAGTAGAATGTTAAAGTCAGGTCCAAATACATATGGACTGGGCATTGGGAATGTATGCTAAGCCATATAACTCTTATAATTGTGGCCTATTTATTTCTGTTGTTTTGTATAGTATTTATAGTTATAAGAGAAAGAACCATTTGTTGGACTGAAAGGGAGAGCTGTTGGGGGAAAAAAAGAAATACCTTAAACTAAAAAAAAAAGGGAAGAGGATGGGGGGTTGAGGGGGAGGAGGGTGGAAGGGTGGGACTGGAGGGGGGAGTAGGGAGGGGATTGTGATTGAGATGTAACTTGAAGAAATAAAAAATAAATTATTAAAAACTGTGCTTTTGCTTTTTAATACTCTTTAAAAATTGAATTGAAAGCCGGGCGGTGGTGGCGCACGCCTTTAATCCCAGCACTTGGGAGGCAGAGGCAGGCGGATCTTTGTGAGTTCGAGGCCAGCCTGGTCTACAAAGTGAGTCCAGGACAGCCAAGGATACACAGAGAAACCCTGTCTCAAAAAACCAAACAAAAAATTGAATTGAAAATCCAGATATAATCTCACACACCTGTGAACACCTGAATTTTGGTAAAGAAACCAAGAATACACACTAGGAAAAAGAAAACTTCTTCAACAAATGGTGTTGGTCAAACTGGATGGCTGCACATAGAAGAATGAAAATAGTCATATATCTATCATCCTTCACAAAACCCAACTCCAAGTGGATCAAGGGCCTCAACACAAAATCACATACACCGAACCTGATAGAAGGGAACTCATTGGCACAGGAGAAGACTTTCTGAATAGAACACCTTTAATGCAGGCACTAAGACCTACAAATTATTAAATAGGACCATATGAAACTGAGAGACTTCTGTACAGTAATAGACACTGTCATTTGGACAAATTGGCAGCCTACAGTATGGGAAATGATTTTTACCTATTTCACATCTGATAGAGGGGTAATACCCAACATATATAAAGAACTCAAAAACCTTGATTTAAAAGACAAAAAACCTCAATTAAAAGAGGACATATGATGGAGATGTTTCCTGAAGTATTGAATAAATAAATTTTTAAAAACTCAATTAAAAATGAGGTACAGAGCTAAACAGAGAGTTCTCAATAGTGAAATCACAAATGATTGAGAAACACTTAAAGAAATGTTCTACATCCTTAACCATCAGGGAAATGCAAATAAAAACAACTTTGAGATTCCATCATCCTCCTGTCAGAATGGCTCAGATCAATAACACAAGGAGTGTTCATGCTGGCAAGGGCATGGAGCAGAAGGAACACTCCTCCATTGCTGGTGGGACTACAAACTTGTACAGTCATTATGGAAATAGGATATGGTTCCTCAGAAAAATGGAAATGCATCTAAGTGGGGACAAATGGATCACCGTGGGAGGGGGAAGTACTATAGATTTTATGGGAGGACTGGTACCAGGGGAGGAGGGGGGTGAGAATTGAAGGATCAGGTGGAAAAGTGAAGAGGTATGTGCTTGAGAGAGAAATGAGAGGAGAGCTAGGTAAAATTAAAGGGTGTTTGAGGAGCTGTATGAAAACCTAGTGAAGTGGAAACTTTCTATAATATATGAAAGTTTTCCTAATGAAGTCTCCAAACCCTGTAGGTTCCCCAACCGGATTGGCCATGATGCCCCTGCAGTCTCAGGGTGCTGAGTTGGTGGGGCACAGGGTCTCAGGCAGTGTTGTGTCTGGTGGTTATGAACCACCTTAGAAACTGTGTGGGGAGACAGCTCATTTATTGAAAGGACAGAGTCAGTTCATATAGCTAGAGTCAGTGGGGAGGGGAAGACAAAACCACAAGGGAGGACATGCACCTAATTTGCATAATAGGACCTGATTGAAGATAGGCAAATGTTAATGACACACCATTTCAAATACTAAGGAGTTCCGGGGGAAGTGCTGCAACAGAGGCAAGCCTGTCAGTTAGATTAACAGATTACATGTTAGATCACATGAATTCTAAGAATCCAGTTCTCTGTCCAGGAAACAGAACCTTAACTCACTTTATCTTGACATGGCCTTTGTGTCTATGGGGTTGAGTAGGCCCAGGCCTCATTTGGGTAGGGAGGCAAAACCCCACTCCTGCTTTGCTCTCTGAAGGAAGTCTAGGGTATGGGCAACACTTACCATCCTTCATCTGGCTTGGGAACCCACAGAACCCCAGCTGGCCATCTTTTCTCACAAATTGAAGCTTCCCATACTGGGACTGGGTTTCATCCAATTGAGGTGTTAGGCAGAAAACTTCCATGGAAATTCCCAACAACGCAGACTATTCCCAAGTCACTAGGTTGCAAATTTACATGAAGGCCCATTACTGAGGACCACACCCATACCACAAATTGAACATGGAGAGGTCAAGATGGTACCTACTTAACCTATACCCACATGTTCTAATGTTTATGAGACAGAAAGGTACTCTGAAGATTACCAAAACAGAAAACTAAACACCATCCTAAGCCACTAAACCTCTGATCAACAATATGTCCTGTAGGCAAAATATAGTAAGGCAATGATGCCACAAATCTTGTGGGGGTAACTAAACAATGTCTGATTTTACATAATGCCAACTCCATGAGATAGAACCCAAACCTAACACTGATGCTCCAACGGTATGCAGAGATATTTGGGACTGTCTCGGCAACAAACTGTCATTTTTTGTTTTTGGAAGCTGCTCTTCTATGCTTCCTATTCACTCAAATAAAAACTTTATCCTTTCTTAAGTCTTTGATGGGGTTGAAGACATAATAGCCATAAAATTTCAATTAAACTTGAGTTATTTAGGAGTTAAAAGAAAATATAGGATATGATAGAAATTATTTAGGTTCAGAACTTTAGACACACCAAGATAGATAGATGATTTTTTTCTTCTTCAAGATTGCCTGATACAAATAGGCTAAGCATTATGTATGTACCCTATATCCTTTTTATTAGACAAAAGGAGAGAAGTGATGGGGTGGTGTTAAGCATTTTAAATGTTAATTGGTCCTGTTTGCTGTCTGTGACTCTTATTGGTTAAATAAATGCTGAGGCCTGGAGACTGGGCAAAGACAGAGGTAGACAGGATTAAGGATTTTTAGAGAGATACAGAGCATCTTGGGAGAAGGTCACAAGAGAAGAAGCCAGGAGTAAACAAGGAAGACACGCCATGGGGTAGATTAAAGAAGATCCTTCCTCATGGCCTGAAACATCGGCTTAGCGTGGCGAATAATAGTCCAAAGGACGTATGTATATATGGGATTATATTTGGGTAATAGAGTTATGAGCTAGCTAAAATGGGCTAGATTGCACAACCCAGGCCTAGGCTTGTTAAGATCCACCCGGTGTCTGTGTGTATTCATTTCAAATGGTGGGTTAAGGATTAACACCACTGGTCAATTAAAGATGATATAAATACTGAGTAAATAATTTAATTAGCCATATTTTTTTCTATATAACACTATTTAGGTGACCAAGAATCAGATACTAGATTGCCTAGAGAACTAGGCTAAAACCAAACACTATCATTCTTTTTTTTAAGTAACAATATAAAATCCCTAATGATATTCTGCTATACTCATAAATCAGTCTCTTATTCAGCCATCATCAGAAAGGCTTCTTCCCACAGCACATGAAAACAAATATGCAGACCCACAGCCATACATACATTTTATACATAAAATGAGAGACACCTAGCTCTAAATGAGATGCCTCCATCAAATCCCTCCCCTCAGAGCTTAAGGAACACTATGGAAGAGGAGGCAGAGGAGTTGGAGATACAGAGGGCACAGAGGACTGCAGGAGAATACAGCCATATACATTACCTGGGTAAAGCGCATATGAACTCCCCATGTTCTTTCTCCAAGTTTTTGCTTAAGCTACTTCTACAGTAAGCCATTCCATCACTGTCTCAGAAAAACAGTATCTAATAGATGCAAAATGAAATGCAAGTCAGTCCTGGATCATATTTCTGCACTCATTGAAAGAGTATCTTTGTTTTACTATTACAGTGGGTCTTTTGATTGCACATAAAAGTTGTATAAAAATGAGAAAAAACACGGAATGATTTTGTTTATGAAATTCTGTGACCAGAACAACAACTCAAACTTGAATAAGTGTTTATCCTTGCCACATTGTCTTGTTGTATTCAGACTTCCAGAACAAAGATTAGTAGAATATCTTAAAAACAAGAAACTCACAAGCCTGGGATATAGAAACCCAAATTAATGATATCAACAAGGTTAATTTTGCTAGACTTGGCAGACCCACTGTACTGAGGAACTCAGCATCTGTGGTTATCTGCACAAGGTAAGACTTGAACAAGATCAAGACATTCAATATTCTAGTGTGCAATAGGGAGAGATTCATGAGCTCTTACCCTTAACTGGGGAGCTATGGAAAATTGAGGCCTCTGGAAGAGGGAGAATATATTTTCTTTAAGAATTTGATGCCCACGATCCCTTGGATGTACCCACACCTAGAAGTATATGAACAGCACAAATTGAAGTCAATGAGTTAGTAAATAAAAAATAAGATGTGAATTGAGGAGTGGTGAAGGAGGAATAATGTATAGGTAAGGAGGTACCGGGTAAGGAGGTAAGGGGAGTATTTGGGGTTAATATGGTCAGAATACATGGAATTCTCAAAGAATTAATAAAATATATATTTTAAAAGATGAGAGAAGTGAGTAACAGGTTTGAATCAAGTTCAAAACCTAGCAATTAAAAAAAAGTCCACTGGGTCTTAAATTTCACATATAATATTCTGGTTTGATAGACTTTCTTCCAAATCAATAAGAACATCACTCCTAGATGGGCATGCTTCACAAGGCTCTTGGGAGCTATATCCCCACAATTCAATGGGATCATATACTTCTCCCAAGCCTCTGAGCAGAGGCTGCATGGCCTACTGAAAACAAGCTGGAGGAGCTGGTAATGTCTGGATTCACTCTAGTGTGGAAACCTTTCTCTCTTGAAGAATAGAACACGTTTATAATCAAATAGCTCTATCTTCCTGTGTTGTCGAATCCAAGGATCTACAGAGCCTTTCTACCTTCCATGTCATCTCCACCAACTCTAATTAAATTGTTGTCTGTTATATCATTGCACAGCACTTCAACTAGTCAATCCTTTCGTGCTTAGCGTATATGCTCTTATTTATTGAAATATGGACAGCCTGAGATTTACCCTTTCTGTTTCAGGCTCCTTTGTGTTATTAATTTCTTCTTTATGTTTCTCTGTCCTTTCATATTCTACTATGAGCAGTCAGAAGGAACCAAGATTCTGATTGTGAATTACTCCACTAAATTTCAAATGCCTAATTTCTACCTTCCATACAATAGAACATTTTTCTGCTAAGTTCTTCGTCAATTTAGACTAAAGATCACTTTCACCCCAGTTTTGCTAGTAAGTTTTCTTAACCATTTTAAACAAATTTACTATTTTTTTAACCATTATTCTGTGAAGAGCAAAACTTGTTTCTATTTGGCTGCAATAGTTGCTTAGCACTTGGCTTCTGACAGTTAACATATGTTAACTGTCTTCTGTTCATTTTGAGGTACTTTTCCACCTATTGCTAACAATGAATCCAATTGTACAATGACTTACCTATCAAAATAGTCTCTGACCTACAAATTGTAGCTCACTCTTCAGTATTGACAGTGGCTATTAAATTACTTTTATTTCCCATTAGTACTTCTACCACTATTGTTTCGACTATTCATAGACTCTTATATTCCGTAAACACATATTTATAGTTTGGGGTATTTCCAAAGAATTGTCTCTTTTACACTATAAAATTTCTATTTTCACCCCTAGCAATATTTGATTTTATTGTTGTTTTTATATTTGTATACCCTTAAATACTTATATGGTAAGAGTTTGCAGACTGTTTCAATTTATTTATGTCTTAGCACATAAATTCTGTTTTGTGCATCTAAATTCTCTGTCTTTTGATTAGAATATTTAATTCATTCATATATAATGGTATGAACAGAGTTGATTTCTTTTTTATTGTGACATAATTTTTTTCTCTTTTGTCTTCTTTTAAAATAAAGAAACATTTTCTAATGCAATATTTCAATGTTTTATTATTTTAATGATATTTTTCTAATACTTCAGTATTGGTTGGTTTCAGGATTGTAGTATATGCCTGAACTTGTAAATTACTTTGAATTAATAATGACATAGCTCTATTATAATATCAAAAGCTTAGTCCTGTTTAACTCAATCCCCTCCTGAAGTTTTTATACCTTGTTGTTATATAAATTTTTCCTTTAGGGACTGGAGGGAATGGATCAGCTATATACCTAAAAACTAATTACCACTACATCTGTCTTCTTTTAGATAGTTTTCTATTGTTGTGATAAGACACTGTGACCAAGGCAATATAAGACAGAGTTTGTTTGAGGCTTACATTTTCATGAGAGTAGAGTATATGACCATCATAGGGGAAGCACAGCAGCAGGTAGGCAGGAACAGTAGCTGAGAGTGCACATTAGTGCACATTTTGAAAAATAATCAAAAAGCAGAGAGCTAATTGAGGATGGCATGGACTTTTGAAACCTCAGAGCATGATCCCAGTTACACAACTCCTTACAAGGCCCACCTCCTAATCCTTCCCAAACAATTCCACCAACTAGGGACAAAATTTTAAATATATGAGCGATGTTGATTCTAACAACCACACATCTCTTTTAAAACAGCTGAAGAAGCCATGCATCTATAAATTTGGATATAGTAATTTCACACACACCCTTCCTGATGCCTTCAATGCTTCTTGCCTATCTGAGTGACCGTCTGGTGCAGTTTTCTCATTCCAATACAATTCTCTGTGCGTGTACTCCGTCCTTTCTCTCATTGCCAAGTATATTAAATTTCTATATATTACAGTCTCAACAATATAATTGTTTAAATGCCTTTACAAACTGATTTTTAAATTACTTAAGAGAAGAAAGAGGAAAAAATGGCCAATTATCTCATCTTGTAGTTGCTTACATAATTATGGATTTGAGAGCTCTGTGTTCCATGGATTTGAGTTACCGACTGGCATAAGTTACTTTTGATCTGAAGAACTTTCTTTGGTATTCTAGCAAGAAAATTCTGGTAGAAACAATTATCTTGTGTTTTGTTTAGTTTAGAATATTCGTGATTGTTTTTCACTTTGTGAAGGTAATTTTCTAAGATATGTGACACTGAGTTGACAAGTATTTTTATTTATAGCACTTTATGTCCCTCCATTGTTTCTGACCTCCATTGAGTCTAATGGAAGTCAGCTGCTAATCTGCATAGAATTCTTTGGATATTTTCCTCTTATTTATTACAGAATTTCATTTTTCTTTAAGTTTTAAAATTTACTTGTTACATTTGGTTCTAAGTGTGTGCACAAGTATGCACACATGCATACCATGGCAAATCATGGAGTGAAGAGGACAAGTTGGAGGAGCCACTTCTCTCTAACTACACTATGAGTCCTGCAGATCAAACTCAGGAGATCATGCTTGGAAACAAATGTCCCTAGCCTGTGAGTCATCTTGGCAAGTTTTGGGAGTTTTAATATCTTAACCAAAGTATGTATGGGTGTTGGTATATGCAAACATTAATTGAAATTTCTGCATTCTCTCCAAATAACTAATATTCTGTATATTTTTCACATGTATGTTATCATTGTCTGAGTTCAAAGTAGACAGAGAATTTGAGGATGCAATGAGAAATGGCAACACATTTTAAAAAAAGAGGACTCTGTGTCATGTCTCCTAATACCCAGAGTCATTTTATTTTGTTTTATTCATTTCATTTCATTCCATATGAATTGAAATACTCTTAACTCCTTGGGTCTATCCTGAGTTTTGGTGTCATTTAAAAGGAAACTCAACAATGTGTACAAAGTTAAAAATGATTGGTTGTTTCCTATAAAGTGATGTTTCAAGTAAAGAATTTCAATTCTTTACATCTTGTTCATTTTATTTTCCCATTTAGGCTATGAAGGTACTCAACACCTCCACTCTTTCACTTTATTTTCATCTCATTGTCTTCTTTAGGACATTTTCTCTGCACATACATCCATAGGAGTTAGCACACCACAGTTTTTCTGCTTATTCCAAGGATCTGCAACTGCTTATTTAGGTATAGTCACATAAAAATCACGTCATTTTGGTTTGCTTTTCTTTTAAACCAACACAGAGTCCTGTGCTTGGGGTGAAAGCTGTATCAGTTCCAGAATCCAAGAGGTGAGAATGAAAAATTTACTGAACAACACAAGCTAATAGTAAAGTTTCATCGTGTGAATTTATTTTATTGTCCAATTTAATTCCATTTTTGGCATTAGTAGGCCAAGTGAGAGTTTGTTTTATTCAAATATGGTCTGAAATGCAATTTTTAAATTGCTGGTTCGTTTTCTCCATAGGCAATGATAAAAAAAAGATTTTACTATCTTTATTAAAAATTGTTTCTGTTTTTATTTCTAAACCTAATGGAGAAATAGTGGATAAAGTTTAGAAAATAGAGAAAAGGTAAATAGAAGAGTAAAATTTTCTTCTTTCATCAATTAGAGACAATTATTAATATACTTCCTAGTAATTTCGCTGCTGTTATATAATAGATGCAAAATTAAAATTTAACTGTCTATTTAAAATAATAATGAGAAATTTGTCTATTTCAAAAATACTTCACAAAGCAACCATTTCTGTTGCTGCATCAAACCTCTTATACATTTATAAATGAGTTATTAACATTTTTTCCTATTTGGAAAATTCTATAGTTAATAGTTTATGTATAAAGCTTACTGCTTGCCTTTAGAGGGAAACCATAGAGAAATAGAATTAAAATCTAGTATGCATACATATTCTTGGATCGAGTATCTTCATAATGTTTGAAAAACTGTCTTCAAGACATTGCTGATGGGATGAGAGGTTGGCTGAGTTGGTCAATATCTTCTATGTAAGCACAAGAACCTGAATTCAGATCCCCAGTACTGATATAGAAATCCCAGTGTGGCATGTGTTGCAGCCCCAGTGATGAAAATGCAAAATGAGAAAAATCCCTGGAGCTCTTTGACAAGCAGTCTTGTTGAATCAGAAAGCTCCTGGGGCAGCCAGAGACCCTGACTTAAAAAAATAAAATGTAGAATTGTATATGACCTCTGGGGTGCATGCGCATACACACACACCCAAACATTCACATACATTCCCCTGCACCTCTGAAATTCAATATTTTTGGTAGTTTTCAATAATGCTTGTATAAAAATTTGACATAATTAATTACAGTCAAATCTAGATAACACTAGGCAATTCTGATTACTATTTTTACCTTTTAGACAAAACTAGAAAGATAGATATGTAGATACTAATATATAGATATGGATGAATCATAAATGATAAATATTAAACAGATGGTTAAGAGGCATGAATACATAGATAATAGGTGGTAGACAGTACTGATTTTTTTAACTTTAATTTTTCTCTTTGTAATTTAATGTTAGGTTCAAAGTATATTTATTAAGTAATTTTAAATGAATGTTTATGATCCTTCATGTATAATTTTCTGCTAATGACTTTGATATCACTCAGAATGTTGAATATCTTGCCATTAGTTTACATTAATTCTGTCATTTTATCACTGTGAATATCTCTATTTTTAACTGGTATTATCTTTTCCTTAGAATTATATTGTACTAAATATGTAAGAGATTCTGAAATGCAGACTCTTAAAAGGGACATACAAAGTCATCATCAGGCTTTGTACCTGTGGAAAACAACTGCCAGCACACATGGTCTTAGTCAACAGGTATACTCCATGGGGAGGGGCTTTTGTTTAGCACTGCTTCCCATTGCTGCTTATAATACTTACTGTTATAAGAGAAGGAACCATCTGTTGGACTGAAAGGGGAAACTTCTGGGGGGAAGAGGGTGGAAGGGCGGGATAGGAAGGGGGAATAGGGAGGGGTTTGTGACTGAGATGTAACTTGAAGAAAAACAAATAAAGTATTTTTAAAAAAAAAAAAGAATACAGACAGCGGCCTGCTGAAGATTGTGGCTGCCAAAGCCCAAGACCTACCAGAGACCATGGTGAGGGGGCATCTTTGGCCTGGATCTAGGCCTCATGGCGGAAAAGGCCTGGCTCCAAATGGAGGGACAACAATTGCCTGCGGCTAGCCCAATGGACGGAAAAGAGACTGCTGCCTCAAGTGATGGCAGGTGCCCGGTGAATGCAATGTCTGGACCTGCTGACTGGCACTTTCAGGTGGAACCGAAGTTGAGTGTAGCCCAGGTGAACCGAGTGTCTGGGGCCTGCCCACACTGGCCAAAGACATGCTGAGCAGCCACCTGAGAAGGTCGAGGCCAGGTGAGGAGAGCAAAGCCTGCCCCGTGGATATTAGGCAGAGCTCCATAGGCACCAAGGCTGTGGTCAAGAAACAGCTGCAGAAAGCAGTACCCCTGTAGCACCAAGCTCAGGCTGGCAGGAAAGGTGTGGTGTAGGAACTTCACAGAAAAGGTTTGCAAGAATCGGGTAGGGTGAGCAGAGTCAGGGCAGGCTGGCTGTTCGGGCCAGAGGGCAGCAGAGGCTCATAGAGAGATGAAGGAGATCAAGGAGATCGATCCCAAACAGAAGTGAGCTTGCCACGGCAGTGCCGGAGCCAGGTGATCACTGAGTGACTGCTGATTGCAGTGTTCCTGCAGACAGACTGGGCTGACCAGTTGCCCTCAAAGGACCTGTCCCTGAGGATCTGGGTATCCTTTCTAAAGTGTTAGGGTTGCTTGGTAGGTGTTTATAGATATTAATATAGTTTAAAAGTTATACCTACATTATATAAAACAAAATTTAAATATTAATGTTTGCGTTTACTTCCTCATTAGTTTCATATTTTGCCATTTTTCCATATTGAAACAACAAAAATAGTTAGTAATTCAATGGTAAACAGTTATTGGTAAGCAATGGTAAATAATTAAATAGTATTTCATGAAATTTCAGCAGTGAGGAGGCAGAGACAAATATTTAACTTACTTTTGAAAAACTGCTAAGAAGAATTATTGAGTAACTTACTTTTTTGTGTATTTTAATTGCTTTCATCATGATATTATATGTTGAAATAAACACAGAGAAAGCAAGAGAGATAGAGAAAAGCAAGAAAGAGAGAAATGCAATTACTTTAGCAACATACAGTGTCATTTTAAAAACAATTCCAAAATATATATTTTGATAAATTCCTTGTTGAAAAGTTGTCTTTGTACATTTTAAAATAGTATAAAGAAAATAAAACTCTATTATAATCCCTTTAAATATATATCATTCATGTCCCTACCCACTCATTACTCTAAATCAACATTAAATGATTTACATGTTTTACACATCATTTCACTAGAAATCACACCAAATATGTGAACTGACTAAAATAAATGATATCTTAGTGAATCATTATGTCTAATTATTGATTTCTAGCAACATAGGAATGCAGGAACACAACCATACACATACCTGAAACACATTTAGACAACTGAATGCACACACGTGTGTATGTGACATTTATCAATGATTACCTTATCCTTGTTAATATCATTTAACAGTTAATTCAGTGCTACCTACATATTACCAGGGTTGAGACCACCTACAGGAGCTTGAGAATCCTCTCATGGCCTGTATTCCTGAAAAAGAATCAAATCTTTCTCCTTCAGTAGTCATCAACTGCAAACAGCACCTCAGTAAGGTGTAGAGCTTCCTTAACTCTACCCTATACATGCTGGGGGATTGGGTGATCATATCTTATACACATTTTGTGAATGTGGTCCCAAATGATTCATATGTATAACTGCACTGATATATCTGGAAAATGCTGTTTTCCTTATACACATCTACTCCGTGCCATCTTATAATCTTTGTGCCCTGTTTTTCTTGATTTTTCCTGAGACTTTGGGTAAGAGGTATGATATAGATGTTCCTTTTAGAGCTAAGCATCCCAGTCTCTTATTCATTGTACACTGACCACTTGTGGTTATTATTATTAATCACTATTTATTGCTATTATAAATCACTATTTATTGCAGAAGGAAGCTGCTCTGATGATATTTGAGAGATACACTAACCTATGGTTATAAAGATAAGAACTTAAGTGGCATTTTAATACTATATCAATTTTGCAGAATATTGTATAGGATCCTCTAGAGCCTATGACCTAGCCAGGTATGGGATTTTGGCCTAGTTATTGTTACCAGGCCTGAGTTTCAGTTTTGCAGAGAATGTCTTAAGTCTATCATAACATTCATGCCACTATTAAACGAGTGGGAAAATCTTTATAGGAAAATAATTTAGTATAGTTCACAGAGTTCAAAACTGGGTAAGACTGCTGAATACTACCACATCGGTAGTGGGCATAGACCCTACCAGCACTATGAAATCAAAGCAGTAGGAACAAAGCTTCCAGGCCAGTACCAACTTGATTTCTGTATGGTACCTTAAGCAATAACACCTTATAAAGTTCTAGAGTGTAACCAAGAGAAATGGAAATAGCCAGTATTGTTAGGGTGGTCTATGGAACCACACTTACCAAGAACTAGGAAAAACTGTTTGATTGGCAGATTTTTATTTGATTGTCTGTGGTTTCTGGTGAGACAGAGTCTCCCATTTTAAGAACATTTCATCTAAACTCCTTTATGTATGAATATGTGTTTATTTTAAGAAGCTTCTACAGTAGTATGTTTAGATTCAGCATTTTTAAAGGTCTTTAATGTTAGATATGCTTCCTCATACTTCCACCTCTGCCATACCTTCTTATCCTCAACCCATTGTTCCCTTTCTCCAGTTATATCACCTGCATTCTTCACCCTACCTTTCCTTAACTGCATCACTTGCACCCTTAATAGTTTCAGGCCTTCTACACATATTTCAATTTAAAAACGCAAATCCAAAGATTCTAAACCAGCACCCACTATGAGAGAGCACATACTGAATTTTGTTTTGTGGTCTTTTTATTGGGGGGGGGTTAGGTTACCTCACTTAGAATGAGTACTTCCAGTTCCATCTATTTACCTGCTAACTTCATGATTTAATTTTTCTTTATGACTGACTAATATTCCATTGAGTAAATATACTACATTTTCATTATCCACTCATACACTGATTAACATCTAGGGTGTTTCCATTTCCCAACTATTGTGAATACAGCAGCAATGAGCATCGATAACTAAATATCTCTAAAATAGAATAAGGAGTCCTTTGGGAATATGCTGAGCTATAATTCTTTTGTGGGGGAAAGTCTTTCTCTGCTTTGATAACAGTATAATGCTAGCTTCATACAAAAACTTGGAAAGTATTCCTCCGTTTTCTGATTTCTGTAATAACTTGAGAAGTAGATATTTTAGTTTTTCTTTAAAGATTTACTGGAATTCTATGCTGAATCCATCTGGCCATAAGCTGTTTTAGTTGGGAGATTTTTAAATTACTTACATAACCTTGATTTAACTTCATAAACATATACACATACACACATCTATAGAGAGATATAGAGATATATGTGTGAGTGTGTGTGTGTGTATACATGTGTGTGAATATGTATGATTCTTTGAGATCTTCTAGTTTTGTGAATATAATTTTTAAAGTGTATCTTTATAATTCTATAGATCTCAGTATCTCTTGTGATGTCCCATTTTTCATCTATAATTTTATTAATCAGGGTCTCTTTATTATTTTATTTTACTAAGTGTTTGTCAGTCTTGCTAAATTTTTCAAAAACTATTTTGTGAATTACTTTGTATTAATTTTTTGTTTCTAGTTCATTAAATTCAGTTTGGATTTTAGTGATGGTGTCTTCCTGTCTGCTGTTTTTGATAGTGTTGCTCTTATTTTCTTCAAGGCCCTTAGGAACATTATTAAATTGTCAATTTTTGGTCCCTCAAAAAATTTATATAGGCACTTAGTGCTCTGAACTTTTCTCTTAGGACTGGTGTCATTTCTGTCCACAGGTTTTAGTATGTGATACTTTCATTTCTTTTTCTGTAAAAATATTCACTGGTTTTCTTGTGATCCTAAACTCATTAAACACTCTATTTATTCATTTAGTAATTTTAAGTGAACTATAATTATACCAATTGACCCCATCTCTTCCCTCCAAACTTACCTACCCATGACTCCTCCTATCAAGTAACCCCTAAATTTGTAGTTATTTTGTCTTTAATTATTATTGTTATATATATATATATATGTATGTAGGTGTATATACATGGAATATATGAAATATATATCAACAATAATTAGGAATCATCATTTAAATGTATATCATATATAATTTATATCTATAATCTATCTATATCTATTTATTTCTGTATCTATACCTATGAAATCAACTGAATCCATTTAGTATTGCTTGTATGTATATGATTTCAGGGCAGATTAGTTAGTACTAGATAACAAATTAGAAGTCTCAATCCCTGGAGAATATTAAGTTGCCTTCTCACAGGACTCATTAGTACTCTGTGGCTCTTCATCTAAGTGTGGCGCCTCATGAGATTTTTCTCCCATGTGTGTTGATATGTCAACTGGCATCACCATTCAGGTATTGTTCAGGCAGCAAATTGTTGAGATTTCAAGGGTGTAGCGTCCCTGTCACAACTAGAAGACTTATGTCCTGTAGCATCATTTCTTCTCCTCTGGATTTTCTAATCTTTACTACCCCTTTCCTGTGATGTTGCCTGAGCCTTAGGTATAAAGGTCGTACTGTAAATGTATTAGTTATGGAAGACAACTCATGGTCAGTTGTTCTGAGAACTTTGACTAGCATTTGAGAGAACCTTCAATCCAGTCATACAAATGTTAATATTGTCAAGATGACCCTACTGCACCTTTAGGCGTATATTGCCAAGTTCTTCATTGTGTTTATAGGTGGGACAAATGGGTAAGAATGTTGGTTGCTTTCCCACATGGCAGCTTGCGTAGCACCTTATGTTAACTCGGGCCTCATGAAGAAAATTTTTAGGTAAGATAGATCAAGCTTAAACCTTCCTATTCCTGCTTCCAAGTGTGTGGTGTCTTCAGAAATAGGCATTTACCTTTAACTTGTAGAAATGAACCAATGGTAAAATTTGAGAGTCACTTGGACTCTCCTGACCAACAACTCAAAACAAGGTATCTCACACCTAGTGCTTAGGCTCTAGTTAGATTATCTGTGGCTCTTGGGAAACAATTATCATCCCACATGACATTACTTCATGTAAACCATATATATATATATATATATATATATATATGGTATATATAATTATAGATAAATATAAAATAATATTATTCCTTATGACTTTTTCAAATATAATTATTATTTATTTCTCCTGCCTCCATTTCCTTCTGGATAATCCTCCATTTCCAACTAAAGGCCCTCCTCCATTTTTCCCAATTTCCCTTCCATATACTTGCCTTTCTAAAGCCCACTCCATAGTTACTGGATTACTCCAGGTTATCTACTCATATTTGAATATTTTGAGTTTGAAAACACAAATGAGCAAGAACATGATTCATTTACCTTTCTACATTTGAACTACATTACTCTTAATATTTTCTAGTTTTATCCATTCATTTACCTATGAAGTTCATTATTTTATTACTCTTCATAGCTAAGAAGTATTCATATATATGTATTATATAGAATTATATATAATTCTATATAATGCATATATATATATGTATAATTTTCCTTACTCATTCATCAGTTGCAGGACATTTTGATTGCATTTCCTAACTATTGTAAATAGAGCAGCAATGAACAGGACTGAGTATTTGTGGTGTAGGATATCAAATTAATTGAATATATGCCAAGGAGTAGTAAAACTAGGTCATATGGCAGATTTATTTTTAGCTTTTTGAGAATTCTTCAAACTGATTTCAGAGTAGCTGTACCAGTTTACAATCTTACCAATAGGAAATAAGTATTTCCCTTTCCCGACATCAACTCCACCATTTGTGGTTGGCTGTTTGTTGATCTTATCAATTCTGACTGGTGTTAAATGAAATTCCAAGATTGTTTTAATATGCATTTCACTAACTATTAAGAATGATGAGCAGTTTTTAAAATCTTTCTTAGCCTTTTAAAATTTCTTCTTTAGATAAATCTCTGATGGGATCTATAGTCTGTCTTTTTATTGAGCTCTTTTGTTTTTAATGACTTCCTTCTTAGCTTTTTATATATTCTGAATATTAATCTTCTGTCAGCCATGTAGCTGGCAAAGATTTTCTCCTGATCTGTGGGATATACTTTTGAATGAAGAATCAAAACATTTAGTGCTATATATTATCCATTAGTTTGGCTTTGATTATATAATTATATCTTGTCAAATTCTGCTGCCCAATTTTCAGCTTGACTAAGATAATTGCCTTGACTTGACATTGGTCTTAGCATGAGTCACACAGGCCTATGTATACCAGATCATCCAAGGCACATCCAAACAAGGCAGACTCTGAGGACTCAGAACAATAATCTCAGGTACTCAGGAGGCTGAGGCAGGAGGATCACAAGTTTTAAGCCATTTTAAGCTATGAGTGAATTAAAGGTCAGTCTCGGAAACCTAGTGAAACCCTGATTCAAGTTCAAATTGTTGTTTTTAAGTAAAAAGATGTCTAGGGACATGGATTAGCAATTAATACTTGCTTACTAGGCTCCACAGTTGCAAAACAACCAAAACAACTTAGGTTGCTCTCACTCACAGGACCCACGGTCACACTTTTGGTAGTTTACTGATAAGTTCACAGATACAAACAAATCACTAGAATTTTAACTTCCCTCTCTTTTAGCTATGTTTCTTCACACTCAAAATTTATTACCTGAGGTGTTGATATTGGTGTACCATGACTGAATGTATCCAGTCTTTCTTCTTTTGCAGTTCAGCATAACAGAAGTCTACAAGTGAACACTTTGGGGACGTTTTTGTGTTTACTGGGTGTATGAATATATTCCTACTGCTGTGACAAATTATTACCTGTAGTGACATGAAATGAGTTTTTCAATCTTGGAGTTTTAGAGGTCAAAAGCTTAAAATTGGTCTCAGGGTCTAAAATCAAAGTGTTGGGGGCTGCATTCCTTTCCTTAGGTTGTAGGTACCGATATGTTTTCAGACTTTTCCCAGCTGTAAGGATCTCCCCTTTCTGAATTGCAGCTCCTTATGCATCTGGGAATCCAGTAGTGCGGGTTAATATTTCTCATTGTGACATTCGTCTGTTCTGACCCTTTCTCTTTCCTCTTCACCAATTAAGGACTATGATTACATGGGACTCATTAAAAAAAATCCATGATAATGTTCTTATTATAAGACTTGACTAGGATCTTAATTCCATCTGCTATGGACATGTAACAACATATTTATAGGTTGCAGAGATTCATGCATGGATTTCTTTGACAGGTGGGCATTGCTCTATTCTGCTACTATACAAAGAAAAGCTACCATACTAAGAGGTTATTGAACATAAGGCATGCAGCCATTAGAAGCAGTAGCTAATCAAGTTTAAAAAGCATGAAAGCCATTAAAAAAAAGAATGAATAATGTACAAAGAAATGAAGCAGAATGAAGTTGTGTAAAAAAATATATGGCTAACTAAAGTATTTACCCAGTATTTATATTATTGTTAATTTGTTCTGAAGCCTTTAATCCTTATTCTGCCATTATAAATGAGCACACACAGACACCATGTGGATTTTAACATGCCTTGGCCTGAGTTGTAGAATCTTGGCCCATCTAAGCTAGCTCTTAATTCTACTACCTAAATATGACCCCACATATACATACGTCCCCTTGGACTGCCATTCTCCATGATATGCCAATGTTCCTGGCCATGTGGAATGAGGTTCTTTTCTCTAACCCATGGCATGTGCCTCCTTCCTGTTGCTCCTGGCTGGAATGCCTTCTTCTTCCTGCTGCTGACTGGAATGCTTCTTCTTCCTCCTGCTGGCTGGAATGCATTAATCCTCTATCTGAGGCACAGGCTTCCTGCTCTAATCACAGGAAGTCCCACCTTTCTCTGTCTTTGCCCAATCTCAGGCCTCGGCATTTTATTTAACCAATCAGAGTCAATGTAAGTAACAGACAGCAAGCAGGACCAATTAATTAACATTTAGAATGCTTAACACTACCCCAACAAAGTTGTTACACATAGATTACTCATTTAGCACTAAATCTTTTCACAACATCAAAATAACTCTCTTCGATTCATAAGGCTTTTACCAAAATCTAGGTTGTCCTTGGTACTACTTTGGGTCTTTTCTTTCATTCCATTCAGCTGATTTCCTCCAGAGGGGAGTTTCTCAATTAGTTTTACAAGAAAATAGGCTCTGGGATCTCACCTATCAAACACAAGGTCATAAAGGGAAAAGCTGGCAGCTGTATTTATGTGTACACTTTGGGAGCTTGTGCCAACTCAACAGCGCCTACAGTGTGTATGATCTTGGCATAGGTTCACACTATACAAGGCAGAGATGACAGAAAATAAGATAGATGTTAAGGAAAGGACACACACATACACACGCACACACATACACACACACAGGCATACCTACCACACACAAAGAGGATATATAGGAATTTAGTGGGAGCTGTGACAAAGCAAAATACAATCTGATGAAAATTTTTCAGATCCACACAATACCTGTGTGTTTCCCTATCACTTTTCTATGTAAAAGAAATGATTATTTATACTGTAAACTCCATGGAGCGTATATCCTTAGGTTTGACTTGTGACATTATGGTACACATAAACACCCGTCCTATAAGAAACTTGGTGTGTGAAGAGCAAAGAATCAGCGTAAAGGTTAACAATACAATAAAGTCTCAGTCTGATACATGAGTATAAGTGAGAAATTATCTGTGAGACATGGGTTTATGCATGAAATAAAAGCAAAAGGTGGGAGAAGTTTAGGCTCAGGGAACAGAGACATGGGTCACCCAGGCACTTTTTGCCTCAAGTGTTTCTGTGGTCATGAATATTCATTGCTAATATTTGAGTCTTATGTTTTCTTGTTCAAATTCTTGACTTGTCTTGACTTCCTATCATCTACCAGAGTCCGTTCTAGCTTATTCATGGTGACCAAATACTAGCTCTCTACCAAGTGTTGACAGTATCCATTGTTCTAGCCAATGAAGAGGAGCCAGCAGTAACACTTCCTTAAGTTGGATCTCAGAGAAACTTTATAGCTTCACAAAATAATGAGATGCAAAGTAAAATGAAAAACTCTGGTGATTAATCAACCTTCTACTAGATCCTTGTTTTTATATGATTGATTAATTGGATAGTTATTTGTTTGATTTTGCTAATTTGTAATCTACTCAATTTAGGCCTTTATTTAATTGTATCTTGTGCTTCAAACATTCATTAATATTGTTACTGATATACTACTAATCCAAAGGCAAAACTTTATCATTTTATAAAATTAATTTTGTAAGATTTACCTACAAAGATACTTTAAAAAAAAACCTTATGAGCTAACCAAATTCTCTTTCTCTTGTTCCAGCCTTCCTTTCCTATTTCCTTCCTATTTCCTATTTCCTTCCTATTTCCTTTCCTATTTCCTTCAACTCTCAAGACTCTACTGGGACCACACACCATGGAATGACAGATTTTATACCAAGATGAAAAAGACACTAGAGAAGCTCATCCTGAGTGAGCTAACCCAGACTCAGAGGATGCACATGGCATCTATTCACTTATAGTAGGATTTTAGCCATATAGTACAGGATATCTGTACTACAACTAACACCAAAGGGAACATGGACATAGACTTTTTTCTTTCTTTCTTTCTTTCTTTCTTTCTTTCTTTCTTTCTTTCTTTCTTTGCTGCTGTTGTTTGTTTTTGTTGGTTTGTTTGTTTGTTGGTATGTTTTTTAGTTTTCCCTTCCTAGCAATGAGACACTTTTCACTGGTGGTACTGCCTTGTAGGCCCCCAGTGTATGAAGAGGCTCTTGTCCCTCATATGACTTCTGAACTGGGGCGAGGGACTGTTATGTAGGGACACTCCACTCCAGAGGAGCAAGATGGAAGGGTTAAGGGGTAGAGGATGGGAGGGTGGGGCTGGGAAGGGGGGGAAAGAGGACAATATGATGGAGATGTAACCTGAAGCAACAAATAAATAAATTTATTAATTTTTTTAAAAGCAGGTAACAGGTCTAAAACACTGTAAATAAATTAAAGGTTGCAGCCATTCAACCTGGTTTTATAAACCTCCAAGAGTCGAAAAAAATTAGAGCTAAGGTAAAATACATGAAATGCGTGGTGTTAGCCCACACCTTTCACTGCAGCAGAGATGGGAGGATCACTATAGAGTTAGTTGTCTTATAAATTTTAGAGTTACAAGGAACAGGGTGGTGATGGTGCACACCCTTAATCCCATCATTCCAGAAGAATACACCCTTAATCCCAACACACTAGAGACAGAAACAGGCAGATCTCAGAGCTCAAGATCAGCCTGATACAAAACAAGCTCTAAATAGAGAAAAACTTCGATCCAGGGGTGGCGGAACACATCTTTAATCCCTTCAGTTGGGAACCACAGGTCTTTGATCCCAATACTTAGAATGCAGAGACAGGCACATAGGACTTGGAAGGATTTAAGTTTAAAAGCTACTTACAAAAGGCGTGCTCAATACAAACAAATTGTCCTTTGAGATCTCAAAATATACACACTAAAGGTTTGTTTAGCTCCAAAATAACAAAATAATTTCTTCTTTAATACAGATTGAAAGATAATACTTTATATATTGTCAAAAAAACAAATTTGCTTCAGGAGAAATATTACCTGACTCCCCCCCCAAAAAAAAAGTAATTGCCCCAGAGTTAGGATTAGGGCAGGGCTCTGTTCTTATCATTCCAGGAGAGTTAAAGCATCCATTCAAGGAATCCAGGGACAAATAGACAACGGAAACCTCAGCAGAAAACAGATCAGACACCAAAGAAGACGAGTGGCCCAGGAGATCCAGCCTTGCAGACTTCCTCAATAGCTGTTTCCTAAAAAGTCTACAACAACAACAACTCAAAATCGCTAAGACCGTTCAGCTCCACAGACTGCTCCAGCCAGAACTTCAGTAAAGCCCTGAAGATCAGCTTCTGTCTACAAACTTCTTAGGACATCTAAATAGCTGAGCACAAAAGGACTGAACATCAAATGATTCTATTAACATTTTTAACCATTTTTCCATTCTTATTTGGGCCCCAAACTGGTTTACTAGGTCCCAAATCAACAGGAAGTCATTTTAAGAGAGCGACGTCCCATGCCCAGATGGTGGGGAGGGTGTCCCCCCCCAATTTGGTTATTTGATGGATAACAGAAAATTTTGTTATTTAGGGGAAGAGACTACAAGCTGTTAAATGGTCTTGTTAAATGGATTTTGGAGGTTAGACCCAGGGACTTCTATCTTTTTCTTTTCTGTATCCTTCTTTATCTCCTATGTAGTAGTGGATAGACTTGAGAAAAAATGGGACATAGACATAGTATAGGAAAGATCAAGAAAAAAGGACAGATTATGGAATATGCCCTTATAACTTTGTATATTGATACAAAATTAATATTATATTTGGCTAAATTAGTATTGATCATTGTATATTAATGCAAAATTAAGATTGTATTGGACTACATCGGTATTGATCTTTGTATATTGATACAAAATTAAGAGTATATTTGGCCACATTGTTATTGATCTTTGTATATTTATACAAAATTAAGGGTAACGCTTCTTAAAGGTATTGTACCTAGTAATACTTAAAAATGAAATATGGAGTTTTGGCCTTTTGATATCAACCATCATAAATTGTTTAGGATAATTAAGAAATGCAAACTCATAGTCATGCTAGCACGTCATTTTGTTAGTTACTATGACAGTCTATCACAGTTATTCTCTAAGCTACTCAGAAATCAAGTTGCTAAGAGACAAGCAACATTTGCTTCTCTAAATATAAGAGATAGATAGGGCGTCTTCAAAAACCCCAAGAATATGGCATTCAAATATGTCTTCTTAAATTAAGATTTTTTGATATCGAGACATGTCAACTCTTGACAGCACCCCCTATTCTACTCCAAGTAGAAGATGAGCATCGAAGAATCTCCAGTGTAAGAAGGTTGAATTAGTGGCAAGCCTATCTCTTGGCAAGAAAAACCCTTGCTTCAACTGTAGACAGAATGCTGTCCAAAAAGGACAAAACTTGGAAGCAGGTAAGTCGACAGCCTAGTTCTTCCAAGACAGGGTAGGCAAGTCCTTCATAATTCCTGCTCTACAATCAATGTCTGTCTGAGAAACAGGGCCAAACAGCTGAAAGTTGATGCTGTAATGTATGGAGAGAGAATGGGAACTGTCCAGGCAGCCACTGGTTTGTCATTTCTTGGTTTTGGAAGCTGCGGGCCCTGTACTTCCTATATAATCAGATATATTTATCCCTCTCAGCTGTCTAAGGTGGTTGAAGAATAGATAGCTAGAGTCTCATAGTTAAATTTTGAGTGGTTTAGGAATCAAGAGGGTGTTCTGGATCTAAGAAGATGTTTTTAAAATTGTGAGGCAAGTTAGTATGAAAGCTGAGTTAGATATAGAACTTTAAACTCATGGAGATGGTTAGATGGTAGAATGTTAAAGTCAGGGGCCAAATACATATGGACTGGACATTGGGAATGTATGCTAAGCCATATAACTCCCATAATTGTGGCCTATTTATTTCTGTTGTTTTGTATTGAATTTATTGTTATAAGAGAAAGAACCATTTGTTGGACTGAAAGGGGGAGCTGTTGGGGGGAAAAGATCTACCTTAAACTAAAAAAACAAAAAAGGTAGAGGATGGGGAGGTTGAGGGGGAAGAGCGTGTGAGGGTAGGACAGGAGGGGGGAATAGGGAAGGGATTGTGACTGAGATGTAACTTGAAGAAATAAAAAATAAATTATTTAAAAATTTTTTAAATATTTAAAAATTATTTTAAAAAATAAAAAAGAAAAAGACACAAAGCACCCACCATTCAAGAAGAATACACCCTTGGTCCCAGCTCCCAGCACACTGGAGATAGAAACGGGCAGATCCCGGAGCTCAGGGTCAGCCTGATGCTGGGCAAACTCTAAATAGAGAAAGACTTCGATCCAGGAGTGGTGGAACACATCTTTGATCCCTTCAGATGGGAAACACAGGTCCCTGATCCCGATAATTAGAGTTCAGAGACACACACATGGGATTTGGAGGGACCTAGGTTTGGAGGCTACTTACAAAAGGCCTTCTCGATGCAGGCAGATTGTCCTTTGGGATCTCAAAATATATACACTAGAGCTGGTTTAGCTCCAAGGTGACAGAATGATTTCTTCTTTAACCCGGATTGAAAGATAACGCTTTGTATGTTCTCAGAAGGCCAAATTTGCTTCAGGAGAAGTACTACCTAGCCCCCCCCATCCCCCCCCCAAAAAAAGAGGGCAATTGTCCTAGGGTTGGGATTGGGGCAGGGCTCTGTTCTTATCGTTCCAAGAGAATCGAAGCGTCCATTAGGGGAGCCCGGGGACGGCTGGACAGCGGAATCCTCAGCAGAGAGCAGAATCAGGCACCAAGGAGGACGAGTGACCCAGTTGATTCTGCCTGGCAGACTTCCTCAATAGCTATCTCCATCGGGGGCCTGCAACCACCACAGCAATCCAATGTCACTGGGACCGCTCAGCTCTACACAATGCCCCAACAGGAACCTCAGTGAAGCCTGCAAGATCAGCTTCTGCCTACAAACCCCTTAGGTCATCTAAACAGCTGAGAACAGAAGGACTGAACACAAAAGGAGAGTACTAACATTTTTAATCATTTTTCCCATTTGGGTTCGGGCCCCAAACAGGTCTACTACGACCCAAATCAGCAGGAAGTCACTTTAAGAGAGCGACGTCCCATGCCCAGAGGGTGGGGAGGGTGTTTCTCCGCCCTTCTTTTTGGTTATTTGAAGGATAGCTGAAAACTCTGTTATGTAGGGGAAGAGACTACAAGCTGATAAATGGTCCTGTCTTAATGGGTTTTGGAGGTTAGCCCCAGGGAATTCCTACTTTTCCTTTTCTGTATCCTTCCTCTCCTATGTAGGAGTGCATGGGCTTGAGAAAAATGAGATATAGACATAGCATAGGAAGGTCCAAGAAGAAGGGGCAGATTATTGAATTTGCCCTTATACCTTTGTATATTGATACAAAATTAGTAGTTTATTTGGCTAAAGTGGTATTGACCATTGTTTATTGTGCAAAAATAAGATTGTATTGGATTACATCGGTATTGATCTTTGTATATTGATACAAAATTAAGATTATAGTTGGCCACAATGGTATTGACCCTTGCATATGGACGTAATATTAAGATTATATTGGGCTACATAGGCATTGATCTTGGTATATTGATACATAATTAAGAGTATATTTAACCACAATTGAATAGATCTTTGTATATTGACACAAATTTAAAGGTAACACTTCCTAATGGTATCATACCTAGAGATACTTAAAAATAAAATGTGAAGCTCTGACCTCTTGATACCAACCGTCTAAAACGGTCTAGGATAGTTAAACTCCTAGTCATGCAAACATGTCACTGTGTTAGCTACTATGACAGTCTATCACAGATATTCTCTAAACTACCCAGTAATCAAGTTGCTAAGAGACAAGCAACATTTGCTTATCTAAATACAAGAGATGGATAGGGCATCTTCAAAAACCCCTAGAGATCTGCAGAATATGGCATTCAAAGATGTTATCTTAAATCAAGATTTTTTTTTGATATCGAGACATATCAGCGCCTGACAGCACCCCCTATTCTACTCCAAGTAGAAGATAAGCATCGAAGAACCTCCACTGTAAGATGGTTGAATTAGTGGCAAGCCTTTCTCTTGGCATGAAAAAACCCCTTGCACCAACTGCAGACAGACTGCTGTCCTAAAAGGACAAAACTTGGTAGCAGGGAAGTCGACAGCCTAACTCTGCCAAGACAGGGTAGGTAAGTCCTTCATAATCCCTGCTCTACAACAAATGTCTGTCAGAGAAACAGGACCCAAAGGCTGAAGATTGATGCTGGAATGTATGGAGAGAAAATGGGAACTGTCCAGGCAGTCATTGGTATGTTCTTTCTTAGTTTTGGGAAGCTGCAGGCCCTACACTTCCTATATAAGCAAATATATTTATCCCTCTCAGGTCTCTGAGGTGGTGGAAGAATAGACAGCTAGAGTCTCATAGTTAAATTTTGAACTGTTTAGGAATCAAGAGGGTGTTATAGATCTAAGAAGATACTCTTAAAAGTGTGTTGCAAGATAGTATTAATGTTGAGTCACATATAGACCTTTAAACTCATGGAGTTGGTTAGATAGTAGAATGTTAAAGTCAGGGGCCAAATATGTATAAACTGGACATTGGGAAGGTATACTGGGCCATTTAACTCTCATAAATATGGCATATTTATATATATTGTTTTGTATAATACTTACTGTTATAAGAGAAGGAACCATCTGTTGGACTGAAAGGGGAAACTTCTGGGGGGAAGAGGGTGGAAGGGCGGGATAGGAAGGGGGAATAGGGAGGGGTTTGTTACTGAGATGTAACTTGAAGAAAAAAAAATAAAGTATTTAAAAAAAAAGAGGAGAAACTGAAAAAAAAAACCAGAAATGAAGGAAAATTGTTGGGTTTGATGTATATCATTACCTTTCACCAAAATATCTCTCATAGCTTCCAGAATCAACTTCTTTCTACCAAAACTTTTTATGAATCACTGCAGCAACTCTGCAAGTTTAGTTCCTAGAGGGTCAAGTTTCTATTCCAATGAGCTGTTTTGTTTTCATTAACCCTTTTCATCTGTGATAGGAATCCCCTCTCTTCTCTTCTGTAATTAAAGAAAAGAGATATCAATGTAAATTAACAAAAACAACCCTCTGTTTTATTATCTTTGACAGACAGATGTTAAAATTTTAAAACTGTATACTACCATATAACTCTCATAATTGTAGCCTAATTACCTCTGTTGTTTTGTATTGTATTTATTATTATAAGAGAAAGAGCCATTTGTTGGACTGAAAGGTGGAGCTGTTGGGGGGGGGGG
>CAJQZJ010019163.1:491132-511990 GCA_907164525.1 Lophiomys imhausi | reverse complement strand
ACCTTAAACTTAAAAAAAAAAAAAGGAAGGGGATGGGTGGGTTGAGGCAGAAGAGGGTGGGAGGATGGGAATGGAGGGGGGAGTAGGGAGGGGATTGCGATTGAGATGTAACTTGAAGAAATAAAAAATAAAGTAAAAAAAACTTCTAATAAATAAATAAATAAATAAATAAATAAATAAATAAATAAATAAATAAATAAATAAGGAAAAAAAAAGAAAAAGACACAGAGCACTGTCAGGGACCCCTTTTCTGAATTTTTAGGCCCAGAGACTAAGGAAGCAGTGGATCAAGAGTCTCAGAAAAGGGGGAAAAACGGTGCTAATAATGATGGTGTTTTGTGAGAAAGCGATATCAACCAAAGGAATCATGCATAGTAGAAGATAAAGGACAAGGCAGAAAATATAGAGAATACAGGGAAGGATGATGGAGGGAAGAGGAGATAGAGGCTCTGGGATCTAAGAGAAACAAACAAGTGACAAAAGGATATTTCATAAGTGCTTCCTAATACCTCATTTCATATCTACTTTAGGTAAAATGAAGGGTTTAGGAGTGAGGACTTTTGTAAGTACATGAATAATGTATTTGTATCACTTCTCCCTGTCCTTCCACTCCTTCCAATTCTTCCCATGCCTCCCTATCCCTGTCAAATTCACACTCTGCTCTTTAATTATTATTGTGAGCATGCATACATAACTACAAACTCCAGAGTACACTTAGTGCTATTCATGTTTATTTGTGCTTAGTGAGGATCACTCCCTTTCTCAGCAGCCTTCAATTGCCTGTAGCTCTTCGTCTAGGGATGAGGCCTTATGTGAGATCGCTTCCATCCATGTCAGCATATTCACTGGTGTTATTACTATCCAGATCTTCTTTTAGTGATCATATTTTTTGAGGTCTCAAGGGTCCATGTTTTCTGTTAAATATAGAAGACACAATCTCCAAGCAGACACCTTGATCTTCTGGCTCTTTTCACCTTTCCACACCCTTTCCTTTACCTCAGCTTTGGAGGTTATGTTGTAGACTTATGAATTAAGAGTTGTCTTCTGAGGACTCTGCAACGGTCTCAGCTGCAGAAAGAATCCCAAATATCCATGGCTGGGGAGGCCCTGGATCTTATAGGAGAAGGTACTGCTGCTGCCTTTCAAAACAAGCCTAGCTGCATTCTATCTGTCCATCCTTATAGTCACAGATAAGGGTTTTTTGCTTTTGCAAATTAACTTGTTCTTTTAAAAATAGCCTTTTGTGCACTATAAATTCCTGAGACTATGAATGCGCAGAAGATACATCTAAAAAAAATATATGAACAGTCTAGTTCATACTTCTTATTCTTTATTATAATTCTTTTGAATAAATATTCTTAAAATTATTAGCTTGAGGTATTTTGAGGATCTAACTGTATTTATTTTTAGCAAGAGTTTATAAAGTGCATCTACCCTGTTGTACCTTTTATGTGTAACATATGTCCAGTTTCATTCCTATTCTTTGCACATTGGTGTGTGGGAGCAGGCATACAGATAGACAGAATCATCTCAAGAAATCTGTAGCATTTCATCAGCTCAGCACACAAAACAGTCTGAAGTTTGTTCATGATAATAATAAGGATAAGCACTTGACTTCAGCCTACAACAGACTTTCTTGTCGCTGTCCTTTCTTGAAAGGGCAGTGCTATTAACATCCAGGCTTTCCCTCCTCAGTTGTTTTCCCCTATACCTCTCTGGAGAAGTGCAAAAAGAACCTACCTACCATTACTTCAGCATCTGCTTCTGTTACTTTTCCTGCTCATGAATCTTACCCTGCATTTCTAGTTACAGTCACCATGAATAAAAACAGGGCCTGAATTTCTTACAAGTGAAGTGATACACATAAGCACACAACCGTAAGTGAGAGTAGTATTCCTCTGACTGATGGGTGATGTCCCTGCCCTCCTAGTCTTTGTTGATGATAGTTTGGGTTTCGTTTGTTTGGTTGATTGGGTCATTGCTTGCTTGCTTGGTTTGGTTGGGAAAGTGGGTGGTGGTGGTGGTGGCTCTGTGTTTTAATGAAAAGAAGATCTCACCCTGTTCTCCAGGTCAGCCACAAACTCATGGCAATCCTCAACGTCTCAGCATCCCAAATACAGGCCTTATAGTTTCCACCCACCAAACCAGGACTCCTGCTCTACTATTTCTGTCCCCTTGTGATGTAAACCTGCTGCAATTTGGCAGAATGTATTCTTCTACTGTATTAAAGATAAGTATCAGCCTAACCTAGATAGAGTTCAGGACAGTCTCCCAGGGTGGTCAAACTCTTGCTTTGGAGCAACTTGACACAGAAAACTGACAGCCACCCTGCCTGCCCACTTCCTGGGAAGAAAGCCAGCGAGACCATCCCTGAGAACAAAAGTGTCTTTCACAGGTGCAAAGGTCTGGCAGGGAGAGTCTGTAGGGGAAGCAGCTGATATTGGAAACAATGTATTTCCCTTCCTGTCAGTCATTTTTCCCTGCCTTTTCTCACCATTGAATCAATGGTGTTAATTGTCTCTGGAGCATAGTACATGCCATCTAGAACAAAGAAGCCATTGCTCAGCATGAATTTCAAACTAATTTTTTTTTTCAAGTCCATGGTCTTAAAAGCCTAGCTTTGTTGAACTCCATAAAAGATTTCTAAATTCCAAAAATGTCTTTCTATGTGTCCCTAGTGGAGTTTGGTGGTCTGATCACAGAGGTTTACTGTCCATTGAAACCTAAAGAAAGTCCCATTAAGCAGACCCAAAACACTTTCTGAGTTTTGGAGGAACTTGTAGCAATTGACAAGCCAAGATAAACAGGCTGGGATGCTTTTTAGTCCTTGGAGATGGTGATCTCAAATCTACAGAAAAAAAGTCCAGAGCCTGGGAGAGCAACAAAATGGTAATTTCAGATATTTCAACAAATAGGAGCTTAGTTTCATCCTATTTACAACTTAAAATCACCAGCCAAAGAATAGTACTGACAATGAGAAATTTAGGAATAGGCTAGGATACTCCCAATTGACTTCCACAATGTGCTCTTACCTGGGAAACACTGATTCTGTATGGCTAGAATATAGTTTCAGAGAAAGAATAGGATGTACAGAGTAATCTTGGAAAATATCTGCTGTTGTCAAAAGTTTGGTCATTTATGTTTTTTCTTTATGAGTACTCTTGGACAGCCTTACTGCTTTAACTGTGATGTAGTGATAAAAGACACTGCACTGTATATCTTCAAGCAGAGCACCTTCCAAGAGGAAAATTTGTATAAAGTTTGCATCCATCTGTATCTGCCTGTTGTTATCTCAGCTGGAGTGTGCTATTGCCCTCTCAATAAATAGTTAAAATCTAAATTTTTATTTCTCTGTGAAATAGTGTTCTATGCTAGAGTTAGTCATATCTTAAAAGGTCAACAAGTTCATCAAATGCTCTGTGAGAAAAATCTATTTTTTTTTTTTTATTTTTCTCTCATACATTACAGCCTGGCTGCAGTTTCCCCTCTCTCCACTCCTCTCAGTCCCCTCCATCCCCCCTCCCCCCTGCCCAGATCCACTTGCTTTTCCTCCATTCCCATTTAAAAAAAAAAAAAAAAAAAAGAGCAGACCTCCCAGGGATGTCAACTGAACATGGCAAAACATGTTTCAATGAGACTAGGCACAAATCCTCATAACAAGGCTAGATGAGGCAACCCAGTAGGAGGAAAAAGGGTCCCAAAAGCAGGTAAAAGAGTCAAAGACAATCCCCTCTCCCACTCTTAGAGGAGTTCCACAGTGTACTAAGCTTCATAACCATAGGTATATGCAGAGTCTGACTTACTTCAGACCCGTACAGGGTCCATGATTGTGGTCTCATTTTCTGTGATCCCTTGTGATCCCTGCTTAGTTAATTATGTGGGCCCTGTTCTCCAGGTGTCCTTGATGTCTCTGGCTCCTGCAATCTTTCCTCCCTCTCTTCTATGGGGGTTCCCTGGCTCTGCCTAGTGTTTGCCTGTGGGTCTCTGCATCTGCTTCCATCAGGTGCTGGATGTCACCTCTGATGACAATTGAGCTAGGCACCAGTCTATGAGTAGAGCAGAATATCATTAGAAATCATTGAACTATTTTTCCCACTCATGTTTGTTTTTATCCTGCGTCCGTCTGTGGATTGTCCAGACTGATTCCTTGCCATTCAGGGGGTGTTAGGTATGGACACCCCCTCAAGCAAGGACTTCAAGGATCGGTCATTGGTTGGTCATTCCCACAAGGTCTGTACCAGCAACATATCTCACAGGTAGGACAGATTGTAGGTCAAAGATTTTGTGTCCGGGTTGGTGTCCCATTCTCACTGCTGTAAGCTTTGTCTGGTTATAGAAGACACATGCTTCAGACTTTGTATCACCCATTACTAGGAGTCTTCACTAGGGTCACTCTCAGATTCCAGGGAGTTTCCACTGCACTAGGTTTTCACATTTCCTCCCATAAGCTCCCCAGCTCCAGTTCTCTTTCCTAGTACTCTCTCCCTCTGCCCCCACCCCCTACTGATCCTTCCCATTCCCATCCCCACCCACACCCAGTCCACCTGCAAACCTTATTGTTTCCTCTTCCCAGGGAGATCCATGTGCCCCTCCTTGAGGCCTCCTCCTTACTTAGCTTCTCCCGGTCTGTGGATTGCAGCACAATTATCCTTTACTTAACAGCTAACACCAATCACAGCTAATGTCAGTTTATAGGTGAGTACATACCATGTTTGCCTTTCTTGGTCTGACTTGCCTCATTTAGAATGATTTCTTTCTAGTTCCATCCATTGCCTGCACATTTCATGATGTCCTTGCCTTTAACAGCTGAATGTACTCGGTTGTGTAAATGTATGACATTTTCTTCAGTGGGCAAAATCTTTAGAGCCTTTCTTAATGCCTTCAGTTCATGCTCTACCCACTTCAGTTTGGACTTGGTCATTGAAGTGAAAAACAGAAACCAGACTGTTGGCATACCTTTTAAACTATTTATTAATAATTCTAAACACCTTCTAGCTAACCCACCAGAGGCACATTATAAAAGTTACCAAAATGAAGATGTTCTCAAGTGTGATTCATTTGGGCAACTCATCAGCCAATGCCAAAGGGAACACAATCAGCAGCAGCCCAGTGGTCATCCTGCTCTCTAAACAGTCCATTTGAATTAGCTGAATCCCCTCGGGGCTGGTGCTCTGCAGTTTGGCCTCTTCTGCCTGCCCAAGCTTTCTGCCTCAGGGCAGGTGCTGTACTTGTGAGGCCTAGGAGCTGGCCATCATTGCATACTCGCTTGAGGATTGGGTCTCTTCGCTGTCTGTTGGCCTAGGTACAGGCTGTTGGCTCACCCCAGGTGGGGTCGGGCCTCTTCCATTCATGTGGCCTCAGCACTTGACCACATGGTCTCTGGGCAGGTCTGCACTCCACAGCTGGCTTCAGTGCTGGCTGTTTTTTATGGCTCCAAGTGAGAATTAGCACCCACAACTTCAGCAAAACTCTGTCTAGAGTCTTTCTAAGTTAAGCTGCAAGGGGCAGCGATGTGAAGCAATGCCAAGAAAAAAAGCACTTTCGAGCTTCTGGGCCTTCCTTTCTATACGCCCTCTAATTATGCACTAGGATATTTTCTCATTGGCCAACCTTATGCTCTCCTCCAAAGGTACATCTGTTGACCAAGACCATGTGCTCTCCCAGGTGTTCCTCACTGGTGCCAGTTTTTGGTTGATTTCTATGCCCCTTTTATTAGTCTGTCCTTCAACATAACTGTGTTTACAAAGAAATCCAAACCCTCACTACACCAGACCCTATAATAGGACAGGGAACAAAGAGGACATGCCCTAGATCTTGATATGTATCAGGTAAAATGATATATCAGCTGTCTTTGTGAGTATAATAGCCATACTTTCGATGCCATGATTCAGGTTGCTTTAGACAACGTAACATTTGAATTGATTCCCAGACCTAGTTTTTATCAGATAGTCCTATCCTCAAACCTGAGGATGAAGGGAAGGTTAAAGCTAACTATAAATGACTTTATAATTTTGTCTAGCTTAAGTGATACAATTAAATTCCAACATAGATTCTTAGCACCTGGGAAGATGCTGATTCATAGACCCACACCCTAGTCAAGCTTGTATAGGGGTCAGTTGAAGTGACCAGGAATCTGCTTGATTGGAAAGGACTCTGAGAAGTCATCATCATAAAGTCTTGAAAACTAATCCACTAGACCATTTTATGGAGGGTATAGGGAAGAGAACTAAAGCCAAAATTATTATTTTAAGAGTCATCATTAAGCATTAAGCCTGGAATGAGAGGATCTTGCTACAGGGACCTTAATGGAATGAGGAGCTAGGTTGATAGGGTAGCCAGAGAGAGATGTCAGACAGAGAGCTCTTCATCCTTCTGTACCATGGTTCTCTACACATTATCATTTTTGAAGTAGTTTTTTTTTTTCCTTAAAGTGAAAAGTATTCTTCAATAGACTACTTCTCTCTGGACTATTTTTATGGTATTCTATTGAGTGTGGGGGGAAGCATTTTATTAAAAGCAGTAATTTGTTACTGCTCTAAATTATCTTTTATAGTTTCTAAAACCCCATGTCTTCTTGCTAAAGCAGACCTGAGAGTGAATTATTAGGCTACTGGAAGTCCTTGTTGGTGAACAAAGACATACAACAAAATGTACCTACTTCTGCTAATGGAGAATAGCTGGGGTATCTTGGCTAATTAGTATGCTGCTGTTTGTACCTTTCACCTCTTTTTGTTTCTTTCAAAGGTTTCTTCTTCGGGAAAAAATAAATTACTATCATAAGGTTTTTTTTTTTCAAGATTCCAAACAAAGCAGATACCTTTATGCACACAGAATTTACACAAAGGCATGCTGAGATATCTTGCTGTATCTCCTGCAAGGTGGTGTTCATCTGAGAACATTAGGGGCAGAATTGAGTGCAGCAATGATGAAGGGTTTTAATTTTATTCTTTCCAACTTTCTTGGGCCAGACCCTTGCCAGTAACATAGTCTGAAAGAGAGGAAATGAAGGCATTGGACTTGAACCCTCAGCCGCCTGCACATCTGGGTTTGCACACACCTGAGTGAGGACACCCTCCTGTTCCTCTGTCCTTTCTGTTCAGGACATCTGAGAGGGACCTTGTAAGTCCATGAAAGCCTCCCATATGTTGTCATTGAAAAGCTGTTAGGGACTTTGCAGCTGACAGCAGTGTATCTAATTGCTGAATTATTAAATGAAAGAACTCTGCCTAAAAAGCGGCATCCTGTCACTCAAGAAATAATAATAATAAATAAACTCAAGTGAAAAGGTGTGATGAGGTCATCTTACTCACTTCTGCAGACAAATTGGAAAGACTCCAACATGAGGGGCAAGAAAACTTAATTGCCTCTGGTACCTGCTGGAAGCTTGACTTGAGATCTTACGCCACATGTGTTTTCAGCTCATGACAGCTGCGGACAGCAGCCTCGGCCTTTGGCAATTTCATTTTTTGTTTTAGGACCAAAGATTCTTTGTGGAATGTCTCCTTTAAATGACTCACCTGCACAGAAATCATATCTGGGAGATTTCAACAGGGGAAATAAGGACAGCTGGGCTCAGGTTAGAGGCCGCCTGAAAGGAGATTGAGAATCACTGCCTTACAAAACAGGCAGCTTGTGACTGAGCCTATTTCATTCCTTCCAGTTTTAAAACAAGGCTTCATACGTTCTATGCCCATCTTGATCTTCACAGAAGAGAAACCAATAGCATATTTTGTGGATTTTCATTCATATTCTCAAGTGGCATCCCACTTTGTTATCAATAATAATGATAAGTACTAAACTGAAATTATATTTTTATCAGGTGTTACACTTCCATGCTTTATTCTATTTGATTCTTTCTTTCTTTCTTTCTTTCTTTCTTTCTTTCTTTCTTTCTCTTTCTTTCTTTCGTTAGTTAGTTGTTATGTTGGGGATCAAGCCCAAGATTCTTAGGTAAATGTTCTACATCTATCTGTATCCCAAGGTCGGCTCTACACTTTTGTCTATTTTATTCTATGTGTCTATGAGTTACACAATGTAGATATCAATCTCTGATTCCCCTCTGGAGAGTAAATCTTGAATTGCAGGTCTGTGGAATGAACTACATGTTCAAAATAGCATGGCTGGACAATGGATGGCCCAGTGATTAAACCAAGAGAAGCATTGGCCTTTAGAACTTACAGAGGTTGTTCTTGATTTACGATGGTTGCTATTAGAGTTTTCATAAATTGGTATGGAAGCAACAAATACTCACTGAAAGCTGCCTGCGACATTGGAATTTGGCTTCTTTCCAGAGGCAGCAGCATGTGGTCTGCTGTTCCTGGCCACACTGATTAGCAGTTCAGAGCTGCAGCCCCCACTCAGCTCCAGGACAGTGAGAGGCAGCGGTAGATGGTGTGCTGCACACTGCTCTGCTGAGCCAAAACATTTGGAAGGTAAGGTACGTGTGCCATGCTTTATATTCCAGATGTTTGAGTCTTTCAGTAAATGTAAGACTTAACCTCATGATGATCAAGGACTAGGTGTACACGATGTACACCTCAGTAATTTAATTGGCCATTTTTGATTCCCCAGTGATTTTACAAATGGATGAGAGGAGGACAGGGACTTTGCCATTCTGTTTTCACATTGTATTAAGTAGCGTGCCCACTTTGGCAGCCAAACAGAATGAAAGCATCAATGGTTGACATGATCCCTCTTCCAGCCCTTCCTCATTCCCTTCCACCCTCCCACCTTTCCCATACACTCCCCTTGTTCTTTGTCAACCTCATGACCTCTATTTCTTTCATTCTTTATATTTATATATGTGTGTGTGTCTGTGTGTGTTTCTATATAACAAAACTACGTTTGTTTAACTTTGTATTAAATATTTTGAGCGCACACTGACTCCATCCCTTTCAACTACAAGAATGAATTTTAATAATGAATGACTGTACTAGTTTACTTTCTGACATTGTGATAAGTACCATGATTAAAAGCAACTTGGGTAGGAAAAGGCTTGTTTGAATATGGTCCAATCAGTCCATCATTGAGGGAAATCAGGGCAGAAACTCAAGGTAGAAACATGGAGGCAGGAACTGTTGTAGAGGCCATTGAGGAAAGCTGCTTACTGGCTTGCTCCCCCATAGCTTTCTCAGCCTGCTTTCTTATAGAACCTACACACCCTGCCCATGTGTAGCCCCACCCATATTGGGCTAGGATCAATCAATATGGGCATGAATATAAATTAGATTTAATGAATATCCAGGGCTTTTGATACAGTCTCTTAATACGGAGCATGAAGATCAACTTGGCTGTGGACAACTGACATAGTAGCATATGGACTAAAAACAAGGCTGATGGCCTGACATTGTTTTCAGCTGCCAATAGCCTTACAAAGTGGGCAGAGCCAAGATTAGGCTGAAGCCAGGTGAAACAAGGAGAGATCCTATTTAAGGACAAAGTGGTTGGAGAGTTCCCATGCTAGAGAGTTCCCACACTACAGATGATAATATGCAAGGCAGCTTGTATCATCTGATGGAAAAAATGCTGGTGGGCTGAAAAGCTGATCTCAAGCAGAGTTGAAAAATTAGGGCCAGCTCTCCCTGAGGCAGAAAGAAGCTGATGAACAGAGAGAGGCCTCAGCAAAGCAGGAAAAGGCCAAGGACTAAACCTTGTGGGACAGCTTTTGCCTAGAGGGGTTCGACCAGTTCAAACTGTGGCCTGAATGGAACTGTGGCCAGCCTCAAAGACTGAAGCTGAGAGGCTGAGTGGCTAATACAAACTGAATAAGTTGGTTTACGGACAGCTGAGGCATTCCAAGCCTCATTTAAAGAGAAGCTGCCATATTCAATATACCCTAAATGACCTATGTCTGAGATATTCATGAAGAAAGAGTGTTGACTAAGTGCCTTAAAGGATCTAATCCTGAGGTGTTCCTAACAACTGAGGACTTTACCCAGAGACTGTATCCCTCTAAAAGGTTAGAATTAGCCATTAGATAATAGTTGTTATAGGTATTAATAGTTTTAGTTGTTAGATAACAGGGGTTATAGTCATTTTTAGGGCTAGTAGTTAGGTAATGGTTTATATTTGTTATAAGTGCATATAGTTATTAATATATATTGGATAATTAAAAGTTTCATCATCAGATGCCTACTAGCATTTTATACCACAGACTTGCCTACTAACTAATCTGATAGGGAAGTTTTCTCAATTGATATTGCCTCTTCCCAGATGACCCTCTGGCTTGTATCAAGTTAACCAAAAGCTAATGAGCACACCAACTGTTCCACACTACTTTTCAGAGATTAACTCCATCTTCCTTTGTCACTACCAGACTTCCTATGTCTCTGGGTCAAACAGGAAGACTTACAGAGAGGTTGTTTATGAGGAAAACTTGACTACAGAATCCATTGAGAAGCAATCAGTCATTTTATTATAAGTACTAATTTCTTCAAAATATTCTTTGGCATTTTCCCCTGTTAACACAAAGTAATTAATTCAGACCCCAGAACCAGCATGCCTCCATGGCTGGAAATAAAAACTGTAAAGACTTTTTTTATTGATTCACCTCTCAGTCCTACATTATGTGATCTTCAACAACTTAGTTTTCCACTTTGAAATATAATGAAATCTCCTCCTAAAGTAACACATTCACAATCTATAGAGCTGAGTTAGAACAAATGTCTCCATTAAGCACATTAAATGCTAATTTATTTTTATGCATGCATATACTTAAGAGTCTCATGATTTTTTTTTTCATTTTGAATATGTGTGTGACGGTGTCTAGCAATAAAGTAGTTGCTCAGCAATGTATTTTGAATAAATTTTGATTATGGTTAAATATTTTCTCTACCATGAAGAAAATGCTATACAAATTATATTATGGCACTTTTGGTTCCAAACTTATTAAAATGACCAAGACTTAGCTATTCAGAGGCTGCAATTTCTTTTAATATAACTAAGCAAAAACATCAATAGTACATTAAGAGTAAACTGAAAGGCAGAAGCTTACAAACATCTGAAAAATGTTAGCAGCACATTTTTAGGCTTATTAGAAACAGCCTAAATAATTACATCATCGAAATTGCTGTGGCTTTTGGCCCTTGTCCAGGATGAAAGGTCATGACCCAACATACCAGGATCTTGCATTGTACAAGTGATTGACAGGAGGGGGAAATGTATTGATACTTTTCACATGAGAGCAACAGTGACAAGTTTAAGTAAAAGGCATATCTGGATATTGTAGAAATGTTTGTTTTTACATGGTTTCAATTCTTTGATAGTAAAAGTGTTCAAATTATTAATTGAGAGAGAAAGAGGGGGAGTCAGATGCCACCGTAAACTGGTGAAAGTGTCATCTTCATTTTCTGTTCACATCAATATCTGCTGGATATTTTGACTCTAGGCAGAAAGGAAGTTGTTCTTCAAATGGATTTCCTTTTCAATCCCTATATATGGAATGGTTGACTTTTTAATTGCTAGAAAATTGCTTACTGTCCGCCTATACAAAGTACAGCAGGTACTTTGTCATGAGATATTAAGTGACAAAACGATAGGGATTACCTACCACTGCCTCTCCTAACTGTGTAGCAGCAAGCCTCAGAATCTCACTTTGGACTTTGGGCTCTGTACTCTGGGTCTCCTCCTGCCCCAGGAGGCTGAGGATTTATTTGATGTAGCCACTCTCCATTCAGAGATACATAGTAAGTGTCTCGGCTTCGGCTTCTTAATGTGTGAAAGAATTCAGGGATTCACAAGAATCTAAGAACTCATTCATCAACAGGGTTTGTTTCCAGGTGTGGTATGTTTGGCATTTGGAAGTTATTTTCTTTTAAAGCAGAAGTTCTAAACCACTCTTAAGGCAGTGGATACTAGTGAAGCACTTCTAAATTCATGGCCTCATATCAGAACATTAGGTGTGGCCAATCCATACCAATTTTATTCCGGTTAATTCCAACATCTCTCCATCAGGAACAACCACTGTGCATCATAATCCTCTACAACTACACAGACAGCCTTAAAGTGATGTGTCTAATTTATCTATTTCTCACCTTAAATGTCTTTTAAAAGTTACAATCATTTCATTTCTGTAAGGCTAAAGTATTATACTTAGTTTGAGGGATACAGTTTATTTTCATATTTGATCTGTTTTATAATTTTTGAATTTTGTTATAATTTTAATTTTTAAAAATCTTTTGTATTGTGTGGGGACTGATTATATGCGTGTGAATTAAATTGCCAGAGAAGGCAAAAAAAAAAAATCTGTCAAATCCATTAAAGCTGAAGTTACAAGTGGTTGTAAGCTACCCGGTATGATTTCTAGAAACAACTTGTGATCCTCTGTAAGAGAAGTAAGCACTCCTAACTGCTAAATTGTCTCTCTAGCTCCATTTAATCACCTTGGATATAGAAAATCTATAAATATGTGTATGTTTATGGTTTGACATCTCTATGCTTAATGTGTTTCTATGAACATGAAAAGAAACTTTGAGGGAGCACTTGAGGTGTGAGAGATGGACTCTAAATTCGCTTCTTTCAAATAAATATTTTTGAATGCATTTTATTTTCTAGATAGAAACGGTACACAGGTACTGGCCATGACAAAATATTCAATATTGATAGGAAAATCTTCTAAGTAACAAATAGATAGTAAAATGTGAGGATATTACTCATGGCAAGCTATTTACTATATACTATGAGGTTTGATCATGAGGTGATCAGAAAACTTGGGTTATTTTGTTAGTTAGGATGATGCTAGTAAGAAAGAAGATAGACATTGTCTTGTCTTTGTTTAGGAAATGGGAAGTGGACCGAACCACTGAGCATCCTCACCCTCAGTGCTGGTGAGAGAGACTGGTTCATTGCCTATATGCCTGGAAAGAAGCTCAGATGTGACCATTTTCATTAATGTTTTCAGTTGTTTTCATTTTATCTTGCAGTACACTCTCCATTTTCACATAGGAAGAAATCCATTAAGGCTTTGTTCATCTCCAAAGCACAGTATCCTGTTAGGAAATGGTATCTTTAAATTAATTTCTGATTTGCATATAAAAAATGGATTTCATTTTGATACTATATATATATATATATATATATATATAGTTCTTAAACTTTCAACTGAATTAGCCAAATTCAGGATAATTATTCAGTTTCTGAATTTAGATCTGTTGCTCATTTGATAAAATAAGCTAAGGCTTTTGTTTTCCTATCACAGCTCTTCAGAACATGTTTGTATAATTTTTTAGCCTCGGAACAATGCTTCTTATAGTATTTTTTTCGTGAATGCATGTAGTATACACATGTTAGCAGTCGCCCGGGAGGTCAGTGGCAATGCAGTACTTACTTCACCACACAGACTGAGTGGGAAGCAGTGGGTCCACAGCCCTAGCTGCAATTGCCTGCACAGGTGTTTTTATTTTGAAGAGAAAACTTGAAGTAAAAAGCATTAATTTTTATGCTATCCCAGAATGCCAGATGAAGACAGTCTACTTGTTCCCAGAGAGAACAGTCTACACTGATGTTTATGTGGCAGTGATGGAAAAGTACCATGGACTGTCCTAAATCTCTTTCCTCCAAACTGCCGAAATTGTTTCTCAGTCAATTCAAGAATGGGCCCAGAACCAGTGTGGTCCTTGCAAATTCTATGCAAATCAGGAATTAGAGATGGTCTCCACATCCTCCTTTTTGTATTATGATAAAAAACTCTACTCTTCTCAGGCAAGCTACTAGAATAATTCCTGGATTTTTTGCTTGAAGTCCAGAGATGAAACACCTTCAGGTCATTTACCAAACTGGATCTACAATGGCTTCATCCAGCATTAAGTTACATACTTCATACTAAAGTATAAAAAGTCTTCATGAGAGGAGTAAACACCGAGGTGCAAGCTCGGAAGTTTTGCTGCTTCTAAGTGACCTTGGGGGAGGTCACTCACCAAGATCAACACCACTGAACTCCGTAACTGAACATAAAGTGCTCTTTAATTTTCCCTCACAGAATTAAGGGAACCAGATAACTATACAAATGTCTTATGGCCACTAACATAGTTGATGAAGAGTCATGGTTTTTTTTTTTCCCTAGTGTTATCATTTGTATTGTACAGGTTGTCAGAACAATTTCTCTTTGAGATAGAAATGACAGAATCAGAAAATGAATACAAGTAAGAAAACAGAAGTTTACACGAAGAAGCAATGTCAGTATTGAAATTAAAACTCTCTGCATTGGCTCTTACATAATTAGATAATATAAATAGCTTATTTCTAGGTTTTTCACTTATCAGTTGTAAAAGACAGCTATGAGTTAAAAATTTCCCCAAAGCATAAAGACATAGATATCATTCCAAATTTGTAGGTGGCTTTAACTTAAAATTTTTACCTCTATGATTTATTTATGGTCTCAACTTTATAATCATCCAGTTTTCTGAATAATCATTAACTCTACTTCTAAGCTGAGTTCTTAAAAGCCTCATAAATGTATAATTACATCAATTTGTGAATATCTGTTACTACTCTCATCAGAATTGTATTCCAATATTCTAAAATAACTGGTTGGTTTTTATTTCTTTAGTAACTTGTGAATCTGGTATTTATTTTAGCTGATTTTTTTCTTCTCCTTGGCTATTTTTTCTCACCATTCATTTGTTCATACTTTGTAGATTTTGATGAATTATTAAGTACTGCAAGGATAAAGTCTTTATTGAAAATATATTTTCCTAAGGAAGATGTCTTAATATTTTAAGTTATTTTTAACTGTAGGAAAAACTTGTCTCTATCATATCTAAATAGTAGTATGCTTAATTGGGTTCTTTTTCACTGAACAACCATGATATTGCTATTATTTGGAGCTGAGAGAACCTTAAACTACTTTCGTATATGGGCCTGTCCTTATTTCTAGAGTCTACAGATGCCTGTTGAAGCAAACATAGAAATCTGTTACAAAGGCTGAACACTGAACACTTTTCACTGCACATTAGAGGAGAGTGCACAAAGAGACAGAGAACCTGGGGAAACAAACTTAGGATGGTGAAGATAATAGGACAAATTCGCACTCAATAGGACCTAGACTGGGTTAGATGACTGTCATCACACACACAAATTTAAGCAGAAAAACATATGGTGAAACAAGTGTAGTAATCATTAGAAGGGAAAAATTGTAATGTAAAGACATATTCTGTAACCACCCTTACATTTATTTAAATAAGCACAGTGATAAATGTACTGGAACACCAAATTCGGGACTGTAGGAGGACAAATGGAAGAGACAAGAGGTTTACCTGAGAAATATTATTTAGTTGACTGTCATAGACCTTTATCTACATCACTAGTCATTGTTGTAGTCAGACAACCAAGCAACAGATAAGGAGACGCTTCACTGTGTGCTCAGTGGGTAAGAGTACTTACTGGACAAACATGAGGACCTGAGTTTGGAAACCAGAACCTATTTTTTAAAAAATGAAAGCCTGTAACGTGGCCTCAGCCTAGCAGAAAACTGGGGGACCTCCAAGGTCATTCAGAGTCTCTGACTTAACAGAATAAGACAGGGAGCTATAAAGAAAGACAATCTGTGTCATCCTCTGAGCTTCACAGGAGTGCACATGAGTACATGTCTCCCACATCCATACATCTCACACACACACACACACTATTAAACAAGTAATCTATGAACATATTGCTAGTGTGTTTGGTACATTGTTTTACAGTAATTTTCTTTTTATAATAGCATACTGTCAGAGACTTATAAATTGTTTAAATGTAAATGACGTATGTTGAAAACATGTCTTTATTATCATTAATTAAGAATTCTGTGCTGCCCACAGTTGTGTGCATTCCACTTTTGTAGGCCGGACCGCAAAGGTCTTTCTTTAAATTATATATTCCAAAATATGTGACCAATGTGTTCTGCTAAGATTTTATCATGGGCAAGATGTCCCTTGGAAGCAGGGAGTTTTCTACTGCATTATAGTATTATGGGTCTACTGTCAAGGTCATGAATATCATGTGGCAATGACTGTACATTACTGTTTCCGATTATCACCTTAAATACATTTTACTTATATTATGTGTGGAGAAACTGAGGTCTGGGTATTAAATAGGGACTTACTGGGTGTAAGAATAAGCCGCTTTTCATTTTACTATAATACTATGATACTGTGCATATGGAAGAAAGAAGGAAATAAAAATTAAAGTTATTTATTTTTTATATTTCATGGGGAGAAAGTGATTTTTAATAATAAATCAAAGTTCTACATAGTAAGGAGCACAAAATCTGAACATTGCTTAACAGCTGGTGCAAGGAGTTGACCAGAACTGGGTGTCACCGTTTTAAATGGCTACAGGTGTGGCTTAAAGGCACCCTCGAAGCCAGGATAAAGTGAAGGTCACCCTGTGGAGTCTATAGGCTATTAAGGTAATTTGGGAGTGGAGCCAAGGAAGAGGTGGTTTGGTGAACCACAAATCCCAAGGGAAAAGGCAAAGCCTTTGAAAATGGGTGTGGGGAATGGAAAGGGCAGAACATACCCAGCTGCACACAATTACGTCTGCAAAAGGTCCAAAGGGCCAGGAGAAAGAAAAGGGACAGGTAAGAACTGACCTCTTTGGCAACTCTGACACAAACCAGAGAGGGCAAACAATGTGTTATTAATTTGCATATTTCTAGAAGAGCGGGAAGCAACCAGCCACACCAATGTTCAGGAGCCATATGTTGAAAGTATTGTCTGAAGTAAAATTTGGATCTCATTGGAAGCATGATGGAAAGACTGGCACCATGTACTGGTTGCAGATCTTAGGAGTCACCAAGTCACCTAAGGCTTCTGTCAGTGACTGGGCTGGGGAGCCTCATGTTCTTCACACCAGGTAACTTCATTCACATCTCCTCTAATTGTTCCACTTGGCATCATCATCTCCCCTGCTTCCCAGACTTGTTATGAGTGTCTACTTCCCAGGGAACAAAATCTGTCATTCCAAATCCCCTACATCTTTGTATGGCTTTTGGCATGCAGAGCACATTCAACAATTATTTATTCAAATGCTTACAAGTGAATTACACATTGAAAAATATTAACTTTTAATTCCCATTTTTGAAGACAACTATTTGCATTTGGCCATCTGCATGATACCCAAATGTGGTGTTTGAAGAGTACAGTGATGAAGTGCCTTCCACTTTCGCTATCCATGATGTGGTCTGTATTGCTAACATGACTTTATTTTCTGTAACTCAAGATCAGGGAAGAGAGGTATCAATAAACCACCAGTATTGAAGAGGATATGGGAGTTTCATCTGTTCCCACTGGAGGTACAAATGAGTGAGAAATATTGTGGATTAGAAAAGAATGAATCAGGTTAAAGCTGTAGCTTGGTTAGTAGAATACTGGCCTAGCATTCACAAAGCCATGGGTTTGATTGCTGAATATCTCCTGCACCACTCAAGGTCTCTCCATGGAATCAGCATTCAGCAGGCAGAGGCAAGGTGGATCTCTGTGGTTCAAGGTCATCCTAGGCAACATAGCAAATTTTAGGCCAACCTGGGGCACATGAGGTTCTGTCTCAAAGAGAGAAGCAGTTATAAGCAGATATAGTTATTTTTAAAATATGTTATTTTAATTCCTTTTTAAACAATGCATGCTTACTGTGGGCAAAGAAGAAAGCTAAATTTACTTAAAATATTCATAGTAGCTTCTATTCCTCTTGTTGAGAAACAAGAACTGATACCATGTTGCTATGTTCCCATCTGCTACGGTAGTAAAAGGAAGATATAGAATTCAATATTCTATTTATTTGTGTGAAAGTATATGCTTGTAGATCGATTATCTATCCTGTGTGTGTGTGATCTATCTGTAATATGTATCTATTGACTTTGTCTTCCTAGAAATTCAAATTGTATTATTTAAAGTCACACATATCCCATATCTGAATTCTCTGGAAGACTTTCATTTAAGAGTAAAGGAGCTTGAACTCTTCTACATGCCATTTTTCACTTACACTGTATCTAAAGCTACAATGAGGATAACAGATATACCTACTCATTTTATTTTACATTTATGATAATTAAACAATATAATAATTAGCAAGATGTTTGTGAATGTAATCACTAAAATGTTAATTATGCTCATTGTAAAATTAGAAACGTATTACAAATTCCTTTCAAACTTGTGCTTTTCTAAATTTTTTTTTTACTATTAAAAGTTCTTTTTGGAGCCGGGCGGTGGTGGCGCATGCCTTTAATCCCAGGACTTGGGAGGCATAGGCAGGCGGATCTCTGTGAGTTCGAGGCCAGCCTGGTCTACAAAGCGAGTCCAGGACAGCCAGAGATATTCAGAGAAACCCTGTCTCGAAAAACCAAAAAAAAAAAAAAAAAAAAAAGTTCTTTTTGGGTTGGCACAATGACTCAGTAGATAAAAGTGCTTGCCTCACAGGCTGAATATCTGACTTTGATATCCAAGACCTACATTTTGAAAGGAGAGAACAGACTGCTTCAAGTTGTCATCTGACCTCCACATCAGTACACACACACACACAAAGAGAAAGAGAGACAGAGACAGACACACATACACACACACACACGCTAAATGAAGTACCTCAGCACATGACCTTTTTTTAGATCATTACACAGGATTCTGTGACATGAATATGCTGTAACATGCATGTATTAGAATCACCTTCATGGAAAAGCATTCTTCCCTTGACTGTGGGTATTTCTCAGGCACTGGACACTGGAGCAAAGGATGCAAATGAGATCACTATCCTCTTGGCATTTGTGGAAATTAGATCACCATTTTGGATAAAGCATGATGTCTAGGTGTGTGAAGGAGATGTTATTAAAGGATTGTCTACTTATCACTGAAGGTCACGAAGTCTTCCAGGATAAGGTCAAAATTAAGTGGAAGCTGTCAGGAGGAATAGGAGTGCACCACAGTGAGAGATGGTAGTAGATAAGAGCTGGCTAGTGTTGGTCCAAATGCAGAGACTGCCATGTGAGAAAGCCTGTGGCACGAGAGTGTCTGGTGTGTTCTAGTATATGTGTAGTCTGGTGATCTTCGACAAGGGTGTCAAGAATACACAGTATTATCTTCTCAACACATAATATTAGGAAAGCTAAACATTCACAAGCCAAAACAGATGAACTTATTTCAGCCTAACCTCGAAATGGATTAAAGACACTCTTTAGAAGGACATTGATTTAATGAATTCAATCAATTAAATTCAGTACCATTTATTTGATCACAGTAAAACAAAACTTTGTGAAGTTTTGGAAGACTGCTTCATGAACGGAGCAATTCCCAAAACGTAAACAGGTTATGAAAACCCCAACCACCCACTTGCTTTGACAGCATTTGTAGGAAACTAAGAGGCAAACAGATGGATTGCCTGGTCAGTTGCAGGTTACAGCACTTGCTGCAATTAACAGAAGCTCAGCTGATTGTGACTGAACCCCAAGTTGATTTAGTGTCAAAGTTTTAGCACAGGAGCCTGTTCTATTCAATGGTCTGAAACATTTTATTTAACCAACAAATGTTATGTATATAATCATAAAATTCTCAGAGAATGTAAAGGAAAAGCCTCATGACATTGATTTTTTTTTAATAATTTATTTTTTATTTCTTCAAGTTACATCTCAATCACAATCCCCTCCCTACTCCCCCTCAGCCCCACCATCCTCTTCCCTTCTTTTTTTTTTTAGTTTAAGGTATTTATTTTTCCCCCCAACAGCTCTCCCTTTCAGTCCAAATAATGGTTCTTTTTCTTATAACTATAAATACAATACAAAACAACAGAAATAAATAGGCCACGATTATAAGAGTTATATGGCTTAGCATACATTCCCAATGTCCAGTCCATATGTATTTGGCACCTGACTTTAACATTCTACTATCTAACCATCTCCATGAGTTTAAAGTTCTATATCTAACTCAGCTTTCATACTAACTTGCCTCATAATTTTAAAAATATCTTCTTAGATCCAGAACACCCTCTTGATTCCTAAACAACTCAAAATTTAACTATGAGACTCTAGGTATCTATTCTTCAACCACCTCAGAGACCTGAGAGGGATAAATATATCTGATTATATAGGAAGTGCAGGGCCTGCAGCTTCCAAAACTAAAAAATGACATACCAGTGGCTGCCTGGACAGTTCCCATTTTCTCTCCATACATTACAGCATCAATCTTCAGCCATTTGGCCCCATTTCTCTGACAGACATTGGTTGTAGAGCAGGAATTATGAAGGACTTACCTACCCTGTCTTGGCAGAGCTAGGCTGTCGACTTACCTGCTTCCAAGTTTTGTCCTTTTTGGACAGAAGTCTGTCTACAGTTGAAGCAAGTGGTTTTTCTTGCCAAGAGAATGGCTTACCACCAATTTAATCATCTCCCACTGGAGATTCTTCGATGCTCATCTTCTACTTGGAGTAGAATAGGGGGTGCTGTCAGGAGCTGACATGTCTCGATATCAAAAAATCTTAAGTTAAGAAAACATCTTTGAATGCCATATTCTGCAGATCTCTTGAGGTTTTTGAAGATGCCCTATCTATCTCTTATATTTAGATAAGCAAATATTGCTTGTCTCTTAGCAACTTGATTTCTGAGTAGCTTAGAAAATAACTGTGATAGACTGTCATAGTAACTAACAAAATGACACGTTTTCATGACTATTAGTTTCCGTTTCTTAATTATCCTAAACAGTTTATGTCGGTTGGTAGCGAGAGGTCAAAACTTGACATTTCATTTTTAAGTATTACTACGAACAATACCTTTAAGAAGCGTTACCCTTAATTTTGTATCAATATACAAAGATCAATACCAATGTGGCCAAATATAATCTTAATTTTGTATCAATATACAAAGATCAATACCGATGTAGCCCAATACAATCTTAATTTTACAT
>CAJQZJ010019163.1:409254-486132 GCA_907164525.1 Lophiomys imhausi | reverse complement strand
ACACACACACACACACACACACACACACACACACACACACACACAAACACACACACACACTTCTCCTTGTCTGCTTCAGAAAAGAACAGGCCTCCAGGGATATCAACTGACATGGCATAACAAAATGAAATAAGTCTAGACACAATACCTCATATAGTGGTATAGGTTAGAGTGTAGTACTTATACAGCATTATTCTTTAAATTATTTTTATTAATTTTTCAAAAATTTAGATGTATTTTGATCATTTTCATACCCCCCTCCAATTTCTCCCACATTCATCCTCACTCGATAATCACTCAATTTTGTTTTGTTTTCTTTTCTTTTTTTCACTCTTTGACTCCATTTTGTATTGCCCAGCTACTCTTAAGAGTGGAGCCTGCCCAATTGTGGGACCAACCTACCAGGGGTGACATCAATAAAGAAAACTAATTTTTTTTTCTCTCCCAACAGCTATAAAGTGCCAAAAGTTCCCTAGATAGTGGTGAAATTTTGTACCCAGCAGTTTGTCTAACTTGAGCCTTCAGTCTTGTACAATCTGTGGCAATCACTATGAGTTCATGTGTGCCACTTTCTCTTCCAGGAATATCCTAAAGACTTATGGGAGGAGTGTGATATGTACAACTCAATTAGTGCTGATGACTCCACAGTTCTTTATTCTCCTCATTGACCAGTTGTGAGTGCCTGATTAAATGTCATATACCAAACAAAGAAGCCTCTCTGACAAAAGTTGAAGATGAACTTTTCTAAAGGTATAGCAACAGGTCATTAGGAGTTATCTTAATACTATGTCCATTAGTAGAATAATAGTATTATATTGTTTCCCAGTGTTTATGACCGGTCTAGCCACAGGTTCTTGACCCTATTAACATTTTTTATATTAAATATTGATAATATTAAAAATTAAAGTCCTAGTACCAGGCATTGGTTCCATTACATAAAGTGGCTCTTACATACAATAAAAAAGTTGTTGGTAACTCTCATAGAATCCATGCCACTACTGCATCAGGAAAATCATTGTTATAGTTTGCAAGCTTCACAGCTAGGTGAGATGGATAATTACTTTTCTAGTAGTGTGGATGTCACTTCTTAGCACTATGAGAGATAGCCAGTAGGAATGATGCTTGCATGTGAGTGACATCTTAGTTTTTCCGTGTTCTCTAAATCCATTATGTGATTTCTTCAGAAATAGGGTTTTACTCATGAGGAAGAAAATCCAGTTTTCTGTCAATAGTTTATAATGCTTGGGAGTATATAGGGTGTCTCTGACTTGAGGAAACCCATCCCTTATACTAGGATTTTAATTTTTTAAAGGGGATGATACTGATTATACTGGGGTGAAGTGACATGGTGCCTTTGATTTCTTTTAGTATTTTTTATGGTAAAGTGAAAATTAGCAATGATTAGTTATGAGACTTGTGATTAACAGTGATTGTATTAGTAACTTTTGTTGCTGTGATAAACACTAGGACCAAAAGCAACTTAAAAAGAAAGAGTTTATTTCACCTTACAGGCTATAGTCTACCAATAAGACAAACAAACACAGGAACTCTAGGTAGGAGCTTGAAAAAGAAACAACAGTGGAATGCTTTTCACTGGCTTGCTCCCTCTGGCTTGTTGGGCTACCTTTCTTATATTGACCAGGCTCATCTTCCTGGGCACATTACCACTCCCTCCTTTACACAGTAGTAATTGATAAATTCCCTTCATAAATCCTCACAGACCTATCCTATGGAATAAATTCCTCAGTTGAATTTTTCTTTTCCTGGGTGTGTCTAGGTTTGTGTCAAATTGGCAACTGTTATGGTGAGCTATTAACCTAATGCTTTAGAATGCACTAATTGGTGAAAAAAAAACATTACAACTCTGGAACATATATAAATACCATTAGTGTACCAATGTTGACTACGTTGTAACAGAAATGTTATATCAGTTCAAACCCCTATGGCATGAATCAATGTAGATAGCCTCACGCTTGATCCTGTGCTTCAGATCATAGAGTTGCACACTGTTGACATTTTTAATCACTATTACTTATGCATGTTTCTTGGTATTCAGGTCAAGTAATAATGCGACTTAACATTTGTACGCTCCTGGAAGCAGGGAACTTGGTGCCTCGTGCACCCATGCACAGCGTTCATGACACTCTTGAACAACTCAGTTAGCTTTTGATGTTGCAAAGAGATTTCATGGAGGTTTTAGGTTGTAAATGAATGGTTGTATATCGAGAGACAATTACAGTTCAGAAAGGAATGTCAGGAGCTCAAGGAGAGACTTAGTTGATGGACAGAAGTCCATCAGGATTTATTCCTGGAGAACCAGTCCCTGACATTCACCCTTACCCTCAGCAGAGTCTAGTCACATTCAAATCTTCAATAAATGACAAGCTTTGAGCATGATATTCTTGTTCCTGCTGATAAAATAATGTTATTTTTGGAATATATATAATATATTTAGTACTGAATTTAATATCACATGCTGTGGTCCCAATTCCATCTCATTCTTCCCCCTCTGCTAGGCTTTCTGCTTTTTACATGTATATAAAACATAGAATGCACAAATAATAGATATTATATGACACTGATCTTTTTTAGTACAACCTATTTAGCATAAGTGATTATCTCTGGTTACATCTGTTTTCCTGAAAATAATGTAATTTCATTATCTATGGCTAAAAAATTCCACTGTGTATAAATATCACATTTTCTTTATGTATTCTTACGTTGATGGACAGCTATGCTGATTCCATAACTTGGTTAAGGTGAATAATGCTGCAATAAATATGGAAGTACATGTATCTCTGCTGCATACTGACTTAATTTTTTCATGTGTTTACCCAGAGGTAGTATAGCTGGGAAATATAGTATCTTTATTCTTATTCTTTTGAGGAATCTCCATATTGATTTTCATAAGAATTTGCACTGTCACAAGTAGTATGAAAAATTATTTCTCCTCCATTTATCACCACCAGCATTTGTTGACATTACTTTTTTTGACAGCCATTTTGATGAGTGATATGGACTCTCAATATAGTTTTCATTTGTATCTCTGATTGCTACGGATGTTGAACTTTTGTTTTTTTCATATTTGTAACAGAAAAGTTTTATTTAAAACACTTACATTTATTAGTACTTAACAACCACCTATAAAGCACCTATATCCTATAACCTAATACCTAAAACCTAATAGTTATCTAAGAACACTCTAATACTTATCTAAGAACATGCTAATGCTTATCTAAGAACACCTAACTAACCCTATTTTAACTTTCTTAAGATGATATTAATATTCTTAGTGTAGATCCATGCAGGATAACTTGGTTTTGGCAATTTGGATACCACACTCCCAGCAGGAAGTCCCTTCCAAGCTTAGAATCTGTTGGGCCTAACTTTACTAGCTCCTATGGCCAGTTTACTTCAACCTCTAGATTGTGACCAGCTTATAAAGTTCAGTCTGATTCAGCTCGAGGTCGGCTTCCTCCATCAGCTGAGACTCATTTCTGTAGTTTATAGTCTCCTATAGTCTCCTCGGCCCATGTATAGTTTCTCAACGTGGCCTCTGAACCATCTTTTCTGCCAGTCTTATTTGCCACCAAAAAAAAAAAAGAGAAAGAAAGAAAGAAAAAGAAAAGTCTCTCTCAGCGTGACTTGTAGTGAAAAGTCTTTCTCCTTTGAACTCCACCTCAGCTTATGACCATTGAAGTCTAAAGGCTTACATATGCCATACCTTGCTGTGCACTTCTCCAGGTGTGCATTGATTTCTCAGTATGTGAGGGCAAGAGGAAAATAGAGGCCATGTGGAGCTCTCTAGTTTATATATTACATCATCTTGCAATCCTTGACGGTCTCGAGGACCCACAAGATTTCCCGTGATATACAGCAGTCCCGTGGCTTCTGGTGGCAAAGAACATTATCTGTGAGGCTTGTGCAGTTTCCTAGCCACACCCCTTCACCAGGGCATTTCATGTTTCTCATGTTCAAGGGAAGCCCGGCTTCTCTTTAATGTGTTGCCAGATGCTAAGCTGAACTTTACTCTAATTTCACTAAAAAGGCTTAGCTTCTACCATACATATTTATTTCATATTTCATCCTTACCTCTTAGTACTTCATCATATGAGAACTGCCCATTTTTTAAGGATTGGGTTGTTTATATTTTTGTTTGAATTATTTCCATATTCTACATGGTAATCCTCTGTCAAATGTATTTCATAATAAAGATTTTCTCCCAGTAGTAGATTTTCTTTTCTCTTAATCAATTGTTTCTGTTATGCAGATTAATTTCTGTTGATTTTCAGTATCATTTCCTGAAAGACTAATTTTGTTGATCCATGAGCATGGGAGGTCTTTTCAACTTCTACTGTCTTCTTCAATTTCTTCCATAAGTATTTAAATTTTTTCATTGTAGGGGTCTTTAACTTCCTTGGTTTAATTTATTATTAGATACTTTTCTTTCTTAGCATGTTTACTACTGGTATATAGAAAAGCTACTGGGTCCTGTATGTTGAGTGTGTATCCTGCAACTTTGTAGAAAGGGTAGATCTCTTCTAAAAGTTATCTGACAGAGTTTTTATGCTCTTTTATGTATAAGTTCAAATCCTCTACAAAAATGGAACATCTGACTCTTTTCCTTCCTACTTACACTAGTTTTATATCTTTTGTCAGACCCTCTGCTAAAACTTTGAAGACTAAACTAAATATGAGAAATTGTACATTCTTGTCTCATTCTATCCAAAATTGGAAGTGATTTGAATATTTTCCTCCATTTAGCATAACATTGACTATAAGTTTGTCATCATATACAGCCACTATCATAGTGAAGAATATTCCTTTTTTTTTTTTGTTTCTAGTTTCTCCATGGAAGTTTTCATGAGCAAATGCTTGACTTTGTCACAGCATTTTATCTACATATTTTAGGATAATCATGTGACTTCTGGTCTTGTGTCTATTAATAAAATATGTTACATTTTTGAACTGTACATATTGAACTATCTGTGCATATCTAGAAGGAAATCCACTTGGTTTTGATGAATGATCATTTCATGTGTATTTTAATTCAGCCTGAACATGTTTTATTGATTATCTTGTACCTACCTTCAACAGAGAAATTAGCCTATAATTTTCTTTTAGTTGTTGTTGGGTCCTATCCAGTTTGGGTGTCATGGTAATATTGGCCTCATGATATGGGTTTGGTAGTATTCTTTTCTTTTCTCTTGCATCAAATAATCTGAAGAGCACTGGTGTTATTTGTTGATTACCGGTAATTAGTACAGTAATTAAATACAGTAATTAATCTATCAGGGCCTAGGAGATGCTAGTTGATAGAATTTGTATTATTGCTTTAGTATAATTGTGCTTTTACTTGAGTTTTTACTCAGCATTTAGTTGAATTGTTCACATTTTCTTCATTCAATTTTTGTAGGTCATACGTATTTTCAAATTTACTCATTTCTTCTCAATTTTCCAATTTATTAGACTACAGGGCCTTTAGTTACTTTTCTCACTGCTGTGATCAAATATCTGACAAAAAACAACTTGACAGAGGAGTCATCATTTGAAAGAGGGACATTCCATCAGAGCAGAGGAGGCATGTGCAGGATACAACTGTCACACTGCATCCACAGTCAGGAAATAGATGGTGAATGGCAGTACTGAGCGTGTTTGCCTTGATTCAGTCTGGGGCCCTAGCCCATGGTCTTGTTCCACCTACAGTTAGGACAGGTCTTCCCACTCTAATTAACCTATTCTAGAAATTCTGTCACAGACATGCCCAGACATTTGTCTCCTAGTTGACTTTAGATTATTTCAAGCTGCTGGGCGGTGGTGGTGCACGCCTTTAATCCCAGCACTTGGGAGGCAGAGGCAGGCGGATCTCTGTGAGTTCGAGGCCAGCCTGGTCTACAAAGTGAGTCCAGGACAGCCAGAGCTGTTATACAGAGAAACCCTGTCTCGAAAAACCAAAAACAAAAAAAAAAAAGATTATTTCAAGCTAACAGTGAATGCAAGACATCATAATACATGTGAAAGTGTGTCTTAATGATACCACAGACTTTGTCATGTCAGCCATTTTACCTCCAGTTTTATTATTTTGTTTCTTCCTTCTCTTCCTTTACTTAGCTTGGATGTGGTTTGTCAGTCATATTTATTCTTTCAAAGAAGCAAGCCCTTTTTCATTACTTCTTTCTGCTATTTTTTCACACTCATCTCATTGTTTTTTTCTTATCTTTACTGTAATTTTCTAACTATTGATTTGGGATTTGCCTCGGTCTTACTTTTCTGATATATATAATTTGACATTTCTCTGGTTTTTTATGTAGGTGTTTATAGCTATAAAATTCTCTATCAGAATCATTTTCATTGTATCTTATGGGTTCTAGTATGTTATCTTTCCATCTTTATTGATTCTAGGATTTCTTTAAATTTTTTCTCAATTTCATTTATCTTTTGTTAGTATGTTGCTCACTCTCTATGGTCTTGTAGTTTCTATTGCCATTTATTTCTAGCTTTTATCTATGGTAATCAGATAGCAAACTAGAAATATCCTCACCTGTTTGCAGTAACACACTTTTGACACTAAGGAGACAGAGGCAACTGATCTCCATGAGTTCAAGGCCACTTGGGTCTACACAGTGAGTCCCAGGCAAGCCACAGCCACACAGTCCTGTTTCAGAGAGAACAGAATGAGAGAGAGAGAGAGATCATACAATTTATTAAGTAGTTATTAAGTTTGCTTATTTTTCTTAAATGTGATATATTTTATTTTAAAAAAAAACCTCTGGTTTTAGAAAAGAATGTATATTCTGGAATGTTTGGGTTGAATAGTCTATAGATGTTTGTTAAATCCATCTGACTAATCATGCTACTTATCTCTGATGTCTCTTGATTTTTGTAAAGATGACCAGACCATAGGTGAGACTGAAATAGCAATATCTCCTCCTATTACCTTCAGAAGAGTTTGTGCCTTTTCAACCAGCAATAAGTATATTCTGAAATTGGGTGTGCTGATATTTGGAACATATATGACTGCAATTAAAATAACCATTTGATGTATCAGTCCATTAATATGTGACCTTTTCATCTTCTGACTAAGGAAGTTTACATTGTCAGCTATTAGAAGGATAGCACCTGTTTGCTTTCTAGCTCTACATTTAAAATGCCTTTTCCATCCTTTCAGCCAAGGGCTGCATTTGTCTTTGCCAGTGAGGTACATACCTTGTAGTCAACAAATAACTGGATCCTGTTTCTCATCCCATCTGCTAGTCTGTGTTTTTCCATTATAGAATTGTGACAATCAACACCCAGAGTTATCAGTGGGAGGCATATACATATTCGTTGCTGTTCTGTTGCTGTTCGGTGTATTCCTAATCCTTATTTTCATAATTACCAGACTAACAACATTTTTCCCACTACAATTTCATAATTATGCTTATCTCTCTCTTTAGCATGTAGAATTTTTCTGGTAGGGTCTGTAGTAATGGCCTTATAATCATGATTCCTTAAATTTAAGTTTAGCAAACAAACTTTTTCTTTCTCCTTCCATGATAAAGGATGGCTTTGCTGGATATATGATCTGCATTGGCAGTTATTGTCATTCAGAGAAGGAATGACATCATTCTTTGCCTCCTGGCTCCTAGATTTTTGAGTAGACTTGGTGTTTTAATGATAATGTGTCATAAGGAGCATCTTTCCTGATTTTCTCTGTTTAACATTTAAAATACCTCCTGTAACTAACCTGGATGGTCATCCTTTAACCTGAATTGAGAATTTTCTGCTGTGATTTTTTTTTAAATATTTATTTATTACATCAGGTTACATCTCCATCAAAGTGTCCTCTTTTCACCCCTCCCAGTCCCACCCTCCCACCCACTATCCCCATCCCTTCCATCCCACTCTTCTGGAGTGAAGTGTCCCTACATAACAGCCCTCTGCCCCAGTTCAGCAGTTATATGAGGGCCAAGAGTCTCTTCATACACTGGGGGCCTACAAGGCATCACCACTAGGGCAAAGTGTCTCATTGATAGGACACAAAGTCTATGTTCCTGTTCCCTCTGGTGCATTGGTTGTAGTATAGATATCCTGTACAATATGGCTAAAATCTGACTATAAGTGAGTACATGCCATGTGCATCCTTGTGAGTCTGGGTTAGCTCACTCACGATGAGCTTCTCTAGTTCCATCCATTTGGCTGCAAATTGCATGATTTCATTGTTTCTGATGGCTGAGTAGTATTCCATTGTGTAGATGTACCCCAGTTTTTAAATCCATTCCTCCTCAGTTGAGGGACATCTGGGTTGTTTCCAGTTTCTAGCTATTCCAAATAAGGCTGCAATGAATATAGATGAGGAAACTTCCTTGAGATTTGGTGAGGAATCATTTGGATATATACCCAGAAGTGGTATGGCTGGGTCTTGAGGTAGAGCTATTCCAAGTTTTCTAAGATAGTGCCAGACTGACCTCCATAGTGGTTGTACAAGCCTGCACTCCCACCAGCAATGGAGGAGCGTTCCCCTTTCTCCAACCCTCACCAGAATGTGCTGTCATATGAGCTTTTGATCTTAGTCATTCTGACAGGTGTGAGATGTAATCTCAGAGTCATCTTGAATTGCATTTCTCTGATGATTAAGGATGCTGAGCATTTTTTCAAGTGTCTCTCAGATTTTTTAAAATGTATTTTTTTATTCCATTTACATCCCGATTGCAGCCCCATTCCTCCTCCCCTCTGGTCGCATACTCTCACTCTCTTCCCTGTTTCCTCCTTTTCCTTCTTCTCAGATGTGGGGAGCTCCCACCCCCACATTTTGACCTACCTCTATCCATCATGTCCTATGAGGGCTAAGAGTTTCCTCTTGCATTGGGGCCCAATAAGGTGGCCCAGCTAGGGTAAGCTTCATTGAAAATATTTCTTATGCATTAACATGAACTTTTTCATCCTTTCTCTGCCCATGATTTTTATGTTTGGTCTTTTGATGGTGTCCCATGTATCTCATATGTTTGTATTGTCTTATTAATTACTCTGTTATTGTCTGAGTATGCTAATTCATCTACTTTGTCTTTTCAGTCCCAATATTCTATGCTCCACTAAACCTGTTCTAGTGGTAACATGTTCTTTTTTGGTTGATTTCCAAAATTTCAGTGTAATACTTTTCAATATTTCTTATTATTAAATTTCTTTTTCATTCAGTTTATTCACTTCTTCATTTCCTCCACCTATAGTCTCATAGGAGTCACTCTCAGGCTTATTTTCATCCTCTTTGGTTTTGCTGAACAATTTTGTAATGATTATTTTGAAATTTTGGTTTGAATATAATTTATTGCCTTTGGAGTCTGCTATTATAGAATTGGTAATTTTTCCAAGATTCATTGCCTTTATTTGCATGGTTCATTTTCCTCAGCATTAGGACTTACACATCTGACATTATAGAGTGGGTTGAGTTCTTTTTTAACCATTTAAGTTCTTTTTTGTAGATACATTTTCAATTCCAAGTGATATCAGGTTGTGGTAGGATTGAGGTATCATTTCTTCTTATGAAACCAAATTTTCAATACACATACACATATATCAGGCCCAATCTCTAACTCTATACCAAGAATAGATTACTAAGTGTAGATTAGTCATAGACAATGCAGACATAACCAATTAAAAATAATCACTCTCTCAACTCCTATAATTTTGGGGGGAATAAAATAGAAAGTTTGTTGGAGTTGAAGGTGCTAGTAATTATGGGTTTGGATGCTAAGGGGATAAGCTCAGCAACACAAGCCCTTAATATCAAAACAACAAACTAAAAGTAAAGGAGGGAAAAGTAGGTAATGTAGGAGGACCATAAAGACTAAGGTAGGAGATAAGGGAGCCCTGGCTGAAGATAGAATGAAATGAGAACAAAGTACAGAAACGTAATCAGTAACCTAAAGCAGTTTTAGCATTGAGAAGTCTGAGGCAGCATGTCCTAGTCTGCTTCCTATTGCTTTAAAGAAACACCAGAAGCAACTTCAGGAGGGAAGGGTTTATTTTATATTATACTTCCAAGTACTGGTCCATCACTGGGCAAGCCAGAGCAGGAACTCAAATCAGGAACCTGGAAGCAAAAATTGAAGTCAAAACCAAGGAGTAAGTAATTCCACGTGTTAGTTTCTTATCCATGTCTTTGTTCAGCTTGCTGGTTTTATTTGTTTGTTTGTTTGTTTGTTTTGTTTTGTTTAACCCTTGACCAATCTGCCCAGGAATACCCTGCTAACAATGGGCTGGGCCTGGGCTCTCCTACATTAACCCATTATCATGTAAATGCCCCACAGTCTTCCCTAATGTCCAATCTGATAGAGGCATTTTCACAGGTCAACATCCTTCTTCCCAGATGACTCTGGTTTGTGTTAAGTTGACAAGAAACAAACCAGCACAGTTTACCTCTTGTCACCTTGATACAAAAAGGCATCAACTTAAATTATAATTGTTACAGTCTTGTTTGTCTCAAGATCATACTGGCATCACACTATAAAACCTAGCACAGCTTTGAAAGTCCCATAGTCTTTTAAACATTCAAACACTTCAAAAGTTCAGTCTTGGTTAATATCCAAAATCTCTCATTTCTTGCAAGAGTGAAGCACCAGGGCATAGTAAAAACTGAACCAAAGCAAAAGCAACATCTAGTGGCATGAATAAAATATTTAGTTCATTATATACTATCAGGGATTTAAGACCATCTGGGGCACAAAGGATTCAGTCACATCCATTTCTCTGACTGACATCTTCCACACATAAAGTTGTCTAGTGAGGTAGAGTAAGCTCCTCTCCACAGTTCTTGTCCTTGATGGCAATCTTGCAGTCCTGGCATTTCCGATATGCTTATGTTCCCACTGCAACAGGGATGCACTTTTGAAAATGTGATTCCTTTTTCCCAGATGAGCCTGGCTTGTGTCATATTGAAAGGAAAAGAAAAATCATGTAAATGTGGTTGTTTTAATGAGAATGGCCTTCATAGGCTCATATGTTTGAAAATTTAGTCCCTGATCAGTAGAACTATTTATGTATTAGGAAATATGGTCTAATTGGAGGAGATGTGTCTCTTGGGGTAGGTTTGAGATTTTAAAAGAAGTGTACCCATTGCCTCATGCTTGATAACAGAAGTGAACTCTCAGTTTCAGTTCCAGTGCCATGCCTGCCTGACTGTTGCCAAGTTCCCCACCAGGACTTTGACAGACTTCTAGCCCTCTGGAACTGTAAGCTCCAAACGAAACTTTCCTTCTATAAATTGCCCTGATCATGGTGTTTTATTGCATGAATTTTAAAATAATAAATGCATAAATGCATACACAGGAAGTCTCCCCAGACCCCCAACTCCAGGCCACTCTGTGTTCCTTAGAAAATTATATCTTACAAACCACAACAAAACAAAATAAAAAGGTAGAAAGACACAAGGAAACAAAAAGCTGGTCTACTAACATGAAACTAGATATTCAATAATAAAATATGAAGTTTAAAAAAGAGATACCAGAGCAGGAATCTAGAGTCTGTATGCGGTGTGTTCCATAAGCACAGATTTGATACCTGTCTCTGAGATGAGCCTCATCATGTGGTTGCCAGGACAGGCTCTATGTGGCCAATTCCAGTATATAACACAGGCCAGATTCTCAACTCCTAGGACCATGTAAATTCCAATGTGAAGTGTTCTGCTTCTCTGTAGAGGTATTCTGTAAACCAACTCTCAAAATATAACCCTATGCCACCTGCCTATGGTTCCCAAAGTGCACTACATTTGCCTCAAGAGCAAGCTTTCCAATAATTTCCTGCAATTCTTAATAAGTCATGACACAACAGAGATCCTTAGAGCACACTGGTAAAATCCCACTATAGTCTGATACCAGTTCATCATCCAGCAACGCAATTTAGGGTGAAATAATTCAGTCTCCAACTCTGACAGTGTCCTTTCCTGTATACTTCAGAAGACAGTAGAAGTTCTACTAAATTGTAGCTCCCATAGTAGCTATGAAAATCAAAAGAGCACAAAATGGAGAAAGAAAGGAAAGAAAGAAGGAAGAGATGGGAAGGAAAGAAAAGAGCATAAGAAATTTTGCTTCAACAATAAATTGCTTCCAGAATCTCCTTCAGAATCAGCATTGGTCACAGCCTATTCTTTGTAGCAAGACCTTTTCTCCTGAAAAGACAGGAAAAACAGGTGTTCCTTGACCTACAAACTCGCCTTCTGCTCTCCCACTCCCTAAAAACTAGGACAGCCACACCACAGTGCCATTTGCTATCTCAAAGGCTTTTACTCTACTGCAACTTTATTTTATCTTCCCCCAAAGTACTCTAGTCATTTATCTCAAAGTTTGGAGACTGGTCTCTTTGATCTCTATACACCTGACCCATTAATAAGGCACAGCTCTTCAGAGAGAGAGAGTGTAAGACATAAAGCATAGTGACAAATGCTTACTTTTCCTTAATAGCCATTGCAGGCTATCAGACTGTCACCAAGAGCCATATTGCTACCTCAGAATAAAATAAAATCAGAGAGCCGGAGAAATAACATCCCTTGCTTATCTTTGTTATGATTTTGTTTCACAGTTCACTTAGAATTTTATCTACCCAGATACTATTATATATATATATATGTATGTATGTATGTATATATATATATATATGTATGTATATATATGTTGTTACCCCAGATTTGCTTATCCTCCCTCCATTGTGTAGACTTTTCCTGGGAAGACATGATCAAAAGTCCACTCAACCTAAACATGACACCAACAATAGACCAAAAGAATAATCCTATCCAACTCTACCTTGGTGAGCCAGTGGCTTCATTGTGCTTACTCATGGGACCATGGTGGTGACATTGTACTAACTCACTCTGTCTGACCCCAAAATCTTGGTTAATATAGGTCAGCAACCAGAGATAGTTTTAACCAATTATGATGGGAGCAAAAACAACATACCATGAGCAACCCCTGCCCTTGCCACACACACACCACCACAAACTTTTCTCATTCATTCCTCTCACAGATAATTTTAGTCTAGCACCTTCCTGAGGAGTCTCTGTAATATAGAAAGGTGATTTCAGTCTTTCCTGAATACTTAGTGTAAGTTCACATGACCCAGGTAGATCATGGTCTGAACCAGTGTTTGGTCTTATTGACACCTACAATGCAGGAATGTTGTCTTTATCAACATTCAGGGGCCATTTTGTTTGTTTCTAAGACCTTGTGCTGGGGGGCGGGGGTGGCAGTAGGTATTTTCCTTTATGAAGACAAAATACTTGAAATAGTCTAAGATTATAAAGCAAAGTATTATACAGATGCCATTCATATTTCAATTAGAGATTTCAAAAGATGAAGGTTATCTCTGCTGATATGAGAAGGCTTCACCGAATCAAGAACGTTCAAAAGGCACCTAGAGAGGACCTGAACAAGACGAAATGTCATCTTTGCACTGCATGAACAGCTGCTTCCTGTTCACAGTCCGGTCACGGCCAGTACTACAGATGTTACATTTCCCAGCTAGCTTCCACTTTCTCTCTACTTGTTGTCCTGGAAATGGGTAAGTTGGCCAAGTACTCTACCAGTGACCTGCAGCCCCACCCCTTGGCTTTTTGAGACTTGGGCTCATGATGAAGCAATGGCTGTCCTTGAATTGGCTATGTAGCTCATGATTGTCTCAAACATCAGTACTGAATCCACTTGCTTCAGTTTCCTGAATGCTGGGGTTATAGAAGAATGGCTTCTCTCTCTCTCTCTTTCTCTCCCTATACCTAGACATGTTTAGATCTAACTTCTTGGAACCGTGATGGCAACACCCTCTTGCCAAGGGTGCCTTCCCACATGCATATTTGCCTTTATTTGTTCTAAAGAATTAATTCATGACCTGGAATAGAAGGCTAACAAAGCTTTGTTTTAGATTGTTTGTTTGTTTATTTGTTCGTTTTAAGTTAGATTCTGGAATCTGAAGTGTGAAATAACCTTCCACTTGTGTATTAGTTAGTTGTCAGAGAAACCTGCTATAGGTCTTCAGCAACCTGCATCTGCTGTTCCCAACCCCTGACACTGTTTTAATAGGCAAAAAGACTGCATTGTTAAGTCTCCTGTCAGAGCAGGCTTAGAGCGAAGGAAAACCGAACCATCTTGCCCAGTGAAGTGCTGAAGTCTGAGAGGAAGGAAATTAGAATTTATCAACTATGCTTGATTCTGTTTCCTGGTAATCAGAGAGTACCAAAGGACAGGATGGAAAAGTGAGTAGGTATTGCCTGCTTTCAGTGAAGTGTGCTTGCTTCTGGGTTTTGTTTCTTTTTAGAGTATTCCTACTCATGTCTATATTAATATAGAAAAATATTTCAAATTTATAATCAGCCTTGGAAGCCACTATAAGAAATCTGGCTCAAGATGGTTTATTAATAACTACTGTGGGCTTCTTCTCTTTGTCTGTTCTCAAATGCCCTTGTTTCTGTTATTTACTTTTTACAGTTGATCATCCAAATTCCCACCTCCTAAAAGTCAATTTTCTATTTCATTTCTTTCCTTGCATAGTATTTTAACAGACCTGAAGATGTATAAAATAACTGTACAGTCACGTGTGCTTCAGCCACACTTATATAAAGTACATGTGTACAAAGACAGATAGATACATGAAATAGATAGATAGATACATAGATGGATAGACAGATGATAAATAGACAAATAGATAATACATATGAGCATTCATGTTTAATTGATTTTAGGTGATTTTTACTGTATTGTTTTATGTTTTGTATTTCCTTCAATGGTTTTACAATCAACCCAAGGGGGAAAAATCACAACCCAAAATCTGAGGGTTAAGTGAAATAAACACTCATTTATAAATAATAAAGGGTTAGTAGAGCATACCAGTTAAAGAAATTTTTCTCTTTTTAGTATTAGAATATTAGAACTGCATTAATTTAAAAAAATTAAATAAGTTTCAGCCATACAGCACCCAAGTAGCCCATTAGGAGGTAGGGAATTTTTCCCTGTCACTAGTGGATTTCTTATTACCAAGCAGACCAGAGGCTGCAGATACCTCTAAGCATTGTCTCCTCCTTACAGCAATAGTCGCTGAGAAATTTGTTTTGTAACTGATCACTCACATGACTCCAGAGAAAATGTAGGATAGGTTTGGAGATAGGTGACCTTAGCCTAGTTCATTCCAGTCCAACAAGGTTGTCTCAGAAGGACCTATTACCAGTCACCTCAAGCTCTGATCATTAGCATGATCAATTAATTCTTCCCCTTCATATCGAATAACATAACATAGACTAAGATAAAATAAAGGCAAATGATAGGAAGGATGGTGTGAATTTCTACTTCCACATTATGTCATGTGGAAGATATGTCTTACTTATAAAATACAGACATGCATTCTATATTAGATGCTTATACAAAATGATTTAGTAATAAAATATTTCAAATGCAAATTAAAGATAACTTTTCTCTTTTCAAGTACCAACCACAAGGATATATTTTGGGCAAGAAAATGTAACAAAAATGTGGGAGCTTAAAAAACACACAATGTACCACAGAATATAATCCAATTATCCCCATTACTGAGAACATTTTGTTATAAGAAATAGCCATGTCTAATTCTGTCCTAACTGATATAGAAATGAAGACATTATAAAAAGTGTTGTAGTGACTATAAATGCCGTCTTTTCACCAAAATTTAAAAAAATTAGGTAGCCTGGTGTAGTGAGCAAGTTCTAGGACAGCTAGAGTTACACAGAGAAACCCTGTCTCAAGATAAATCAAAATAAATAAGTAAATAAACTTTTTCTTTCAGGACAATGGTAGTACATGCCTTCTACCCCAGCATTTGGGAGACAGAGGCAGGCAGATCTCTGGGCACGAGGATAGCCTGATCTATACAGTGAGTTTCAGTACAGCCAGAGCTATAGAGAGAAAGCCCATCTCAAATACAAACAGAGATAGATAGATAGATAGATAGATAGATAGATAGATAGATAGATAGATGTGTGTGAATATGTGTGTGTGATTTAAATATAAGAATATTTAAAAGCCTGTAGTTCAGTCCTAATGTTCAACTTCTCCAAACCATTCAGTACCACACTTTAAACCATGACCAATTATCAGCCACTTGTCTAGACACTAAACAAAGGCAAGTCTGCCTCTCTTTTTCTACCACAACCCTAGCATCAGTTGTACTAGCAGGCCCCTGTACAATATTTCTAAAATGGATTTTTTATTGAAATTCATGTACAACTATTAATTATGGCTCATAAGATCAATGTGAGGATGACTCAGAATTAAACAACCAAGTTAAATAATGCCTAATTGTAAAAGTTAAATTGTGTCAATCATAACATATGACCAATAGACATTTTATATAATTCCATGTTTTGTTTCTAATTGAAAAAAAAAAAGAAAATCTACTAAGTTAATCACTGGCATGAAATATTGATATTCCAAAATGTTCCACAGAGTTTTTCCTTAAACCAGTTAAATCCCCATACTTGATATAAAATTTGATATGTATTTTATTAAAATCAAAATCATAGCCAAAATATGTATGCAGGGAGAAAAGAAAAAAAACACATTCCAAGAAGTTGATGGTATATCCTTTAACCAAAACCTACATGAAAATATTATCAGAAAAAAAGAGAAAACAAGAATAAGAGCAACTCTGAGGTTAAGAATTGACATAGAAGGCCGACATGAACTATGAATCCCAAGGAACTCTGTTTTTCCCACAGGCAGGGCTGATGGTCATCCAGATGTGCCAAACACAGCCAGACAAGTTTAAATCAAAGGATTTCAGACAATTGCATTATCCACAATCTTCTAAATAGCCCCAACTAGCAGCCAAGTTACGGGACTCTCTTGCTAGATCACCAGCCTTCATTAGCAATTTAAGATCATTCCTGACCTGAGCAGCAAGTCTAAAATGTCCTGCTCCAACCCTAACTCAAGTATGTGTTATGGATGATTACAGGCCCATTTGGCATCATTTAAGTATTCTGATCATGATGGTATGAAGCCTGGCTAGGCACACATCTTGTATTTGTCTGAATCCTGTAACAGTCATGCAGGCATATGACATGTACGACTACACAATCTAGTTTAAAGGATTTTAAAATAAAATGTAAGCCAACTGCACAGTATAAACCTTGTTCCTATGCATAACTAAAAATAGAAATGTCATTGTCTTGGCTCCAACCAGGACTCCCACACAGTGAGAACTGTGTGAACCAAAAAATCAAGTCTTTAACAACATCCTTGCTGTATGTTCATAGGACTCAACAGGCTCCTGCTTCTTACAGCACCATGAAATGTAATCCCAAGATCAGTCTTCCAGCCTGGTAGTCTAGCTTGTGTTAAGAGATCTGATGCATTTACACATAAGGGAATGAGACTCTAGGAAATTCAATGAAGTCTAATTTCTGTCACTGGGTACTATTTATCACATGGTATCTGTTAAGGTTTATACAGACACTTTCTGTTTATTATCCCTGGTTCTCTACTCACACAGAGACAGTCAATACAGGAATAGTTTTATCCTGTATAAGAAGCTCATAGCCTGAGAAGAAGTTTATTCATGGCAATCACCAAGTGTCGAAAGGAACTTTCCAAATAAATTCTATCTGACTTTGCTATTTTAATTTTTTTGTAATAATCCTCATGAGATGTGACCTTCAGTTCACCTCCTAAAATGCCAGCTTGTACCTATTGAGACTCCATGTCTCTTCAGCAGTGATGCACAATCCTTGACCTGCCAGCATCTCTGGGCAGAGTAGGTCCCTCACAGAGCAGTAGACATTCACTTTCAGTTATAAATCAGGGTCACTCTATTAGCCTACTGCTGTTCTCCACCAGCTTCTGTGTGAACAACTTCATAAATGGAGGTGTAAAATGGGGAAGACGACAGAGATGTTAGGGCAGAGGCATGCACATGCCACTGTCATGAATTAGTATGGCGTCTTCAGGAGTGTCCACTTAACCTCAGTCACCTCCCTGGGTCCCAAGCATAGAAAACCTGTCTCCACCTTCTGCCCCCTTTTATCAAGGATGTTTTTCCTTGACTTTGGCATCGGTTCCCAGATCACTTGCCATGGTGTTCTGCACCTTTCACATTTTCTTCCTAGTCATAATATTGCTTCAGTCATAACCTTGGCACTTTGAGGAATAATTGTCCCTGACAAGAGGGTGAATCACTGACAGAGAGTTGATAAGCATTACACATAGATGACAGAAGTCAGGACATATCGGATTACTGCTGTGAATATAATAAAAGAGAGACTAAACACTTTGGCAGCTCAAAGACAAGCCATTTCATAACTCTCCAGTGAGGCTATTATCTTCCATTACTGCCACTGATAACCAGGTTGAGACTGTCTCCCTACCATCTAGTTTCAACTCACTTAACACGTTGCTGACGAGACGTGGAACAGGAGACAGAGATGATAATCGGGAGTCGTTGGCATTTACTTTTAAAGTTTATCTTCTGCCAACCCCTTGCAGCCTGATAAGTCTCTAAGAGGGGAAGTTTTAAAACATCCTGGGGAAGGCAGAGTACAATCACACTCTCTTTAATCTGTGACTCCTGGTTGCTTTTGAAGCTGATGTAGCCAAGGAAAGGTGACAATCCACTTTCTCCACTCCTGTGATATACCTGGGCTTCAGAGCTCAGAGAAATATAAAGAGCTGGGCTATTTTTTATACGTAAAGACTCTGAGAAGATAAGATTATTTCTTTTACTTAACCAGCCTGACCCACCTGAAGAGATGTATCAAGAGTTGAGTTTTCCATCAGTATATACACAGCTCTAGCAACAAGGACATGAAAAACTACAAAATTGGGATGTAGATGGGGTTGTAGGAACCATCAGAGGTTTTCTTTCAAATTATGCTGGCAATAAATTTAATGCATCAAAATGTTAGACAGACACAATAGCAAAGACTAAAAACAATGAAGGGTGAAAGCAAGCTCCAATGAGGAACTGGCCATTCCTCCAGAGAGATGTTGCAGTACAAAACTGAATTAAAAGTTTGATTCTTCAACCTGGTGCCTCTTAAATATGTGGCCTCCCAACTTATTGCTCTTTTGACTACACAGCACTTTCTCATGTCCTCTTTGAATGTATAGATAGACCAGGGATACAGTACAGTCATTATTTTAACATAGAATTGTAGGGGTTAGATAAATTAGATTTAGAAAATATATAGGGGTTTTTGATACTGTCTCTTAATTCGGGGCATAAAGAGCATTATCAGCATGTGGACTAAAAACAGAAAACAAACAGGAGACTTAATAGACTGAAAAACAAGGTTGAAGTCAGGAAAAACAGGAAAGACTCAATAGGCTGAAAAACAAGGTTGAAGTCAGGAAAACAGGAAAGACTTAATGGACTTGAAGAAACAAAGTATCTGGCCTGACATTGTTTTCAGCTGCTAAGTGGGCGGAGCCCAAATTAAGCTGAAACAGAGTTCCTCCTATTTAAAGACAGTGCATGGAGCCCAGAAGGAGAAGAGGCCCCTGATGCTAGAGAGCTCCAAGAGTCCTGCTGAAAAAAGTGCTGCCAGATTTCCCTGAAGCAGAAAGAAGCTGGTGAGCAAAGAAAGCCTGAGCAAGACACCAAAAGGCCAAGGACAAAACCCTGTGGCTCAGCTTTTGCCTAGAGGGGTTTGATCTGTCCTAACAGTGGCCTAAAGGAAATTGTGCCTGGCTTTAAGGACTGAGGCAGGGCAGCTGAGTTCCTGATTCAAAAGAAGTAAGTTGGCCTGCAGACGGTTGGGGTCTCCCACAGAGAAGAAAGCATGAAGCCTTATTTAAGGTGAGACTGCAATAACCAACTTATCCTGACGAACCTGCATCTGAGAGATCCAGAAAAAGGACTGCTAAGTGCGTTAAAGAATCTACAACGAAGACTGTGTTCCTGACAACTGAGGACCTTCCCCAGAGACTGTATCATTCTAAAAGGTTAGAAAAATAATTATCAATAGGTTTAGTGGATAGGTTAAAGGGGTTGTAGGAATTTATAGGATTAATAGTTAAGAAATTGTTGGTGTTTGTTATAAGTGAATTTAGTAATAAATAAATAAGTGTTAAATAATAATTTAAAAGTTCGGTTACATAGAATGCTGTTTACTAGTAACCCATATTACTTGCTTCTCTGATATAATTGTGGGTGCCTTGTGGAAGAAAGAGTTTCAATAGTGAGACAAGTCAGCACTACAGTGAGACTATGGTCTACGCAGTGTTAAAAATCCACCTAAATGATGGAGATATAATAAGCAAAACAGATATCTCCCATTAAAAATGTGCACAGTCTTTGAAAATTTCAGATAGAGATTAAGTGGTCATTCATATCTAGGGACTATTGTAAGGGGGCCAAAACCAGAAATGAAATGCCATTCAAAACATCTTAGAAGCTGCTTCTGTAGGTTCTCAGACACTATGTTATAGCCAACTGGTTTACCAAGTACTGTCCAATTGCAATAATACCATTCATAAAAGAGTACATGTGAAAGACAGGCCTTCATCCATAACAGTGAGCACAGACACGTTCAGGGGCTCCAGACTGATTTAAAAAAAAAAAAAAAAAAAAAAAAGCATAGTTCCTTGTCATTTCAGACTGACTCCACTGAGTCACCCTGTGTCCGCTGTCAGAAAACAAGAGAGCACTGTGGAGATGATAAGCCCACATTTTCCTTTTTATTATATCTCGGCCTATACAAAACCCACATCTGGGGTAGATCTTCTCACCTCAAATAATCCAATTTGGATACTTCTTTAGAAACATATCCAGAGGCTGTTTACATAAGAATTCTAAATCTCTTCAAGTTGTGAATCAAGATTTACCATCACATTGAGACATATCAACTCCTGACAGCACCCCCATTCTACTCCAAGTAGAAGATGAGCATCGAAGAATCTCCAGTGGGAAATGATTGAATTAGTGGCAAGCCTATCTCTTGGCAGGAAAAACACCTTGCTCCAACTGTAGACAGACTGCTGTCCAAAAAGGACAAAACTTGGAAGCAGGTAAGTCGACAGCCTAGCTCTGCCAAGACAGGGTAGGTAAGTCCTTCATAACCCCTGCTCTACACTCAATGTCTGTCAGAGAAACGGGGCCAAATGACTGAAGATCGATGCTGTAATGTATGGAGAGAAAATGGGAACTGTCTGGGCAACCACTGGTATGTCATTTCTTAGTTTTAGAAGCTGCAGGCCCTGTACTTCCTATATAATCAGATATATTTATCCCTCTCAGGTCTCTGAGGTGGTTGAAGAACAGATAGCTAGAGTCTCATAATTAAATTTTGAGTTGTTTAGGAATCAAGAGAGTGTTATTGATCTAAGAAGATGTTTTTAAAATTGTGAGGCAAGTTAGTATGAAAGCTGAGTTAGATATAGAACTTTAAACTCATGGAGACAGTTAGATAGTGAATGTTAAAGTCAGGGGCCAATGTACTGGACATTGGGAATGTATGCTAAGCCATATAACCCTGATAACTGTGGCCTAATTACCTCTGTTGTTTTGTATTGTATTTATTATTATAAGAGAAAGAGCCATTTGTTGGACTGAAAGGGGGAGCTGTTGGGGGGAATAAGATATACCTTAAACTTAAAAAAAGGGAAGGGAAGAGGATGGGGGTGAGGGTGGGAGGGTGGGACTAGAGGGGGAAGTAGGGAGGGGACTGCGATTGAGATGTAACTTGAAGAAATAAAAAATAAAGTAAAAAAAAAAAAAAAGGTTTACCATCACAAGTGCCAAGGCATATGGCCATAGCGTTATAAAACAGGAAATGCCTGTGAATTGTGTTTCTCAGTCAATTTAAATTTGTTTGTGCAGTGTTGCGCTGAGGTGAGCCTGTGAACAAGACATATGCAGAGAGTTTTTAGAGTTGATGCTTCAGCTTCACCATTCCAAAGCCCAGTGCTGTGCTGAGATCAACTAAGACTCATTCCTGCAAAGGAGGGGGGGCATTCTACAGCAGAGCCTCCAAACCTGGGAGCCAAAAGAACAGGTTGGAACAGGAGAACCAGAAAACTAGAGAATGATAAGAACCATGATAGTGAAGACCTTAACTGGTGGAGACCTTACCTTGTGCCCATCACCTACCACCCAGCAACCCTAAGATATAACTATTGTTGCACCTGTTTTAAGTATGAAGTCACCATGATCTTGAGTTTGCTCAAGATTTTCATCAAGAAAGGGGTATATGAAAGCTTGTGCCCTCACATCTGTCCAAAGCCATATTTGTGCACCTCCTCTCAACCAAGTCTCATCATATGAGCTATAGCCCATCACCAATCTCCCTTCTATCCTCTGTCTTCCAGAGAAGATTCCAAACATCAAGTGGAAACATTCATCCATGCTAGAAGAATATAGGATGAGAAATATGATCATCTCACAAATAAAGATAGCTATCATTATCATCTATTTAGAAGATGTACCAACATTCATGCAACTAGTTTAAAGAAGCGATTAGACCTATCAGCTGAGATATGCCTAGGCCTATTACATATTTAAGCCACAGTGCATAAAGCATTCTTAGTATTATCATTTACTCTTTGTTCATGATTAACCTTCTTCTTAGTATGATCAAGAAAACACCCAATGTGTGGGGCTCACTTTTGAGGTATAAATCTTCCCAGACAAGATATTAAAAAATAAAATGAAATACTTACCTAGTCATAAAAATAACTGGTTCTCCCGACTTTGGGGGGGAAAATCTCTTTCTTTAAAGGATTGTCTTTGATTATCATACAGGATACCAAGAGTGAATGAAAGTAACTCAGAATTACTTTTAGAAATGCTTCTTAACCACTCTGGATTAAGTTCCATCAATCAAATACCAGAGAATTGGAGTGGAAATAGTTAATAGAACTGTCATTATGCCTGTAATTGTGAGAGGTTTCTGCACTCTGAAAACCATTTCCTTAATTATTTTAGGTTAACATTGTGCCCATAGCCAGGGTAGCAAAGGGAGCATGTGTAATCTGAAACCCCAGATATGGTGTCTGCCCTGAATTGAGATAACATTAAAGATTTTACTGCTGATACATTATAAATTATTTCTATTACTGTGGTCCTACGGGTATTACACTGTCAGTGCACTTTGCCTATTACCTCACTTAATGTTATTAACACACTTTGGGGTATAAAATTACAGTTTTATCATGGAAACCTTAAACACTTTCATCCAAATTACTGAATCAAGTTATTATCTTTACTGACCAGCCCTGTTTTATTGTCATTTCATCCCTCATAAAATCTGAGATTATATTTGATTTAACTATTAAGTAAAGCTTGCTTTTCGTGAGTTTAAACCTAGCTGTAATATTAATAAATTCATATATAAGATGACTTCATTTTATTAAAGGTGAGGTAACTTCAAAAGCTGCTCTTAATGTCTCACTGCTGCTAAGACATTTAACTTGACCTGTTTTCACTTCTTTCTCAGCAATATCGACAAAAATTTAACATCATCATCTTGGAAGATGGTAGCCACTAACTCTAACCTGCTTCTGGTCCGTATTAAATACTTGGGTTATATTAGTCGAAGGCACAAAATAGTATTGCTTATCACAGTGTCAAAAGGTAATGCTCAATTCCAAACCAAAAGGTACTTAGACTCTCCCTACCTTAATGAATCAGGGTCCACGGGAAAGAAATGTGAAGCAGAAGCATGCGAACACGTCATTTTGATAGCTTTTAAATTAAAATTGGTTGAAGTCAAGCAATCACTTAGAAACTAGAAAACTACAGCCAGCATGGTTTGTGCAAAGAGGTTGTCTAACGGGCCTCCATTTGGTTCTAACTCTGTCTACACATTGGGAAAAAAGTTGTTGGGCCAATTTGATAACAAAAAAAAAAAAAAAAAACAAAGGAATCCTTATCTTGTTAAGCTAAATGCCAATTTGATATTGGTTAAAATCCTGCTAAATTATATTCTCAATATGCTATAGGTGGTGGCAAGAAAATACGAAGGGGACATTATTTTATTTGAGTCTACAGTCCTGCCCTTTCCAAAAAAAAAAAAGTATTATTCCTAAGTATCTAAAGCCAGTGGTCCATGCTGAGGATTATTGCCTTGTGGATAAACCACTATTTTGTCACTCTAAAGTGATAGGATGGAGTTGAAATTTTGGTAAATCACTAGCATTCTGTACTTTAATTTCAGTGCCTGTAAAGAAGAAATAACACCTCCCAGTGCTGCTGATGGATTTCATCATGAATGTGACTGGTACAGAGATGATGCTCAGTATGCAACTGTCCATCATTCCCTCTTCCTGTAGCATCATCTAGCTGCCAATTCAACTCCACAACTGAAATCCCAGTTGCATATAAAGGTGGCCACTGGGGAGTCAGGTCCCTAAACACACACAGGTTAGACCACACAGGTCCCTAAACACAGGTTAGACCACACAAAAGAATGGCACTTCCCCGTGACTGCCACGGTCTTCTGGTCAACATATGAAAATCGCCCCATACTAGCCTCACATTTTACAGGAGTTTCTTGTCGGTGCAGAATTATTCATGTCATATGAGCTAAGGATATTGATAACACTGAATCTGGACAGAAAAGAATGTCACTTATCTAGGGAGAGCTAGCCAGGAATTAGATGGGAGTGTAGACAATTCTTGGAAGTTTGGCAAAAGTGTGATTTCAGCCACATCCAGCAGCTTTGCTAAGTCAGAGGAGTCATGAAGCTTCACTGGAATGAGGTGAAAATCAGACACAGGTTCAGAGTTCGTCAAATCCAACCTCTGCCTCTACAGGCAGGAAAATAGGAAGAGCAAAAACACTCAAAAGGGGTAGCCCCATGTTGCATGGCTGTTTGGTGGGAAAGCTGAAACCAAGCCCAGGCATCCTCAGCCTTCATTCCAATGGTAAATCCTGGCAACTGTATTTGGAACTTCAGCCTTCTACATGTATAGTTTTCCTACAAGAAAAAAAAATGAGTTTATTTCTGACTGGATGAGAGACTGTAAGCTGACATTTGGAGATTGGCCAATGACCAAAACGTGGCTTCCGCATTCCCTATAAGGAAGCTGAGTACACATAGTGGATTCCTCTTCCTGTATGCAGTATTTGATGTAGGTGAGAGAATCTATGACATACATTCTGACATATGACATGTATGAATGTGTGATCCTTTTATTCCTATGCATAAACTGGTGCTGAACCTTGAAGTGTGTAATTACATTGTGAAGCGTATGGATAGAGGGAGTGTGTCCTTTCAGCAAGAATCTGTGTTTCTTGAGGGAGAGGAACAGGCTAGCCTTGTGTTGAGCTCTTACTGTACTCCCCTCTCTAGCCAACAGCCTTTGGCTGGTTTCTAAGTCTGCTTCCCAGGTCTTTAACCACTGGACATCTGTTCTTTCTTTCACTTTATTTTTCAGCAGAAACTTGTTAGAACTTTTTTAAGCTCATTAATTTTCCTCCACATTTGTCTTCTTAACATTTGTACTATTTTCTTAATATTTATTTTTACCTCCATTATCAAATTTTATATCTGCAAGAAAACAATATGATTGCTTTGTGAATTCATGCTTTGCATATTTCTGCTAGAGTATCAATTAAATATTAATTAACTTGTATAAATACAATTAATTTCCTACAGTAACACTGAGAATATTTATACTCTGTTATAACAATCATTTCAATCAATTGCTGTTTAATTGCTGAGAACTATTTCCTCATCATTTCTTCCTTCTTTTTCCTTTCTTTTCCTGTGAAAAGATCCCTTTCTTTTACAACAAAACAAAGACTGTAAGTAAAGACAACCCCTTTCCTAAACCACCCATATTGCATTATACCCTTTGCCAGCTCTAATAACTTTTCCTATTTTAAAATAACTGGTTTTGTGAGTGTGTGTGTGTGTGTGTGTGTGTGTGTGTGTGTGTGTATTTCTTCAGTGCTACAATATTTAAGGTATAAATGCTGTATAGATAGAGTGAATACTTTTCTCCACTTTGTATTATTTAATTAGATGATGAAAATCAATCACATAAATATGCCTGTTCCTTCCCAGTGCCCATAACATTTTCCTGATACCTCACTGTAGTGGGGAAACCTTGGAGCCAGTCAATCCTGATCCCAGCTATGACTGGGTGTGGATGATTTAACTTTCTAACGATAGATTTTTATTTTTATTTAAGTACATATATATATATATATGTGTGTGTGGTTATGTGGGGATATGTGCACATCAGTGCAGATGCCAATGGAGTTCAAAAGAGGGAGTCAAGTCTCCTGGTGCTGGAGTTACAAACAGTTCTGGGTGACCTAATGTGGATGCCTGGAACCAAATGAGGGTCTTCTATAAGATCAGTGTGTGCTCTTGATTACTGATCCATCTATCTAGCCTGTATAATCTAACTTTTATAAACCAAACTTAAGAGTAATACCTGTTTGGCAGGCGTTGTTCAATATTTTTAAGTGATTGAAACAATATTGCAGGAAAAGATTATTATAAGTCAAATAAATAAATATCAATACATATGAAGAACTTAGAACAACACAGTAGGTTTTTAATAAAAACTTAGACATTATTGTTTTGTTGTTTTTAACGCTATACTCAATAGGAAAGATTAAGTAGTTGATTTAGCATGGTTAATATATTAAAGTAATTAATTTCCCTATATTGGGATACTTCATGATTCATTTTATAAGAACTTGTTCATTTTAACAAAAGCATTTCATGTTTTGTAGAAAGCTATTGGCTGATCAATTATGACATTTCAGAGGTCCTTGTCATACAGAGGCAGAATTATGTCCCCGACCAGAGAGAATCTAGAATTTAGACAAACTGGGTAAATTCAAGACACACACACACACACCCCAGTTAGACAGTAAGTTTTCTAAAAGAAATGTACATAACACATTCACATGAAATGTTTGAAAATGGTTGAATTTAGTATAATCATCTACTGATTCAACATGTGGACAGAGAGTTCTACTCTAGTATGAGAGGACAAAAATGAAATGAACAAATTTCAGACTGTTTCAAACATTATAGAAAAAAATCAGGTTCATCAGAAAGTACATTGCAAGGTTAACAATACAGGCAGCGAAATCAAGAGAACAAAATGGCTACCTAATTCCCCCTTTCTCCTTCCCTTTGTCCCTGCCAAAAACCATTATTGTGTGTTTGGCTCTCTTTTTTGTTTCCCATAAATGATATTATCCAGTAGTTTCCCTCATTACTCCCTGCCTTCCATAAGGTTCATCCGTATTGTCACTTAGTTATGCAATCTAATAAGATCTGCTAACTACCTTGTGCCTATGTACTTGTCAAAGGAAAATATAATCAGTATAACTGAGTATTGAAAGTAGAGTTCTGTTACTTATAAAAATAATGATATGATCAAGTGAAAACAAAGTGACAGATACTTGAGAATAACAAGAGATCATTGCTGATTTCCACAGGTGTTCTAATCATCTTGCATTTATATTCTAAGTAATTCTTATCTTTTAGAATTATATACTGAATCAATTTAGTAATGAATTGGAGCAAGTGTTTCAGTAAGAACATGGTTAAGCTTGTTTCCTATTCTGATACACTCCCTCTCCAAGTTCAGATTTGTTTATAGAAGGGTTTGAGCTGAAGCATCTCTTATATAAGCAGCCAGATTAGAAAGGACAGGGTGGCCAATTCTAACATCCTCCTTCTCTAGCTGAGTACCAGAACTGTCAGGTGAGTGATTGCATCTTTCTCTGGGTGATAACCAGGCTACCTCACTCCTTGTTGGGAGACTCCGCCAACACTGGTTCATGGAATATAAATTCAGTAGAATTGATGAGTCAAATAAAATCATAACTGATGTAGCATTCAATTAAGGACCAACATATTCACTGTCACTTCCTTTCTTAATGGGTCCTAGAAACCCTTGCTTTTATTCACAGCATTTGTTTTACAATCTTCTCTAAAAGTGCTACACTGGACTGCCATGTTTATTAATGTTTGGACATAAGATGAACTGAGTAATGACAATAGCTGAAGGGTATTCTAAACACCAGGTACAGGGAACTTGATACCAAGGGCCATTGGCACTAGATAATTCAGTCAGAATGTCCATGGATATATCTCTCATACTTTGCAAGTCTTCTAATTTCTTTAAGTATGTGATTGCATAGATATATTCATCTTCTAAACTATGTCTAAATAATTTTAGGAACAGAAAGCAGAGCACTTTGTAACTAGCATTATAGCTGATGCCCTAATCTTCCTATCTAGATTTAAAGCACTTACCAGTTCTTCTTGAGTTCCCTTCATCATGAGTTGTTTTTTAAAAGAAGAATTTGGACTCTTTGTTAAATTCAAGAACATCTGTATTCCGTCATTCTTCTCTTTAATCATCCATGGTAGATATCACACCTCAATCACTTCCTTCTTCCCAGGAGTGTCTGAATGCACAGCTACAACACACAACATGATTCTAGTCACACAGCTAACTTTGAGAAGAAACTTGGTAGGTGGAGGACTGTCATCAGTGGAGTCCATAAAAGACAGAGAGTGTTTAAAAAGCACTCTTCTGTGTTTTAAAACTTCTTCCCAGTGGTGGTATGCCCTGATGTGGTTCATAGTCTACCAACCATATCAAATTACAGGGTGATCTTGAACTTCTCTTCATCTGCCTGAAATGAGGGAAAGCAGAAATCAGAAGATAGGACATTGCACTTATTTGGGATTTCACATTCTAAAAATTTCAACACATTCTTTCTTTAAGCTTTCTAATTCTAAAAAGTAACAGTAGTGTGCCATCTGTGGTGGCTGATCTTGGTTGTTAAGTTGACAGCATCAGGAATCCACTAAAAATCAATACCTGTGAGGAATATTCTTAACTTAGTTATTTAATATGCTAAGACTCATTCTAAAGGTGAACCACACCTCCTGGGCAACCCATATAAAGGACATGGAAGAAAGAAATTTTGTTTTCTGGCTGCGTAACTTCCTGTTTGCTGGAAAATCTATTCTATTGCTGAAGCATTCATTCTTTTCCAGATATTAGAACCTACTTCTTCAGCATTTCAAGGAAAACTGAAGATGAGCAGCACTCTAGAAATTCCCTGGGACTCCAGCAACAGATTAGGATGGCTGAGGCATCCAGTCTCATGAACTAAATAGCTACCAATTCTTAGACTTATATTGTGAGATAGCCAATGTTGGACAACTATAATAATAATAATAATAATAATAATAATAATAATAATAATAAATTAATTCTCTCTATATTCATACTATATGTTCATTCTATACATGTAGTCATTCTATCAGTTCTGTTCCTTTAGAGTACACTGAATAATGCTCTATCAGTCCCATTTCACAGACAGAGAAACTTAAGACTGAAACCAGACCATTATCACAGAGTCATAAGTGGTAAAATTGGCACCCACACTAAGCTGCACTTTGCCATATAGTACAGTGTCTGTTTCTAGCATGTCCAAACTCATTACACTGCATGGAGTATTATAGTACAAATTTTAATTTATAATTTAATCCATGGAATTTGCTGCATGAGTTTACTACTTAAAAATAAACATACCGAAGTCTTACAAGTCTAGAACTAATTGATGAGATATATGGAAACATTAAGAAAGGCAGAGTACAGTGATTGGAAAAAGCAAAATTAGTTGGGAAAAAATGTCGGTCACTGCTAAGTAACAAACAGTCCCAATGTGTATGTTATTTCATATTCACCATCAATGGTGGACAAGCAACTCAAGCTAGGGGAGGGAGAGCAAACAAAATAAAAAGGGGGCTATTGGGGGCGTGAGAAAGTACAGGAGGTATGACAAAAGAGAGTGCAACTATGGTCAAAGAGCATTATTTCATGATAGGAAATGTCATAATGAAACCCGTAATGTTGCACAGTTAATATATGCTTTAAAAAACTGGGCCAGAGAAATAAGTGTATTTCATGAAGGCAGTAATTTTCTGCATTGGAATTCATACAAACCAGACATGTTATGTGTACTGTAGAGGAAGAGGATGGGAAGTTACTGTATTTGCCTTTCAAAACAGCTAAGTCTGTGTAATCATTCAGTATTCTTGCTAGGGACTTTTCTCACATAGACCAGGTTCTGGCCCTTCTGGTCTGCCAGGCTGGATGCCACAAGTTGGATCTCTGAGGCTCTGCTTTTGCATTTTGTCTGTTCTCTGGGAGGTTCATCTCAGCAGAAAAGACATGTGTATGTGAGATACCAGCTCTCAGCTACTGTGTTGAGAGACATCTCTATTCCTTTTATACTTAAATACATTTAACCTAGTTGGGCTCAGTTATACTGGGTAAAGCAAGGAACACAGCCTACTCAGTGAGTCTCAAAACAGCAATAAGGCATTGAACTCCTGCATTTTCTTTTTTCTCACAGTCAAATCTGTTCCCTGAGACTATTGATTGTTTTGAAGAAGACCTTGAGCTATCAGCCACGTATAAGCTTAGTAGAAAAGATGAACATTTGCTCACCAAGGCTGTTAGATTAAGAATCTTCACTGAGAGACTATGTAACAGCCACATCAAAAGGAAGAATATAGTAAAGTAGCCATCCTGCATTGGCACACACACAAAACCCCCATAGCAACAGAGATGACAGCTTGGTAACAGCAGCTGCTGCTTAATTGAAAACATTAGAAAAATATTACATTATATCTGTAGTCCCTGTTTTTATGTTTATTTTCATCACAAGTCAGAAAATAGCCCAGGAAAGAATACAAAGGAAATGTAAAAGTCTAAGACTAACCATGGTAATAGGTGAGGTTACTTGAAGTTTAATTTTTTGGAAGTTCATTCCACTTTTCAGTCCCTCTTGTGTTCTGAGGGTAAAGAATTCCTTTCTCTAATCATCCCTAGTTTAGTTTCTAGTCTGTCCTCTAAACCTGGTTAACTAAAGGAGAAACAATATGTATAAGTATCTCTGTGGACATCTGTCTGTCTGAGACCTGGCTAAAATCTGAAAGTGCCTCTGTACAGAGACCGGAAGTCCACTAATTTGAAGGGAGGGGTCTATACATAATTTTAATTAATTAATTATTTGAGACAGGGTCAAACCATGTAGCCCTTGATGTCCTGGAACTTACAAAGTTCCTCCTGCCTCTGCTGCCTTGGTGCTGGCATTAAAGGTGTGCACCACCACACACAGCAGGAGTGCCTATTTTTGTACAGAGATATGAACTGATCGTTGTAGGGTAGACTGTTTACAGCAAGACCAACATCATTATGTTCAGGGCACATTTAGAGAAGAGTCAGTAAGAAAGGTACATCTATGGTTTTATATAAGAGGAATAAATTGAACAACCAAATCCTATACAGGCACATATGTCTCAAACCATCAAGCAGGAATGAACCTTAGGGTTCCTTCGGTCTATCTCCTACTTTTATTCAGGTCAATCCACAAAAATTTACATCGATGACTTAGAAAGTCACATAAAAGCAAGAGACATTTTATTTGATGCCAATGTTTTTCCAAAAATCATGTCAGAAGTAATACTTCTAATGAATTTCATAATCCCAAAACATTATTTGGCATGTAATCAGGATCCATCTTGACAATGGATACCAGGCAGCCCATGTGCAAATGAAACTTCCAAACGCTAGTGATGCATGGAAAATTCTCTGTACATAGTCAGTGTCAAATGTTTTACTGATAGTAGCTTATTCTCCCCCAACCTCCACTTCCTTCACATACAGAAAAGAGTGTGATGAGTTCATAGATTCATAGCCTATACCCTGAAGTTGCATATATAATTACATAATAGAGTTTGAGAGGGTTTTTTAGACTAATGCATGACATGAAGGGGGAAAATGTCATTCTATAAGCCCCTTAGGCTGGAGAACTGTTCCAGGTTGTCCTTATACCCATCTATGACAACACATGGTGCAAGCATTTCATGGAACAATACCTTTGCAAAGATGGCCAGTGGGAAGAAGTGAAATTGATACAATCCTTAAAAGTGTAAAATAGCAGCATCTGAGAAATTTCCCGTTATTCTGGAATTCCATTCTTCTACTGATTCAGCCATTTTTTTTATTGACCTGATTGGTAATAAGCGCCTTGTTTGGGTTGAGATATTTCTAACTCACTTTTCTAGTATGAGTGTAAGCTGTTTCCACTGGCACATATGTTTGAACCTTTTGGACTCAGTTAGCAGCACTGTGTTGGAAGTCTGTAGAAGCTTTAGGACATAGAGTCTGACAGGTGGAAGTGGGAAGACTGGAGGAAGTCTCATAGGCAAGTGGTAAATATCTGGAAGAAGTATATCTCTTCAGGACAGGCTCTGAGGCTTACAGTGTATCCCTCTCTCTTCCTTCTCTCTCTCTCTCTCTCTCTCTCTCACTCTCTCTCTCTCACTCTCTCTCTTTGCATATTTATGCCTCTTAATCCACCTGAATGTGATACCTCATGCTTCTATTGACATAGTTAAGAGTGTCTTCCACCCCTGCCTCCCCTATCAATATGGACTGTACCCTCAAACTATGAGATAATAGAAACATTCCCTCCCTTAAGTTTCTTTCCTCTAGTATTTAACAATAAAAAATAAAGGTAACTGATACAATTGGTACCAGGAGTAAGATCATAACTGTTAACAACATGGCCATGTAGTCCATTACTTCATAGACCTTTGAAATAGGCTGGTGAGAGGAAGGTAGAAGAATTTGAAATTTGGGGACTAGAGAAATCTTAAGATGAAGTAAACAACTTAAAGGGCCATCTTGTTGGAGTTCAGAAGACTAGAATGCCTGTCAGTGAACACAAGCTTGGCTTGTGAAGTTTAGGAGAAGAACAAGAATTGGACCAAAAATAATTCACATAATATTCTGGAAAAAATGTATGACTATATTCTATATATATCCTGAATATTTGAGTGAGGCTGACTTCATAAATAATAGGATAATTTTATTGGCAGAAGAAAGTACGTAGGTGATATTTGGTACCTAAATAGAAGTAAGTCACTGAGAGGCAGGACTTGGGATTTATAATCCAGTCCTTCTTCCTGCCAGCTTCCTGACCCACCCAAATAATATATTCTTCCCTTCAGTTGCTTCTTGTCAATTACTTTGTCATAGCAATGAGGAACATAGCTAACACTCCCTACAGCTATATTATTTTCTTAGGTGATAAGCACTGGAAACATTTGCTCCTATGCCGATATCTCCACTTGGACAATACACTTTTCAATAAAATCTTGGTGATTTTGTCTCACATCTTAAGGCAAACCCGAATGAAAGTGACAAACAGCACGTTATTTGAAACAAAAGCTATGTCTGTGCTGTACTTGAATATTATTTGTTTGTATGGACCTTTTCCACTTTGATATTTTACGATGTGGTTGAAAAACAAATAAAAGGGACCTTGAGGGGAAAAAACTTACTCTAATTACAAAAAGGTTATTTTCCTCTTCCACTAGTCGTTCTAGAGTTTTTATTTAAAAGCATTTAGATTTAGTCTCACTGTATAGCCTAGGCTGCCCTGAAACTCATATTCACCTTGCCCCTTCCACTGAAGTGACAGAATATAGAATTGGCACTACCATGCCCAAGCCTTATTTGGTTTTTCAAGTTGAAACAAAATATCCAAGTCTTAAGAAGTTGGCTAAATAATTCATAAGAACAAAGTGAAAATTGTGACTACAAAATGGCCAGTGAAATACCACTGATGAGGACAGCAAATAAGAATGCATTAGATAGAAGGGAGCTAAACAACATATTCAAGCAGATTTTAGTGGCCAACTCATTGGTGTGAACTATTCTTTGAGTTGACATACACCCCTTCTATAATACAAAGACAATCATTAAGCTTACTCAGAATTAAATTTAAAGTCATAAAACCCAAAAGATCACATCTAATGGATTTCTTATTGGTTTATTGTAGAAGTTTACCCCACCCTTTTAAAAATATTCATTATTATTTCCAACCCAGGAAAATAAATGGAGATCAAATGTTTTAACTATATATTTCTACTGGAAATCCAAATCAGTAGTTTAGGAAATTCTGTTAACTTCTTGAGAAATACATGGGTGCAAGTGTTATTAAAGGACTGTAAAGATTTTTAGTTTGACTGTAAGTTTTATAGATGTATAATCTGAAAGATTTCAGAGATAACACAAGCTCCTAACAGCACTTGATTATTAATTGACTAGCATGGGAAATTATTTCCCAACACTCTTGGCAGCTCATCATACAACTTTTGATGATTCTATATCCAAGAACCAAGAATAGCTGTCCATAACTCAATTCTAGTAATTTGTAAGCATACTGTTTTTAGTCTACACCCTTATGGCTTTAGAAAGAGCTAATAGCCTAGATGTACCAACAATCACAAACACAAAATCCTGAAGAGAGAATAACAGAGACTATAAAGAGCCTCAAATTTGATTCGCAGTAAAAAGTATCAGTAAAAGTGGATGCTCGAGTTTTGTGTCATGCTCAGTCAGCATACTAATGAAGACAGTGACCTGAAAGTAAGAAATGAGAGCTTCACCAGGGTGTGAGAAAACAGAGGTGTGGTCATAAGAACTGAGTTGGTGCTACCTCCTCCCCTTCTAAGAAAATGAATTTACTCTCTTTCCTTTAGAGGTAAATTTCTTACCATTGTCCCTTCTTCTTAATGGTCAACAGCCTATGAAATAGAAATTATGATGGACGTTCACAATGAATGATTGTGAAGAATAAACAAAATAAAGTTTGTGAAACTGCTCATTCTTGTTCAGTGATTTGCACATACTCAGAAGTCAAGAAATTCCAAAATCTGCTTGTGAATATAATTGAATTATGGGGTTTTTCATTTGTGCCACATTTATTATGAGCAGAATCAGCAGAAAGAAAATTAAATTTTATTATGGAAATTTTAATTGAATATGATTTTTTAACTCCAAAATCAATGAATATGTGAAATTAATTAAATTTATGAACATTTCTTTACCAGTGATATTCATAATTATCTATAAAACATAATTAAATTATAGTATAATATCCAAGGAAAGATTCCTCAAGTTTCTTTTAATTGCTTACTCTAAATCTATCATTGCCTAAAATGTATCTTTAAAAAGTATTTAAAAATCTGGACATGGTGGTTCACTTCCAGCACTTGGGAGACAGAGGCAGGTGGATCTCTGTGAATTCAAGCCCAGCCTAGTCTACAAAGCAAGTCCAGAACAGCCAGAGCTGTTACACAGAGAAACCCTGTCTTGAAAAACAATCAAAAAAAGTATTTAAAAAGCACATGACCAAAAGTAAATACATGGAATTACATGTTAAAAATATATGGTTTAGAATCCATATCATAAGATTTACATAAGCTAATATAAACTGCATATTGATCAATATATAATAATAATCTAATAAGATGATAGCACATTGCACAATATTGCAGTGACCAACTTTTTTCTCTGCCTATTTACCAGTGCAAGTCAGAAAATGCAGCATACTACTTTTTGGTACCTAGCAAAAGTATATTTGTTTTCATTACATAACCTTGCCATTCTCTATTCATCTACAAAGACAGTATATTCAGTTAGCATTAGGTTTAAAATAATTCTCAATTGTTCATAAATTGAAACATTGAAATTTTTGCAGCAAAAACAAGGTGGCTAAAGATTATACATACCAAATTATATTGTTTGTGTGTCTTGAAAATATAAGATTATGCTGAGTATTAGACTATCTCATAATCCTATTGTTTAAAATTTCTCCAATTAAAGTATATAAATAATTATCCTACATTAAGTTATTAAACCCCTTCCAGATGAATTATGCATGGGAAATATGATCAGATACATTAATAATTGCAAGGCCTGATTAGCTTGTAATCTTCACATATTCATTTCTAATAAGGAGTAATTCCATCTAATTTTGTGACCCTTCTGGAACTGGAGATTTGAAGTTGATATCTCAGTGCTTATATTAATCCCAACATTGATGTGCAAGTGCGGTGCTTTTATTTGTGTGGTTGTCATATTGGCTGCTTAAAGGGGCTTTTACATCAATCCCCAAAAAAGGAATCAAGCCAGGATATGGCAATGAATACAGTTAGTGACTTTGTCATCACAGAGCATTGTATCACTTATAGTTGCAGGCAAGAGCCAAAGGGACGTTTATGTACAAACACAGCACCCATTCATAGAACACTTTAACACTGCGTTTGAAAGGTTTGTGGGTTTTTTTTTGACATTTATTATTTTAGTTATACAGAAATTTATACATGTTTATTGATTCTATAAAGTCACACCGTTGTGTAATTGGCTTACAATTAAATTTCTTTTCTCTGGCAAGTAATCTTCTTTTTTTAATAATTTATTTTTTATTTCTTCAAGTTACATCTCAGTCAGAATCCCCTCCCTACTCCTCCCTCCAGTCCCACCCTTCCAGCTTCTTCCCCCTCAACCCCCCATCCTCTACCCTTTTTTTTTTAGTTTAAGGTACATCTTTTTCCCCCCAATAGCTCCCCCTTTCAGTTCAACAAATGGTTCTTTCTCTTATAACAATAAATACAATACAAAACAACAGAAATAAATAGGCCACAATTATGGGAGTTATATTGCTTAGCATACATTCCCAATGTCCAGTCCATATGTATTTGGCACCTGACTTTAACATTCTACTATCTAACCATCTCCATGAGTTTAAAGTTCTATATCTAACTCAGGTTTCATACTAACTTGCATCACAATTTTAAAAACATCTTCTTAGATCCAGAACACCCTCTTGATTCCTAAACCACTCAAAATTTAACTATGAGACTCTAGCTATCTATTCTTCAACCACCTCAGAGACCTGAGAGGGATAAATATATCTGATTACATACGAAGTGCAGGGTTTGTGTTTTTAAGTGACAGTTAAATTCACATGGAAAGCTTTGACAAACCTCTGGTTTCTTTTTTCTTCCACTGTAATTTTGGCAAGTTGAATCAAAGTGTCTTTTGGAGTAGAGGAAACACCTCTGGCAAATTCACTGGCTCTAGCCTTTTAGAGCTATAACCAACTCATGTTGATTCCCATGAACTGGGGATGAGAACACAGGCAGAGGAAGACATAAGGGAGGGTGAGCCTTAGGAAAAACAGTAAGAGCAGGAGGTAGGCAGCAGGAGGCAGAAGAAGCCTTGATTAAGCAGGCATCACAGGCAATGCAATTCCTCAGGCTAGGAGTCAGCCAGGTACATTTCAAAGTGAAACATTGGAGGGAGAAAGTGTCACTCAAAGCAGATATTTATGAAAGATGACAGTTTGCAAATATCTCAATCTTGGACAAGCCTGCACTGGTGACACAGAGGTGCGCAGCAAAATTGGAAGAGTCAGCAGCCAACATGTATTTCATCAGGCCTGTCCAATCTCCACTGATGCTTTGATAGTCCTGGGAGAGCAGGCAAGAGTGGAGCACATTCTGCTACTTACTCACAGACAGTTTGCATGGATCAGCCCAGAATGTTCTAATAAATATGTAAAGGAGGATAAAAAGAATTTAGAAAAGCTCTTTTCACAGAACTGGCTCATGATTGGATTGCCTTTTTAGCTATGCCAAAGAGTGGGCTTAGTAATTACAGGAATATTGATTGCTGTGCCCACTGGTTGACGGCCAAATAGGTAGTGTGTTGCTAGTGTTGAGACCTTCACCCAGGGCTGTTGGTCCAGAAGACTGAAGAAAGTGATACAGGTAGACACCTTGCCCTCACAGCAGCCGTGCACCTTCCTTAATGTACTGAACCCAATGATCTTTGTGAGACAAAGAAGTTTATATATCATCCCTATGGGAGGGAGTACCAGACGCTGGCCTAGACAAGTGCTAAGACAAAAAAACAAGTGGAAATTTTCTGTAGCATTTCTATCAGGCCTGCAGACAGCATGGATGCTAGAAAGAAACAGGGTCTGAAAGCAAAGAGACTGATTGTGACATCATTACACTGTCTCAGGCAAAGACATTTGTTTTAAGCCATCCAGCAGAATATGTTGGATATTCAATATACATAAAAGGTTGGCCTTGAATATATACAATAGCATAATAATTATTTAAAATAAATAGCAAAATATTCTAACAAATACTTTTAATGTCAACATTTTTAAATTCAGGAGGTTTTTTTTTTTTTTTTGTGTGTGTGTGTGTGTGTGTGTGTGTGTGTGTGTGTGTGAATTTTAAGTTTCCAGATTGTTGGGGTAGCTATCTGCATGGAAAACAGGGGCACACACAATAGCTAGGCAACAGATTAAAAGAGCATTTTAAAGGTAGCACCTTTAAAAGATGCATAATCTGGCATGCTTTCTGATTTTCTTTCCCAAAGGTCAATGGTGAGGTTCAGTCTCCCTTTACCATCCAGTCTGGACATCTGTTATATATGATTGTCTTTATTTCACTCTCTTCTAGTTCCTGAATTGCTGGTTTAAGCATTCAAGTTTGACCACAGAAAGGCAGCAACCAGGCTCTGACACTTGGGTAAATTGCAATCACTCTGGTTTCTCATATTTAAAAGTAGGTCCTAGAAAGATGGTTCAGTGAGAACAGTGCTTGCTGAGCAAGCCAGAGGACAGGAAATCAGATTCCTAGTGCCAAGTAAAAGCTTAGAGTGGTGGTATGCATCTCAAATGGAAGGGGGAATTGAGACAGGGAAATACCCAGAGCTCAGTGGATAGCCAATCTAGCTAAAATAGTGAGCTTCAGGGTCAGTGACAGACCCAGTTTCAAAATAAATTAGGTGGTGGTGATAGAGGAAAACAGTAGATGTCAATCTTTGGCTTCCATACATATGAACACATATACATGCACACACACATGCATGCATCACATGGACTCACACACACACACACACACACACACACACACACACACACACACACATTAAAACAGAATAAGGCTAGTTGTTGCATATGGTTGTTGGGAAAGGTTAGAGATATTTCAGTAAAACGGCTCAAGATCATGTTGGACACACACCAGAAATTCAATAAATGCTGCTGTCACCTATTTTTCCTCTGCGATCCCCAATTCCCACACTATTCATTAGCAAAGAGGAGAGGGGGCGAAATCACATCTCATGCTGAAGGACAAATTTAGCTAAGTGGATGTCTTATTCAGGTAGATGTGGTATGTTAAAAGCTGTCAAGCATTTTAATGACTATTACATCACTACAGCTTTTTCCCAGTGTGCATTGGGCTTCTGCCTTAGTTCCCAGATTAAATGTCAATCAGGATCACCTGAAGAATTCTCTAGAGTTTATTTACACTCAGATAAATACAAAATGGGGCCTAAGAAACCATGTTTCTAACAGAGTCCCACATGAAGTAAACGTTTTGAGAACATCACGTGTATTTAGGACTAAAATTACAGAAATTGGAAAGTGCTTAGAGCTTGGGGTTGTTTTGTTTTGATTTTCCATAGCTTCTATCAAATTGGAATGGACAATAATCAATTACCTTTTACATATTATTAATAAATAAAACAAAAATTCCAGTCCAAGAGTTTTATTTCTATACATTGGCCAGAGACATGTTCTTTTTGTTTTTGTTTTGTATTGTTTTGTTTTCAAATGAGACACTGTGAACTGGACACATGAAAGTGATCAGAGGAAGTCCACAAACTTCAAGGTATACTGAGCAATGGCATGAAGATCAACGTCTGCAAGAGCAAGCAAAGCCAGGAGACACACTCATGATGTATTCTCGTCAGAGTTACATATTAACTTGGCTCAGATAAGCATTTCCTCTCTGAGAACTCTCTCCTGTGGTCCTTTTGTATGGCCATCTGGCCTGTATATCTTTTAGAGATTGCCATGACTCAGTTGCCCACTGTGCCAGTGCATTCTCCCAATTGACAGGCAAAAGACTCCTGCTGCTTCAATGAAATCACTTGCAAATGGAAGAGGGTCACATTACAGAACATGCAAAGCCCTGCTCCAACTTAGGTCACCTGCGTTTCCAATCAAGGGTATGCTGAATTCCACTGTTGCATGGTTTTCATCCTTTATCTACACCTCCATTTTTCTCTGAAGCTGGAGCAATTATATCTATCTATAACATGCAAATGTTTGCTTGATTCTCAGATCTTATGAACAACAATTTGCAGGAGTGAAAATATTTTACTCCATACAATAAACAAGATGGAGCTTTAAAAAGAGTTCTTGGCCCTCATATGACTGCTGAACTGGGGTGGGGGACTAATATGTAGGCATACTCCACTCCGGAGGAGTGGGTTGGAAGAGATAGGGGATAGAGGGCGGGAGGGTGGGACTGGGAGGGGTGGAAAGAGGGTACTATGATTTATTACTTCAGATGTAACCTGAAGTAATAAATAAACATATATATTTAAAGTAAATAAAAAATAAAAATAAAAAGAGTTCCAGAACACAGACATCCATTGGTGAAAGTCTTCCTTGTTCATGGTTTCCCTTGGCCATGTGAAGTTGGAAGGAATCTGGGCCATGCCTCTAATGCAAACATTTTCCTTACTGAGTAAAAATGTCTTTTTCTGTTTCTGTGCAGCAGCAAGGCAAGACAATAGTAAAATATCTACAAACATGTCCATGTTATCAAAAGAGAGAGAGAGAGAAAGAGAAAGAGAGAAGTGAAATTGTTTTATTTGGTTAATAAAACAGACAAAAATTAAGATGCCCAAAAATCTGACAAAGCAAATGAAATCTCAACATTCTGGATACAAACAACCTATGGAAGAGTCTTCAGGCACATACACTTCATCCAAAAACTGGAAGTTTAAATAAACATTTCTGCTCTATCCTCATCCCCCTCCCTGGCCAAGTAGGAGCATCAGGAAGATGCTCCTTCTCCATTTATGTTTTATGTTTCAGTCTTCAAAGTCAGTTACTTAGTACATGTAACCTTTGGTTAACAATCCAGCTCCTGAGATTGAATGTTCTAACAAATACCGTGAAGGACCATTGGGATCCATATTATCCCATTATCAGAAAAGGTCACTGGAATGATGGAAGTGAATTGTCTAGCCCCTAGCAAATACCCCTTAAATATAAAGATATAGGTGTGCCAAGAGAAGTTATATTGATTATTATCTTAATTGACTATAGTCCTTTCTGAACTCTTAGCATCCCTATTAGCTTTCTTGTCTTCATTAAAGTCATTGCCACATCCCATAATTATCTGTCTGTGTCATTGGATACTGAGATGCCTGAGGTCAGGATAGCACATATCTAGCTATGAAGTCACAGTTCTAAGTATGCTTCTAAGAATATGCTACCAATATGCTCTCAGTATATAGAGCATATTCATGTACCCCAGTGGATCCATTTTTCCATATAGAGTTGAAGAACTGTCTTCTCTATGCCTGACCATTTACTCCGCTGGACCAGACTACCTCTGCTGATCTTTGATTATATACCTTATTTGATAGCTGTTCATTTAGGATCAGAAAGTTGTATTAGATGCTGCTAATCAACTCAAATCATTGCTCATTAGTATAAGTGGTTATCATTAATTGCTGCTATAGGTGACTACTTTCTACTTCTTTTACCTCAATGAGATGAAAGTTTGACCAAACTTCTCCACTATTGCTTCATTTCATCTTTCTTTGGATATGAGAAGCATTATTAACACCAATGCCTCACATTGGCCATTCTTAGTTCAAGTACCTTACAATACAGTATTGACTAGTGTTACTCCATTGAACAATATCTTCACTTCTATAACAAGGGAGCAATATTCAAGAGAGCCAATGATAAAAGAGTGAGAAAGTGTTGTCCACCTAAAATGCATGCCAAATGTGATGTGACCATGAAGGTTGTCATCAAGATTTTGACTTTTAGAGAGAGGGTATGAAGGAGATATTAAAAATAACTTGATGAAGAATATGTAGGAAATAGGACATTATGAGACAATTAGTATATATGTTCTCCACAATAATAGGAAAGTAGAAAAAGGTCAAGTCTAAACATCTAGTGTTAGGTGTGGTGGTTGAAACACTACCCTTGAATGTGGAACAAAATGCCTTCTCAAGAACACTCCCAGAGATAAGACAGCCAAAAGTCAACAAATATAGCACTCATAGCCACTGTCTGTACATCTTCCCTTGGAATTCTCAATGCACCTTTGCAGAGTCTCAAGAGTCCATAGAAAAGGAGTAAGAGCTTCATCCAAAGGGTGCATTAGAAAATGTTCATATGTCTATGGCCATACCAACCTGAATGTGCTTGATCTTGTCTGATCTTGAAAGAAAATGTTCACATACATTGAACCTACTGATGGGTTTCAATTACTTGGCTACAGGTTGGTAATGGCCATTTACTGAGAATTCCTTCCAAGTTCCCCTAACAACTTAATAAAAGACAGTTTGTAGGCCTCATATCTTAAACAGGAATAGCATGTATAACTTCCCATCTCTTCCCATGGGGAAAAAAAGCAAATGGCCATACACCTCTAGTACTAGAGAAGGCTAGGATCTAAGCAGCCATATGCATTTCTACAATTGTACCTCTGTGGAAGAAAGAAGAAAGAAAAAAGGATTTTTTTTGAACCACTGACCACCATGTCTTCAGATTAGTAAATGACATTGGTAGCAAACAGAGGGGAGGCAAGGTAATAGAAAGACCCAAGCTTTAGTAATGATGTACAATCACAACTTTCCAAACCAAAATTCATTTAAACGTTACGATACAAAGAAGCATAAAACAGCTTCCCTGGAATTGTTATATGGCACATTTTCTTTACTCTTTCCACTTACTTTTCTTTCTGATTTTTGAAATGAGAATGCTACCCTTTCCCTTTTAGAATCTGAGATCCTAAGCATGGACCTTTCCACCACATAGTATCCCCAGTACCATTTAAATATTCTCACAACTTCCCCAGTGTTTAGGAATTTAACAATCATGCCATCATTTAAAATTCTTAGTTTCTTAGTTTGTTTGTTTATTGCTTTAAAAAAAAACATAGCTACTTCTTGCTTAAAAAGTCCATAGGGTTCTGATGTTTATAGATAAACCAGATCCTACACATCTTCATTCAAGAAAAAGAAAAATATTTGTGTAATAAATTGCCCATCTTCTGCTGTCTTAATGTTATATTTCATTCATCTAATGTAGTCTCTTGATTGCAGAAAACCAGACTTTTAGTAGGTCAGTGGTCAACAGCTAGCCCCAATTGTACATTCTTTTTGCTGTAGTCAAGTGCTATATTTTTCATGGTCTTTTACCCCCTCCTACATTACATATCTGTAACAATTTAAATATTTATTCATTCCTGTATATGAGGAGTACACACATGCTTGACACATGTGTGGAGGTCAGACTAGTAGGAGTTGGTTCTCTCCTTTTCACTACATGAATCTGAATTGATCTCAGATTTTCAGGCTTGGCACCAAGCACAATTACCCTCTGAGTCATCTCAAAGGCCCCATTACATGTTTATGGATGCTCAAAATCAGCACGGTTATACATGAATCAACAGATTTGTTGTTTAGTTCCCTTACTCGGAGTGCTAACCATGGAATCTGAGACATCTGCCTTAAATTCCAATCCCTCCGTTTATTAGCTATGCAGCCTGTGGCAAGCTACTTAAGCTTCTGCAGCTTCATTCAAAGATGACAATAGAATCTGTCCTGTAAGATAACTGTAGGCTTCAGCAGATATTGTGCACAAAGCATTAAGAGAAATAAATAATAACCTTGGCTATTGTTAGGTATTTCATCTGCCACTCATTTCTCTTGTGTAGAATTATATACGCATCAATGTTAAATTTCAGAAGCTTCTTGCTTCTCTTTTATTTTTCCTACACTAAAGAGCAAAAGTCCTTAGATCACCATTTTAAAGTAAGCTCAGTAATAGGCTCCTTTCCACAATACCATACAACTGTTATGACAATGGGTGAGAGGACTCTGAGGGAAGCATTCTTATCACTTTATGATACCATCAGGTATTCTTAGGCAAGTCTGCCTGTCCAATTCTTAATCTTTACCTCTGAGCTACCCAGACAAAATGCAGCATTGTTCCATGGACCAGCAACTGAGATACTGAACTATGATTTTGTTGATATTTCTTTTCCTTGGGCTCTATTGTTTTATTTCTTTGGTATAAGGTATATTTCAACTCATGGCCATGATCACCTCCACTAGAGAAACTTGAGTCCATTATTTCTTAAAATACAAAGAAGAGAGCCCAGTCCAGAGTTTCAAATGGGCAAAAATTGTATAAAATACCAGTTGATCTGGTCCACTGCTGCAAACACTATTATATTCATTTTTCAAAAATTTAAGATTTCACTAGTAAGTGCAAGAATTCTTCCTTCATGTTGGTCTAAATCTGAACTTGAAAGTTCCCACTTCCTCCTGCTAAGCCACAAGCAAGCACAGTGGCTGACCATTGAATTATTTCTCATAGCTCTCCTCCTCCTGCTGCCAATAGCTGTTTTAGTACTTTAAGCCTTAGATTATTCTGTTTAAACATAAATGATAATATTACAAACATCAAACCATTGATGAAAATCTAACTGAAATCATATGTATAAAGAAAATACTAGAAAGCTCCATGTCATTGACTATGGTGTTTCTACCCCAGCTATACCATTCCTGGGCATATATTCCAAATATGCATTCCTCAACTATGTTCATAGCAGCTTTATTTGTAATAGCCAGAAACTGAAAACAACCCAAATGTCCCTCAACCGAGGAATGGATAAAGAAATTGTGGTACATCTACACAATGGAGTACTACTCCACAATCAGAAACAAGGATATTATGAAATTTGCAAGCAATTGGATGGAACCAGAAAACAATCATCCCGGGTGAGCTAATGTAGACCCAAAAAGACACACATGTTATTTACTCACTCATAAGCAAATATTAGCCATTAAGTACAGGACAACCATGCTACAATCTACAAAGCCAATGAAATTAAGTAACAAGGAGGACACAAGGGTTTATCCTTAAATCGCTCTAAGAAGGGAAAATAAAATGGACATATGAAGTGCATGAAGAGAGGGATTCGGATTCAGACAGGAGCCCAACATTACTGCCATCCAAGAATCTTTATCCAGCAGAAAATGAAAACAGATGCAGAAACCCACAGCCAAACATTAGGTGAAAATCAGGGAATCTTTAGGAGTCAGGGAAATGTTTGAGGGAGCTGGAGAGATCAAGGACACCATAAAAGACCCCCATAACCAATTAACTGGGACACAAGGGGGCTTGTGGAGACTGAACCGAAAAACCAAAGAACATGCATGGACCAGTCCTAGGCACACTACACATATGAAGCAGATGGGCTGCTTTGGTACTCAAGTGGATACCTTAACAATTGGAACAGGGACTATCTCTGATTTGGACAAGGTTGCCTCCCTCTAGATCCTATTTTCCTAGCAGAATTGCCTTGTGTTGCCTCAGTGGAAAGGGAGCCAATTATTCCTGATACAATTTGATATCCCAAAGTAAAGGGTTGTGGGGGGAAGTATTGGGGAAGTGGGTGAGAGGTTGGGACTGGGAGGAGGGAGAGAAATGCCCATTGGAAAGTAAAATAAGCAAGTTAATAAAAGGAAGGAAGGAAGGAAGGAAGGAAGGAAGGAAGGAAGGAAGGAAGGAAGGAAGGAAGGAAAAAGAAAGAAACAGACCAATTCATCTTCATTCTGTGCATAGGCTTAGAACTTAAAGTCCAACCCCAAATTAGCCATCACTTAAGAAATAAAAATGCTTTGCTGAGGTATGATTGACAATCCTGATAATTGCAATAAACCAACTATGCTTTAAGGATGCATGCTAAGAAGCCTCAACATTGAAAACACCATTACAACTGAGACATCTGTCACACCCACAGCTCCTGCACGCACTTGGCAACACTTACAGGTTTTCATTTGTCTTCCAAAATTTTCTACAAAGAAAATGGATGATAATGGGATTTACTTCTGCTCAACATTGATTTTAGGAAATGACTGAGTCATTTCCGATCATGTCATGTGTTTTCATGTGGAATTGCCCCTTTCTCTTATGGGACAGCACACAATGATTCCTGCCTCACTTACAGAAATGATGATTTTTCTCCATTGAATGATTTTTGTGTTGATGTTTTTTGTCAAAAGTCAACTGTCTACATATACTTGTTTGGACTTCAACTCTATATTGTATCTATTTTATTATATCATCATTACAACTATGGTATATGATTGGTACATGATAGATATACAGATATATAGATAATAGAGGATGGATAGATAAATAGAAAGACAGACAGACAGACAGACAGACAGACAGATAGATAGATAGATAGATAGATAGATACACAAATACATAGATAGATAGATGATAGATTTACATCAGGTATCCATATATTGCTCAGACTTACCTCAAACTTACTCAACAAAATATTCTTATCTAACGATTACATATGTGTGCCTCCACACCTGGCAATAATTGCTAAACATTGGAAACCTTCTAGTAAAGTAATATGTCATCAAACTTCATTCTTAGATTATTTTGACTTCTATCATTTCTGTGAAATTTGTAATTGATTTGTCAGTGTTCAAAATAAAGCCTACTAGGTTTCTTATCAGTGTTGAATATTTGTCTTTCCTCTTTATTCTTTGCTTAAAATGTCTTTGTTTAATGTGATATAAGGATATCCTTATAAGATAAGATGAAAAATATTCTGTCCCCATTAATACTCTGACTTACTGGCAGAGTTTATAGGAAATTTTATATCTTCTGTAAAAGTCATGCTTTGGTGAATTTTAGAAACTACCTGGTCCTAGAGTTCTTTTATTTATTTGCTTTTTGCTACAAATCCTGTCTTCTTAACAGCTATAAAAGATTCTATATGAGTTTGTTTTGATTGTTTATGTCATTCAAATGATTGGAATACTGTAGTTTAGTTGTTGAGCTTAACAGCATGAAGATCTTCACAATATTTTATAAACAAAAGAGATATTATATGTCTATATGTTTGCATTTCTATCACCTTTTCCACTTCTTATACTGCAGTATTGTCATTTTCTGATTTTTATGGCAGCATGTTTGAGGGGACAGATTTTCTACAATTTCCTCTGTAATTTATCCATTCTGTCTCATTGATTTCTACTCTGACTTCATGAATTGGACTTTATTTTCACTTTTTCTACGTTATTAAGGCTGGTGCTTATGTCCTTCAATTTGAACATTTTTTTTCTAACAAAAGAATTCAGAATAATACATTTTATAAGTCTTTCCCTAGACTCAACCCAATTTATAAAATATTTTGTGTTCTTGGGCTGGAGCGATGGCTCAGCCATTAAAGGCTAGGCTCACAACCAAAATATTTTGTGTTCTTTTTTACTATAATAAAATTAATTCTTAACTTCTTTTATTTGACTTTTAGAAGAGTATTATCTATCCTGTAAATTTTTGGACATTTTAAAATTCTGTTATTGATCCAAGATGGCAGCGACCCGCACTGATGCATTTTGAATGTGGGGGAAAAGAGCCATAAAAAGCACAGAGTTATTGGTCACTGTGCAAAAACCAGAGTGGCTAGACCCTCTGGGAACACACACAACTCCCAAGGGACTGTTAAATGTCCCAGGGCAAGGCTCTCCCCTGATCTCTCTCAGACATGGAAGCCACTAAATCCGGGACTCGGGAACGCCCATGTGGAGAGGTACCTGGTAAGATCAACCCTAATACACAGCAGGCAGAATCAGAGCCCACATGGAGATCACTCACTAGCCTACTAAGCTCCCTACACCTCAGGAGGACCTTATAGCTATTTAGGAAAATTTGCAGGCTAGTTGAAGTCTTAGCAAGGCAGTAACAGGGCTCACAGTGGGAGGTTCGCAGCCGCGAAAGCCGCGGAGGATCCAAGCGGGAAGCCGGTGGGCAGGGCAGAAGCGTCAAGCCCACAGCAGAGAGGCCAGGGCGGGAAGCCGGCACAGGCAGGCAGGGCTGAGGCTCCGCACGCCCTCAGTATCAAAAATAGGATGCAAGACATGGAAGACAGTAATCAGGCATGGAAGATTTGATGGAAGAAATCAGTACAACATCCAAAGAAAATGAGAAAGCTAAAAAATTTCTCACCCACAACATCCAAGAAATCAAGGACTCAATGAAAAGACAGAACCTAAGAACTATAGGCATAGAGGAAAGAGAAGACTCCTGACTCCAAGGTCCAGGAAATATCTTCAACAAAATCATAGAAGAAAACTTCCCAAACCTGAAAAAAGAGATGCCAATAAAAATCCAAGAGGCTTACAGAACACCAAACAGATTAGATCAGAAAAGAAACTCCTCTCACCACATAATAACTGAAACACCAAAAGTACAGAACAAAGAAAGAATATTAAAAGCTATAAGAGAAAAAGGTCAAGTCACATACAATGGCAGACCCATCAGAATTACACCTGACTTCTCCTCAGAAACTTTAAAAGCTAGAAGGTCCTGGACAGATATCCTACAAGTCCTGAGAGAACATAGGTGACCAGCCAGACTACAATACCCAGCAAAACTCTCTATCAACATAGATGGAGAAAACAAGATATTCCATGACAAAATCAAATTTAAACAATATCAACCCACAAAACCAGCCCTACAGAAAATCCTAGAAGGAAAATTCCAACCCAAAAAAGAAAACTACACCCAAGAAAACAAAAGGAATAGAAAACCCATCAGTAACTAAACCAAAAGAGGCAAGAACCATCACCTATACCAAACTAATGAGAAATAACAACCCCAGGTCACTAATATCCATCAACATCAATGGACTCAACTCCCCAATAAAAAGACACAGGTTTACAGAGTGGATCTGCAAGCAAGAGCAGTCATTTTGCTGCATACAAGAAACACATCTCACTACCAAAGATAGACACTACCTCAGAGTACAGGGCTGGGAAAAGGTTTTCCAAGCAAATGGACCCAGGAAGCAAGCTGGAGTAGCCATCCTAATATCAAACAAAACAGACTTCCAACTGAAGTCAATGAAAAAAGACAGAGAAGGGCATTATATACTCATTAAAGGGACTATTCATCAAGAGGAAATCTCAATATTGAACATCTATGCCCCAAATACAAAAGGCACCTACATTTGTAAAAGAAACACTACTAAAACTTAAATCACAAGTCGATCACAACACATTAGTGGTGGGACACTTCAACACCCCACTCACAATAATGGACAAATCATCAAGACTGAGGCCAAACAGAGAAATATTGAGTCTAACAGAGATCATGAAACAAATGGACCTAACAGATATCTACAGAACGTTTCACCCAAACACAAAGGAATACACCTTTTTCTAAGAACCTCACGGAACCTTCTGCGAAATCGACCACATAGTCGGATGCAAAGATAGTCTCAACAGATACAAGAAAATTGAAATAAAACCTTGTATCTTATCAGACCACCATGGAATAAAGCTGGTCTTCAAGAGCAAAAGAATCAACAGAAAGCCTACACACACATGGAAATTGAACAGCTCCTTACTGGATGACTACTGGGTCAGGGAAGAAATAAAGAAGGAAATCAAAGACGTCTTAAAATCCAACGATAATGAATGCACAACATACCCAAACCTATGGGATACAATGAAAGCTGTGCTACGAGGAAAGTTCATAGCACAAAGTGCTTTCAAAAAGAAAATTGTGACAGCTCATATTAGCGAATTAACAGCTAAGCTGGGTGAATTGGAAAAAAAAGAAGCAAACACTCCCAAGAGGAGCAGAAGGCAGGAAATCATCAAACTTGGGGCTGAAATCAACAACTTAGAAACAAAAAGAACTATACAAAGAATCAATGAAACCAAGAGTTGGTTCTTTGAGAAAATCAACAAAATAGACAGACCCCCTAGCCAAATTAACTAAAAGGCAAAGGGAAAGAACCCAAATCAACAAAATCAGAAATGAAAAGGGAGAAATAACAACAGACATTGAGGAGATCCAGAAAATATTTGAGTACTACTTTAAAAATCTATATTCCACCAAATTTGAAAACCTAAGCGAAATGGACAATATCCTCGATAGATTCCACCTGCCAAAACTAAATCAAGATCAGATTAACAGCTTAAACAGCCCAATAACCCTTAAGGAAATAGAAACAGTCATTAATAATCTCCCAACCAAAAAAAGCCCAGGGCCAGATGGGTTTAGCAGGGAATTCTACCGGACCTTCAAAGACGAACTAACACCATTACTCTTCAAACTCTTCCACCACATAGAATCAGAAAGAACACTGCCAAACTAATTCTACGAGGGCACTGTCACTCTGATTCCTAAACTACACAAAGACCCAACAAAGAAAGAGAACTTCAGACCAATCTCCCTCATGAACATAGAAGCAAAAATACTTAATAAAATACTAGCAAACCGAATTCAAAAACACATAAAAATATCATACATCATGATCAAGTAGGCTTCATCCCAGGAATGCAGGGATGGTTCAACATACAAAAGTCTATCAATGTAATTCACCATATAAACAAGATGAAAGAAAAAAAAACACATGATAACTTCGCTAGATGCAGAAAAAGCATTTGACAAAATCCAACACCCCTTCATGCTAAAAGTTCTGGAGAGAACGGGCATACAAGGACCATACCTACAAATAATAAAGGCAATATACAGCAAGCCAGTGGTCAACATCAAATTAAAAGGAGAGAAGCTTGAAGCATTTCCTGTAAACTCAGGGACAAGACAAGGATGTCCACTTTCACCATATCTCTTCAATATAGTACTTGAAGTCCTTGCTAGAGCAATAAGACAACTAAAGGAGATCAAAGGGATAAATATTGGAAACAAAGAAATCAAATTATCCCTATTTGCAGATGACATGTTAGTATACATAAGCGACCACAAAAACTCCACTAGAGAACTCTTACATCTGATAAACAACTTCAGCAATGTGGCTGGATACAAAATTAACTCAAAAAAATCAGAAGCCCTTCTTTATACAACAAACAAATGTACCGAGAAAGAAATAAGGGAAACAACCCCCTTCACAATAGCCACAAACAATATAAAATACCTGGGGGTAACTCTAACCAAGCAAGTAAAGGACCTATACAACAAGAACTTCAAGCCCCTGAAGAAAGAAATGGAAGAGGCCTTTAGAAGATGGAAAGATCTCCCATGCTCATACATAGGTAGGATCAACATGATAAAAATGGCTATCCTACCAAAAGCAATATATAGATTCAATGCAATTCCTATCAAAATACAAACACAATTCTTTATAGACCTGGAAAAAGCTATTCTCAATTTCGTATGGAACAACAAAAAGCCCAGAATAGCTAAATCAATCCTGTACAATAAAAAAGCATCTGGAGGTATCACCATCCCAGATTTCAAGCTGTACTACAGAGCAATAGTAATAAAAACAGCATGGTACTGGTATAGAAACAGACCAGTGGATCAACGGAATCGAATTGAAGACCAAAACATGGATCCACACACCTATGGCCAACAAATCTTTGACAAAGAAGCCAAAACCGCACAATGGAAGAAGGACAGCATCTTCAACAAATGGTACTGGTCCAACTGGATGTCCACTTGCAAAAGAATGAAATTAGATCCATACTTATCACCTTGTACAAAACTTAAATCCAAGTGGATCAAAGACCTTAACATAAGGCCTGTCATACTAAATCTACTAGAAGAAAAAGTAGGAGAAACCCTCGAACTCATTGGCACAGGTGACAACTTTCTGAACAGAACACCAACAGTTCAGGACCTGAGATCAACAATCAATAAATGGGACCTCATGAAACTGAAAAGCTTCTGTAAGGCAAAAGACACTGTCATTCGAGCAAAATGGCAACCAACAGACTGGGAGAAAATCTTCACCAACCCCACATCTGATAGAGGGCTATTATCTAAAATCTACAAAGAACTCAAGAAACTAAATACCAAGAAACCAAATAATCCAATCAAAAAATGGGAGATGGAGCTAAATAGAGAATTCACAAAGGAGGAATCCCTAAGGGCTGAGAGACACCTGAAGAAATGCTCAACATCCTTAATCATCAGAGAAATGCAACTCAAAATGACTCTAAGATTCCATCTCACACCTGTCAGAATCGCTAAGATAAAAAGCTCAAATGACAGCACATGCTGGCGAGGGTGTGAAGAAAGGGGAACCCTACTCCATTGCTGGTGGGAGTGCAAGCTTGTGCAACCACGATGGAGGTCAGTATGGCGATATCTTAGAAATCTTGGAATAACTTTGCCTCAGGACCCAGCCATACCACTTCTGGGTATACACCCAAAGGACTACTCATGGAGTCATAGGTAAGTCTCCTCATCTATGTTCATAGCAGCCTTTTTTGTAATATCTAGAAACTGGAAACAACCTAGATTCCCTCAACTGAAGAATGGATTAAAAAACTGTGGTACATCTACACAATGGAATATTACTCAGCTATCAGAAGCAATGAAATTATGCAATTTGCAACCAAATGGATGGAACTAGAGAAGCTCATCCTGAGTGAGCTAACCCAGACTCAGAAGGATACACATGGCAACTATTCACTTATAGTAGGATTTTAGCTATATATTACAGGATATCTGTACTACAACCAAAACACCAAAAGGAACATGGACATAGACTTTTTTTTTTTCCTTTTTCTTTTTCCTTTCTATTTTTGTTGTTGTTCTTTGTTTTTGTGGGTTTGTGTGTTTGTTGGTCTTTTTTTTAGTTTTCCCCCCGTAGCAAGGAGACACCTTTCACTGGCGGTACTGCCTCGTAGGCCCCCGGTGTATGAAGAGGTTCTTGGCCCTCATATGACTCCTGAACTGTGGCGAGGGACTGTTATGTAGGGACACTCCACCCCATAGGAACAAGATGGAAGGGTTAGAGGGTAGAGGATGGGAGGGTGGGGTTGGGAAGCGGGGAAAGAGGACAATATGATAGAGATGTAGCCTGAAGCAACAAACAAATAAATTTATTAATTTAAAAAAAAGCAGGTAACAATTTTAAAACACTGTAAATAAAATAAAGGATACAGCCATTCCACCTGGTTTTAGAAACCTCCAACTGTTGAAAAAACGTAGAGCTAAGGTAAAATACATGAGAAATGTGGTGTTAACCCATGCCTTTAACTTCAGCAGAGACGGGAGGAGCACCATAGAGTTAGTGGACTTATAAATTCTAGAGTTACAAGGAAAAGGGTGGTGAGGGTACACACCCTTAATCCCATCATTCAAGAAGAGTACACCCTTAACCCCAACACACTAGAGACAGAAACAGGCAGATCTCAGAACTCAAGGTCAGCCTGATACAAAACAAACTCTAAATAGAGAAAAATTTCGATCCAGGAGTGGTGGAACACATCTTTAATCCCTTCAGATGGGAACCACAGGTCTCTGATCCCAATAATTAGAATGCAGAGAGACACACATAGGATTTGGAAGGACCTAAGTTTAAAGGCTACTTACAAAAGGCCCACTCAATACAAACTGTCCTTCGAGATCTCAAAATATATACACTAAAGCTGGTTTAGCTCCAAAATAACAAAATAATTTCTTCTTTAAACCAGATTGAAAGATAACACTTTATATATTGTCAAAAAACCAAATTTGCTTCCGGAGAAATATTACCTACCCCCCCCAAAAAAGAGGGTGATTGTCCCTGAGTGAGGATTAGGGCAGGGCTCTGTTCTTATCTTTCCAGGAGAATCAAAGCATCCATTCAAGGAACCCAGGGACAACTGGACAACAGAAACCTCAGCAGAAAACAGAATCAGACACCAAAAGAAGACGAGTGACCCAGATGTTTCAGCCTGACAGACTCCCTCAATAGCTGTCTCCATCAAAAGCCTACAACCACAACAACTCAATATCGCTAAGACTGTTCAGCTCTACACACTGCCCCAGCCAGAACTTCAGTAAAGCCTGGAAGATCAGCTTCTGCCTACAAACTCCTTAGGACATCTCAACAGCTGAGCACAGAAGGATTGAACATAAAAGGATTGTACTAACATTTTAAACCATTTTTTCATTCTGGTTTGGGACCCAAACAGGTTTACTATGACCCAAATCAGCAGGAAGTCATTTTAAGAGAGCGACGTCCCATGCCCAGAGGGTGGGGAGGGTGTTTCTCCTCCCCCCTTTTGGTTATTTGAAGGATAACTGAAAACTTTGTTATTTAGGGGAAGAGACTACAAGCTGTTAAATGGTCTTGTTAAATGGGTTTTGGAGGTTAGACCCAGGGACTTCCTTCTTTTCCTTTTCTGTATCCTTCTTTCTCTCCTATGTAGGAGTGCACGGACTTGACAAAAGTGAGACATAGACATAGTATGGGAAGGACCAAGAAAAAGCGACAGATTATTGAATATGCCCTTATACCTTTGTATATTGATACAAAATTAGTAGTATATTTGGCTAAAGTGGTATTGACCATTGTATATTGTGCAAAATTAAGATTGTATTGGGCTATAGGCATTGATCTTTGTACATTGATACAAAATTAAGAGTATATTTAGCCACATTGGAATAGATCTTTGTATACTGATACAAAATTAAAGGTAACGCTTCCTAATGGTATTGTACCTAGAGATACTTAAAAATGAAATGTGAAGCTCTGGCCTCTTGATACCAACCGTCTTAAACTGTTTAGGATAGTTAAGAAATACAAACTCCTAATCATGCAAGCATGTCACTTTGTTGGCTACTATGGCAGTCTATCACAGATATTCTCTAAGCTACTCAAAAATCAAGTTGTTAAGAGACAAGCAACATTTGCTTATCTAAATACAAGAGATAGATAGGGCATCTTCAAAAACCCCAAGAGATCTTCAGAATATGGCATTCAAAGATGTTGTCTTAAATTAATATTTTTTTGATATCGAGATCTATCAGCTCCTGACAGCACCCCCTATTCTACTCCAAGTAGAAGATAAGCATCGAAGAATCTCCAGTGTGAGATGGTTGAATTAGTGGCAAGCCTATCTCTTGGCATGAAAAAACCCCTTGCTTCAACTGCAGACAGTCTGTTGTCCAAAAAGGACAAAACTTGGTAGCAGGAAAGTCGACAGCCTAGCTCTGCCAAGACAGGGTAGGTATGTCCTTCATAATCCCTGCTCTACAATAAATGTCTGTCAGAGAAACAGGACCAAAAGGCTGAAGATTGATGCTGGAATGTATGGAGAGAAAATGGGAACTGACCAGGCAGCCACTGGTATGTCATTTCTTGGTTTTGGAAGCTGCAGGCCCTGCACTTCCTATATAATCAGATATATTTATCCCTCTCAGGTCTCTGAGGTGGTTCAAGAATAGACAGCTAGAATCTCATAGTTAAATTTTGAGTTGTTTAGGAATCAAGAGGGCATTCTGGATCTAAGAAGATGTTTTTAATAGTGATGCAAGTTAGTATGAAAGCTGAGTCAGATATAGAACTTTAAACTCATGGAGATGGTTAGATGGTAGAAAGTTAAAGTCAGGGGACAAATATGTATGAACTGGACATTGGGAATGTATACTGGGCCATTTAACTCTCATAAATGTGGCATATTTATTTCTGTTGTTTTGTATAGTATTTACTGTTAAAAGAGAAGGGACCATTTGTTGGACTGAAAGGGGAAGCTGTTGGGGGGAAGAGGGTGGAAGGGTGGGACAGGAAGGGGGAGTAGGGAAGGGATTGTGACTGAGATGTAACTTGAAGAAATAAAAAAATAAAGTATTAAAAAAAAAGAAAACACTATGATTCCTCCCGGTTAAAAAAAAATTCTGTTATTGATTTATGAATTAATTCTTTGACATTTTGGAAATGTATCTTATATAATTCCTTTTATATCTAATATTTGTATATAATTTTTTTATTTATTTTTAAGTGTGTGTGTGTGTGTGTGTGCACTCACATTGAGTACAGGTACTATTAGAGGCCAAAGTCATAGGATGTCCCTGAATCTGGAGTTAGAGGCAGTTTGGAGATGCCTTACATGGGTGCTGAAAATCAAACTCCGGTCCTTTACAAGAGCAGAACAGTGTATACTCTTAACCTCTGAGCCATTTCCCCAACCCCTTAAGATTTATTTTCTACCCCCAGATATTTTCTATTTTCTTTGGTATTTCGCTTGCAGAAGCACATCCAAAGACTGTGCATTCTACCATTGCTGATGGAGTGTTACAAAGGTGCCAATGAGATCTATTTGTTTGATTATGTTTGTCAGTTTTATATTATGTCTAATGACATACCTACTTGTTCTCTGTGTGATTGAATAGTGGTACTAAAATCCCTGACAATAGTTATAAATTTATTTACTTCTTTTTTCTTTTTTGTCAGTACTTTCAATTCATTTTGAAAATCTTTTGTTAGACACACAATATTTTAGGAATGTAATGTCATATTCATAGATTGGCAGCATTATCATTATGAATTTGCCTTTATATCACCAGAAATATTCATTGTGGTGAAATTCACTTTGCCTTGCAATAATATAAATAATAGAAAATACTCGGTTTTTTTATCTTATATAATACTTCTTTAAAGCTTCATTGAGATATAATACAAAATTTATCATTGAGATATAACAAAATTTTATCATCTAAAAGTGTATAGTGGTCTTAAACTCATTCATACTAAGTTCCATCCCTCTTAATTTTAGAACACTGAAAATATGAAAAGAAATCAGCACCTGTTAGCAATCATGCTGTTTGGCAGCCATGATTTTCCTAGTGGAGTGCTGGTCATTGTTCACTGTAATTCTGTCAGATGTGCATCCCATAGCCTTAAGTACTGTTTTAAACTTCCATCACTACAGTGAAATACTTGAGGGCATTACTTCAATAGTAGATATTTTAGTGTTGGATATTCCAGTCCATGATAAGGTCCATTGTTTTGGTTCTATGGTAAGGTAACACATTATGTGAAAAGCATGTGGATAAGAAGTGAGTACTTCATGTGTCAGGAAACAAAAGGAGGAAAGAATGGGCTGGGTTCCAGAATATCACATGAGGCACATCTGTAGTGACCTAAGTACTTCTCTAGGCTCTAAAATCTAAAAGTCCACACTACTTCCCAATAATGCCACCCAATGCCTCAACATATGGAACTATCAGCAACAATATTTGCTGGTATGTTTTTCAATAGTATGTGGCAACCAGTATTCAACTGACTACTCAACTGGTCTCCTTTTATATAATAGATAAATGATTCCTAATAATTTCTCCCTCTAATCATAGGGGACCTGTGGACACCATTTGCAATTATTTATTGAATTGGGCAATGTTCTTTAGACAAACAGTATCAATACAATATGTGTACATACATATGTACATACACACACATGTATAATAAGGATGGCTCAAAATCAATTCAGTCTGTGTTATCTTCCTGCCTCTGCCTCCTTAAGTAATTCCTACTGGTACGTACCACTATAAAGAGAAACAGGCAGATAGATCTCCATGAGCTAGAGGCCAGCCTGGCCTACATAGTGAGTTCTATGCAGCCAGGGCTATGAAGAAATACTCTATCTCATAATGAAACAAAAACAAAGCAACAAAAAAACCCAACAACCCAGGAGTGATATGGCTGGGTCTTAAGGTAGAATAAAATGGTAACCTATAGATTGGGAAAAGATCTTTACCAACCTCACATCTGACAGAGGGCTAATATCCAAAATTTATAAAGAACTCAAAAAACTAAACACCAAGAAACTAAATAATCCAATCAAAAAATGAGGAACAGAGCTAAACCAAGAATCCACATAAGAGGAATCTATAATGGGCAAGAGACACTTGAAGAAATGCTCAACATCCTTTATCATCAGAGAAATGCAACTCAAGAAGACTCTGAGATTCCATATCACACCTGTCAGAATGGTGAAGATCAAAAACTCAAATGACAGCACATACTGGCAAGGTTGTGGAGAAAGGGTAACACTCCTCCATTGCTGGTGGGAGTACAAACTTGTATAACCACTATCAAAATCAGTCTGGCCATATCTTAGAAAACATGGAATAGCACCATTTCTGAGTATACAACCCAAAAGATACCTCACCAAACCACAAAGACATCTCCTCAACTATGTTCATAGCAGCTTTATTTGTAATAGCTAGAAACTGGAAACAACCCAGATGTCCTTCAACCAAAGAATGGAAAAAAAAAAAAAGAAAACCTGTGATATATTTACATAATGGAATACTACTCAGCTAACAGAAATAAGGAAATCATGAAATTCACAACCAAATGGATGGAACTAGAAAAGTTCATCCTGAGTGAGCTAACCCAGACCCAGAAAGATGAACATGACAAGTATTCACTTATAACTGGATTTTAGTCATATAGTACAAGATAACTATCCTACAACTAACAGACCAAAAGGAACAGGAACATAGACTTTGTTACCTGTTAGTGGGACACTTTGCCCTAGTGGAGCTGCCATGTAGGCCCCCAGTGCAATAGGAAGCTCTTAGACCACATATGACTGATGAACTGAGGAGGGCTGAGATGTGGGAATACCCCACATTGGAAGAGTAGGATATATGGGATAAGGGGTAAAAGGTGGGAGGGTAAGATTGGGAAGGATGGAGGGAGGGGCTGTTATGAAGATGTAACTTGAAGTAATAAATAAATGTTATACATATATATGTATATATATATATATATATATGTAACTGTTCAGAGAGTGAAGAGAGTTCGTGTTTGAGGAAAGTACACACTTGGTTCTAATTCTCAATACACCTGATAAATGTGCATTCCTACCGTGTGTTCAGACTTGTTCACTTATGAGATAAAGAGAACTTCACTTCTTGTTGTTTCTACTGGGTGATTCCAAAGAAGAGCTTATAATGTGTATTTGAACACAATGATTCCTAAAGTAAACATTCGAGGCTAGTAGTTGTGGTATAAAGTGTGTTCAAGTTACATGTATTCCCAACATCCTGGAAATCCCTCATCTTCCAGATATGTTTATTTCTCTTTGCTAACATACTTCAGTGACACACTAACAGCCATACTATTCCTTGTGTGAGAAATCAAACTAGATGTTCGTTTTACTACTAGGCCTTAAGAACCTGTTCTGAGAGTGAAGATAGATCATCTTTGAAGAAAGTATACTCTTGGTTCTAATTCTCAATATACCTGATGAATGTGCATTCTTACCATGTTTTAAGACATGTTCACTTATGAGATAAAGAGAACTTCACTTCATATATATATTAAATAAACAACAGTGCTCAGGAAGCTAAGGTGTGGGGGGGGGCATCTCTGTAAGTTTGAGGGAAACCTGGTCTAACATAGTAAGATCCTATCTTAAAATCAATTAACAAACAAATAAACAAAAAGTCAATAGAGTCTGACAGTAGGTTTCTAGGCTGGAGAGACTGAGAACCAGGTCAGGAGAAATTTAATCCATAAAGGTGGATGCCTTAACAATTGCAAACTAATGTTGAAGGTCTAGAAGGTTCCTGAAGGGTCTCTGATCCTCACCGAAACCAGAAGAAGCTAACTTCTGATATCTACACAAATTGACAGCAACAGACATAAAAGTATTCACCAGCAAGAAGTAAAGACAGACATGCAATGGTACTGTATTCCCTTTTTAAAATTATTTTTAATAAATTTATTTATTTGTTGCTTTAGGTTACATTGCCATCATATGGTCCTCCTTCCCCCCTTCCCAGACCCACCCTCCCACCCTCTACCCCCTAACCCTTCCATGCCACTCTTCTGGAGTGGAGTGTCCCTACATAACAGTCCCCCGCCCCAGTTCAGAAGTCAGATGAGGGCCAAGAGCCTCCTCATACATTGGGGCCCTACAAGGCAGTACCACCAGGGAAAAGTGTCTCATTGTCAGGGAGAGAAAACTAAAAAAAAACACAAACAAACAAACAAAAAGTCTATGCCCATGTTCCCTTTGGTGGGTTGGTTGTAGTAAAGTTATCCTGTACTATATAGCTAAATTCCGACTATAAGTGAATAGATGCCATGTGCATCCTTCTGAGTCTGGGTTAGCTCACTCAGGATGAGCTTCTCTAGTTCCATCCATTTGGATGCAAATTGCATGATTTTTTTATTTCTGATGGCTGAGTAGCATTCCGTTGTGTAGATATACCACGGTTTTTTAATCCATTCTTTAGTTAAGGGACATCTGGGTTGTTTCTAGTTTCTAGCTATTACAAATAAGGCTGCGATGAACATAAATGAGGAAAATTCCTTCTGATTCAGTGAGGAGTCATTTGGATGTATACCCAGAAGTGGTATGGCTGGGTCCTGAGCTATTCCAACTTTTCTAAGATATCAACAGACTGACCTCCATAGTGGTTGCACAGCCTGCATTCCCACCAGCCATGGAGGAGGGTTCCCCATTCTCCACACCCTCGCTTTTAATCTTAGCCATTCTGACAGGTGTGAGATGGAATCTCAGAGTCATCTTGCTTTCTCTGATGATTAACGATGCTGAGTATTTCTTCAAGTGTCTCTCAGCCAATAGGAATTCCTCCTTTGTGAATTCTCTATTTACCACTGTTCCCCATTTTTTTTTTTATTGTATTATTTGGTTACTTGGCATTTAATTTCTTGAGTTCTTTGTAAATTTTGGATACTAGCCCTCTGTCAGATGCGGGGTTGGTGAAGTTTTTTTCCCAATCTGTAGGCTACTGTTTTGTACAAATGACAGTGTCTTTTGCCTTACAGAAGCTTTTCAGTTTCATAAGGTCCCATTTATTAATTGTTGGTCTTAGGTCCTGAGCTGTTAGTGTTCTGTCCAGAAAGTTATCACCTGTGTCAATGATTGATGGTTTTTCCCTCTTTTCTTCTAGTAGATTTAGTGTGACTGGCCTTATGATAAGGTCTTTGATCCACTTGGCCTTAAGTTTTGTACAAGGTGATAAGTATGGGTCTAATTTCATTCTTTTACAAGTGGATATCCAGTTGGACTAGCACCATTTGTTGAAGATGCTGTCCTTTTTCCATTGTGCAGTTTTGGCTTCTTTGTCAAAAATTAGGTGGCCATAGGTGTGTGCGTCCATTTCTGGATCTTCAATTCGATTCCATTCATCCACTGGTCTGTTTTTATACCAGTACCATGCTGTTTTTATTAATATTGCTCTGTAGTACAGCTTGAAATTTGGGATGGCGATGCCTCTAGATTTTTTTTTTTTTATTGTACAGGTTGATTTAGCTATTCTGGGATTTTTGTTGTTCCATATGAAGTTGAGAATAGTTTTTTCCAGGTCTATAAAGAATTGTGTTGGTATTTTGATAGGAATTGCATTGAATCTATATATTGCTTTTGGCAGGATGGCCATTTTTATTATGTTGATCCTACCTATACATGAGCATGGGAGATCTTTCCAACTTCTAATGGCCTCTTCCATTTCTTTCTTCAAGGGCTTGAAGTTCTTGTTGTACAGGTCCTTTACTTGCTTGGTTAGAGTTACCCCCAGGTATTTTATATTGTTTGTGGCTATTGCGAAAGGGATTGTTTCCCTTATTTCTTTCTCAGCCCATTTGTTTGTTGTATAAAGAAGGGCTTCTGATTTTTTTTGAGTTAATTTTGTATCCAGCCACCTTACTGAAGGTGTTTATCAGCTGTAAGAGTTCTCTGGTGGAATTTTTGGAGTCGCTTATGTATACTCTCATACCATCTGCAAATAGGGATAATTAGACTTCTTCATTTCCAATTTGTATCCCCTTGATCTCCTTTAGTTGTCTTATTGCTCTAGCAAGGACTTCAAGTACTATATTGAAGAGATATGGTAAAAGTGGACATCCTTGTCTTGTCCCTGAGTTTAGAGGAAATGCTTCAAGTTTCTCTCCATTTAATTTGATGTTGGCCACTGGCTTGCTGTATACTGCCTTTATTATTTCTAGTTACGGTCCTTGTATGCCCATTCTCTCCAGAACTTTTAGCATGAGTGGGTGTTGGATTTTGTCAAATGCTTTTTCTGCATCTAGTGAGATTATCATGTGTTTTTTTTCTTTCATCTTGTTTATATGGTGAAATATGTTGATTGACTTTCATATGTTGAACCATCCCTGCATTCCTGGGATGAAGCCTACTTGATCATGGTGTATGATACTTTTGATGTGTTCTTCAATTCAGTTTGCTAGTATTTTATTAAGTATTTTTGCATCTATGTTCATGAGGGAGATTTGTCTGAAGTTCTCTTTCTTTGTTGGGTCTTTGTGTGGTTTAGGAATCAGGGAGACTGTGGCCTCATAGAATGAATTTGGCAGTGTTCTTTCTGATTCTATTTGTTGAAAGAGTTTGAAGAGTATTGGTGTTAGCTCTTCTTTGAAGGTCTGGTAGAATTCTGTGCTAAAACCATCTGGCCCTGGGCCTTTTTTTTTTTTTTTTTTTTTTTTTTTTTTTGGTTGGGAGATTTTTAATGACTGTTTCTATTTCCTTAGGGGTTATAGGACTGTGAAATCTGTTAACCTGATCTTGATTTAGCTTCAGTAGGTGGAATCTATCAAGAAAATTGTACATTTCACTTAAGTTTTCAAATTTAGTGGAGTATAGATTTTTAAAGTAGTACCCAAATATTCTCTGGATTTCCTCAATGTCTGTTGCTATTTCTCCTTTTTCATTTCTGATTTTGTTAATATGGGTTTTTTCCCTCTGCCTTTTAGTTAATTTGGCTAAGGGTCTGTCTATTTTGTTGATTTTCTCAAAGAACCAACTCTTGGTTTCATTGATTCCTTGTATCGTCCTTTTTGTTTCTAGGTTGTTGATTTCAGCCCTAAGTTTGATGATTTCCTGTCTTCTGCTCCTCTTGGGAGTGTTTGCTTCTTTTTTTTTTTTTTTCAATTCACCCAGTTTAGCTCTTAGTTCGCTAATATGAGCTGTCACAATTTTCTTTTTGAAGGCATTAGTGCTATGAACTTTCCTCATAGCACAGCATTCATTGTGTTCCATAGGTTTGGGTATGTTTTGCATTCATTTTCATTGGATTTTAAGAAGTCTTTGATTTCCTTCTTTATTTCTTCCCTGACCCAGTAGTCATCCAATAAATAGTTGTTCAATTTCCATGTGTGTATAGGCTTTCTGTTGATTCTTTTCCTGTTGAAGTCCAGCTTTATTCCATGGTGGTCTGATAAGATACAAGGTGTTATTTCAATTTTCTCGTATCTGTTGAGGCTATCTTTGTGTCCAACTATATGGTCAATTTTGGAGAAGGTTCCATGCGGTGAAAGAAGGTGTATTCTTTTGTGTTTGGGTGAAACGTTCTGTAGATATCTGTTAGGTCCATTTGGTTCATGAGCTCTGTTAGACTCATTATTTCTCTGTTTGACTTCTGTCTTGATGATCTGTACATTGTTGTGAGTGGGGTGTTGAAGTCTCCCACTATTAATGTGTGGGGATCAATGTGCCATTTAAGTTGTAGAAGAGTTTCTTTTACAAATGTAAATGCCTTTGTATTTGGGGCATAGATGTTCAATATTGAGATGTCCTCTTTATGAATATTTCCTTTAACGGTATGTAATATCCTTCTCTGTCCTTTTTATTAACTTCAGTTGGAAGTCTATTTTGTTTGATATTAGGATGGCTACTCCAGCTTTCTTCCTGGGTCCATTTTCTTGGAAAAACTTTTCCCATCCCTTTACTCTGAGATAGTGTCTATTTTTGTTAGTGAGATGTGTTTCTTGTATTCAGCAAAAAGACGGCTCTTGCTTGCGGATCCCCTCTGTAAACCTGTGTCTTTTTATTGGGGAGTTGAGTCCATTGATGTTGATGGATATTAGTGTCCAGGGGTTGCTATTTCCCATTATTTTGGTATAGGTGGTCATCCTGTGTTTCTTTTGGTTTAGTTACTGAGGGGTTTTCTATTCCCTTTGTTTTCTTGGGTGTAGTTATCTTCTCTGGGTTGGAATTTTCCTTCTAGGATCTTCTGTAGGGCTGGGTTTGTGGGTAGATATTGTGTGAATTTGATTTTGTCATGGAATATCTTGTTTTCTCCATCTATGTTGATAGAGAGTTTTGCTGGATATAGTATTCTGGCTGGGCACCTATGTTCTCTCAGGGCTTGTAGGATATGTGTCCAGGCCCTTCTAGCTTTTAAAGTTTCTGAGGAGAAGTCAGGTGTAATTCTGATGGGTCTGCCATTATATGTTAATTGACCTTTTTCTTTTACAGCTTTTAATATTCTTTCTTTGTTCTGTACATGTGGAGTTTCAATTATTATGTGGCAAGAGGAGTTTCTTTTCTGATCTAGTCTGTTTGGTGTTCTGTAAGCCTCTTAAATTTTTATTGGCATGTCTTTAGGTTTGGGAAGTTTTCTTCTATGATTTTGTTCAAGATATTTCCTGGACCTTGGAGTCAGGAGTCTTCTCTTTCCTCTATGCCTATAATTCTTAGGTTCTGTCTTTTCATTGAGTCCTTGATTTCTTGGATGTTGTGGGTGAGAGATTTTTTTAGCCTTCTCATTTTCTTTGGATGTTGTACTGATTTTTCCATCGAATCTTCCATGTCTGAGATCCTGTCTTCTATATTTTGTATCCTATTTTTGATACTCATGTCTGTAGTTCCTATTCTCTTCCCTTGATTCTCCACTTCCTTCTTAACTCTGACTGTGTTTTCTTGATTGCTTCCATTTCCATTTTCACATCTTTAATGATTTAATTCATTTTGTACATTTCCTGGTCCAATTTGCTTGTCTTTGCCTGGAAATCTGTCATTGCCCTGTCTTTTTCCTGTTCAAGTTGAGCAAATTTGGCTTGGAGCTCTCTAATGGTATTATCTGTTGCTTTCACTTGTGGAATTGTGGATTCTTTGAACTCCTTCATAGATTTAAATTCTTCTTGAAAGGACTTTATCACTTTCCATAATGTAGAATTGTCATCATTTTCATGTGTTTCAGCTGTGGTGAAGTGGTCAGCGCTTGCTGTACTCGCATAGTTGTGTTTTGATGGAGTCATATCTCCCTGACTTCTGTTTTTTCTCTGACCTTTAGCCATTTGGTTGTTCTTAGCTGTTTGTTCCTGGTGTCTTCGGGGTTTGGTTCCAAGGGGGGGGGGCGCTTTGGGGTAGCAGTCCTATCGCTTGGTGGTCTGTTGCTTTCCACTGGCTGGATGGGGCCAGTTTGGAGGCTCTCAGTGTGTCTCCCAGAGCTCACTCCTTCCCGTTTTGTTTCAACTGGGGACTCAGGTGAGGGGATGTTGTGGGATGTGTTCCTATAGGTTCCTGGGATCAAACTGGTCTTCGTACAGATGATAGTGCAGGTTGGTAGGCCACAGACTGTTGGGTGGGGTTGTAGCTCTCCTGCAGCTTACTTGTCGGGACCGTGTTTATGATCCTTTCCAGCTGTTCTCAGGGGGTTCTCAGGGTCAATGTGCATCTAATAGCCAGAAGCACTATGAGCTGGTGCAGCTCACTCCCAGGCAAGGAGGAATGGCCCAGGATTGTTTCACTGCTCACAAGTCAGAGCTCTCTATGTTGCACACTGGGTTTTCAGCCTGCAGCGGCTCTGCTGGTATGGTCCTGTGTGCCCAGGCACAGATTCTGTGGGTTCTGGGGGTCCCAAGTTTGGGGGTTGAGGCCTCTCGCTGGAGTCTTGAAAGGACCTGACTCCATGCCCTTAAGGTGAGTCCCTCAGCAGTGTCCCCCAGGCCAAAACTTCACTGTTCCAAAGGTGGGACTAAATATGCTTAAGCTCTGGTTTCCTGCTGAAAGGGCCAAAACTTGTAAAAGAGTCTGGTATTAATCCCACAATTTGCCCAGGGCTTGGACCCTGTGGAGAACAAATCTGCCTTCCAACACGCCCTCCCTCCTTTCTCTTTCTGCCACTCTCACAGCTCCACCTATGTTTGAATGGAGCTGGCTTTGGAGATTGGCAATTTGGGGCCACTGTTTTCCAAGTTCCAGTACACTGCAGCTCTCCTGGAAGTGTATCCTGCTGCTCAGAGAAGTGACAGTGTTTTTTCCCCTGTGTCTGTAAATCCAATGTAGGGGCCTGTATGCATGTCCAACACCCCTCTGGGGAAGCACAAATTTGCTTGCGCTTTTCAAAATGCAGCTGTGGACCCGCCTGCTCTGTCCTGCTGCAGACCGGACCTGCGTGCTGCTGTGCTACTCTGCCGTTGTGCTGTGGTTCCACTAAGAGTGTATTCCACTCCCCTGGGTCCTTGACCCTTCGCTAAATAGCTGGAATGCCTGCATGGACTCTAGGGGCCCAGGAGGCTTGTGAGTAACCCTGTCTGCAGTTTGGGTCTCTCTGCTGGGTAATTGAGTAGCTCTTACACTGAGGCTCTCCTAGTGAAGATTCCCGATTCCCAGATTCAGAGGCTTCTGCTCGCCTGTTTTGCTGAGAGTCCGAAAGAAGGGAGGAGAGTACTGCCTAGGGACTTTTAATACTCCCTGGGTAGCTGGGTGAAACCCAGCGCATTTGAGTCACTCAGATTGTTGCTCTGTGCTACAGCAGGGTTGTGCTGTCCACTCTGGGGATTTATCTTCTCCCCTCAACTAATCCTTCCAGCACCCATACTAAACTCACAAAGCCACTTATAACTTTAGTTCCCAATGATCTGACACCTCCTTATGGCCACCATGGCACTGGATGCACATGGTGAACAGACATGCACATGAGGTGAATCACCCATACATATAAAATAAAACTAAAGTAATCTCTAAAAATTGTTTAAACAAAAAGAAAGCATATATGCTACATATAATCTATTTCAAATTGAAAACACAGCATAAGACTGTATGGAGCTTAAGTATTCTCCTCTACAGTTGACATAAATTTATTAATTTATTAAAACAGGTTTATTCTGTTTTTGTTCACTGGGTTGCCCTCAAACTCAAAAAGGAACATATCTGTCTCTGTCTTTGTCTCCCATGTTTTGGGATCAAAGGTATGCATTTATATATTTTTTCTTTCCTTTTCTCCTTTCTTTGGAGATTTAATTTCTATGTGGATATTTCTATCCTTATTGAGATAGGATTTCTCTTTGTAGCTTGGGCAGTCTTGATTTGCTCTGTAGAGCTCTGTAGGTTTAGATTGGCCTGGGACACACAAGGAACCTGTTTTTTCCTTGTCTCCCAAGTTTTGAGATCAAGGCATGAACTTAAATAATTGAATTACCCTTATTAAACATAAACAATAACATTTATTAAACCATTTTGTATTAGTTTGAGTTCCAGTTCTCCCATGGAAACCCCATTCTTAAGGAAATTGGTGTGAAATAGCATGATATGCTATTTTCTGTTAGCTTTTCTTAACTGTTGGCTGTGTGAGTAATGCAGTTTAGATATTCTTCCCCAGCCTAACTCTGGGTCCTTACATTGTTTAGCAGAATATCTCTCTCTCTCTATCTCTCTCTCTCTCTCTCTCTCTCTCTCTCTCTCTCTCTCTCTTTACAGAGTCAGGATTTCTCTGTTTATCCTTGTCCTAGACTCACTTTGTAGACCAGGCTGACCTTGGTGAAGGTCAGGGATCCACCTGTCTTTGTTTCCCAAGTGCTGGGATTAAAGGCATTCACCATCACGCCCCTGGATTAACATATCTCCTTCAGGGCAAAATGTCTCTTGAAACCAGTTCTCCAGTGGAAGCCCCACAACTAATGAGACTGGCTTGTGACCCTTTTCTTTTTATGTAAATTTAAGATTATGTATATTTATCCATTAGATCAGTAAGGACATTATTAAAATTAACATCAAGGAAAAATGTGTCATTTTTTAATTCTAGACTGTCTTTAGTAAGCAGCCTTATCTTATCAGCAGGGTTCTGCCCTGCCTTCATTGTTTAAACCAGGCTGGTCTAGAATCCAGAGATCTGCCTGTTTCTTCCTCTACTGTGATGGGATTAATGGTGTGTGCCAGTACCAACCTGCTCAAATATTTCACTTAAATCCCAGATATTAGTAACTCTGTAACCTTGAGAGCAACTTCGAACTGTAGTGACAATTCAAAATTGCCCAAAATCTTTAAAAATCTCTTACGTTTTAGCAATGCCAAACCAGAAAAATATCCTTTCTACCTCCTGATATAGGAAAATCAAAGACATCTAAACAAAAATCAAGCAACAAAAAAAATATTCCAAAACCCTTGGCATGTCTAACCATGACATCCCATGCTGCAATTAAAGTTTTGTTCATTATTCCCTAGAACCTAGTTGTGACTGTATTTCATTGGTGGACCCTTCCCAGAAAGCCCTGAGAAGCACCTTAATAGCCAGGGAGCTCTGAGCTCCAGCTGCCATCATTTTTGCCTTATTTATCAGGAAAGGCCTCCCTCTTTCTTCCATTATCATTGTTGGCAATTTAGCATTCCAACTGTAAAGTCTTTCCTTTAAGACTATCCTAGTCCAAACTTTCTCAAAAACGATACACAAAACCATAACTGTCAGGGTAAAAATCATTTGCATGCTAAGAGGAACAAACTCAATTGGAATCCAAACGTATTGAGGCATTATGAATTCCTCCATTTTTAATTTAGGCGATTAATTTCACTCTCAAATTCTGTTTAGAAGGGTGCCAGTTTTTTAGTACGTAAGGAGAGCTAAGCTTTAGCTCTCCACCTTTGCTTCAAGGCAACAGCTTTTGTTAAGGTAGCGCACCTTTGAAATGCATTTGAGTTTGGTTCCCCGCTCTTTGGCTAGGAAATCGGCTTTCACCAGGGCCGTCTCAGGCTGTAAGCATGGATTCTAATTGCCGTAGTTGGACACCATGTGTAAAAAAAAATTAGTTAAATGACATTGGGTGCCATTTGTATAAATAAGTTATTAAATTTTTTAACCATATTTATATTATTGTTAATTTGTTTGGTGGAGGTTAATTCTTAACCCACCATTATAAATGAATACACACAGACACCAGGTGGATTTTAACAAACCATGGCCTGAATTATGCAATCCTAGCCCATCTAAGCTAGCTCTTAATTCTATTACCCAAATATGACTCCATATATACATATGTCCCCTTGGACTGCCATTCTCGACCATATGTCAATGGTCCTGGCAACGTGGAATGAGGTTCTTTTTTCTAACCCATGGTGTATGCCTCCTTCTTCCTGCTGCTCCTGGCTGGAATGCTTTAATCCTCTGTCTAAAGCACAGGCTTCCTATTCTAATCTCAGGAAGTCCCACCTTTCTCTGTCTTTGCCCAATCTCAGGCCTGAGCATTTTATTTAACCAATCAGAGTCAATATAAGAAACAGACAGCAAAAAGGACCAATTAACATTTAGAATGCTTAACACTACCCCAACAAGACTGTCCAAATTTAAAGGCCTATGTATATTCAAGGAAAGGACTGGAGGGAGACACAGCCTCCTGAATTTATTTCTGGCTTCAGTGAGATGTTTCTATACTATTTTCTCCACGTCTTATTTATTTCACTTAAAATATGCTTTGGTTGTGCTTAGTTGGAATTCTCTAGAGGAACAGAACTGATAGTATGAGTCTACAATAGAAGAGGATTTATTAGACTGGTTTACACAAAACAGTCTGGATAGTCTAACAATGATTATCTCATTGAGAATCCTGGTAGTTGCTCAGGGTTCAGAGCTGGATGCCCCCACCTTCCCAATCTCATGCTGATGCTCTGGAGAGCCACTCACCTTCAGTCCATGGTGGAATCCCAGAGAAAATGTGTTCTAGTGTCCATGATGGAATGTAACAGAAGCAGTGGCATGGTGGATGAACTCGCTAGTAAAAGTAAATGCAGGCAGGCAAGGAAAGTGTTCATATACGATCTCCTTTGAGGAGATGCCAACAGAAAGTAAGGGTTTTCTTTCTACTTCAATTAAGCTGATCAAGAAAACTCCTGACAGGTGTGTTAAGTAACTTGACTTCTAGTTGACTGTAGACCCTGTCAAGTTGACAACCAAGACTAACCCACACAGGATCATTTTTTATTTTTAAAGCAATTCATGTCAGATTGGAGGGGTTGGTCAGTGGTCAAGGGCACTTCCTTTTCTTACAGAGAACCCAAGCTGTGTTCCCAGCACCCATACTAAGGAGCTTACAACTACCAATCACCCAAATTCCAAGGAATCTCAAGCCATCTTCTCACCTCTCCAGGCACCTGCACTGTGGTGGTGCACAGAAACCCACACAGGCACACACAAATACACAAAAATGTTTCCATAACATTCTTATAGACTCTAATAACATTAGAGTATTTTTTAGATTAATAACTGAATTGTCTTACAAATATAGTTATTCAATTTCTAGGTTTCCCATAGTGTGACATTTGATATTAGTCTTCCCTCTTGCCATAACCTGCAGGTTTGAGAATTAACCTGACTTGGTCAATGGGGAATGAAGAAACAGCAGACACACATAAAGAAAAGCTGGAGTAGGAGTGGGTCATGCTCGATGATGGGGATGACCAGCATCCCAAGAAACTCAGTTAGTTTGTTATATACAGCTGAGGGAGGAGGTGGGTTAGTTAATATCAGTAGGGTCTCCGCAGAGGACCAGTCTCAAACTGAAGTTATCTGGGTTGAGGAAGCTATGGTTGATGCTTCCAGATCAGTCAATATTCACATTTGTACAAGGGGAAAGTTTTGACAATGCCCTCAGCCTGTTCCAGAGAAGTTCTTGCCATTCCCATGAATCTGACACACTGTGGTCCTTGGCATTGCTGTTCATGTGCCAATAATGTATATTCCTTCAGAACTCCATCTTCTCCCACACTCTCCTTCATTTTCTCCAGTCTTACTTTTGAAGACAATAGTTTTCTTTTTTCTAATCAGTGTTTTCTGATTCCCACTGAAACTAAGTGTCTCCTCATACATTTCTTAGTCATTTGTATGTTTCCTGGAAATTTATTATCACTTACTCTCTTAATCTCATATTTATTCCTATAGGTCTATATGTGTGTGTGTTTTCTTATTGATTTCTAGAGATTTTTGTATATATAGGATATAAGTTGTCAATCCATTTTTGCATTATTTGAAACTGGAAGTTATGGTTTTTAATTAATTTTCTGCACTGTAATCAGTCAAAACTGGAAATCCTATGTAGGTGGTTTCTATTTAGAAATCTTTTCCTTGCTATTAAAATGTACAACTATTGGGCTTTAAAAATAGCTCAATGGTTAAGAACACTTGTTATTGCAGGTGAGATAGATTCCTGGGTTTGATTATTGGAACCCACATGACGGCTTATTAATATCTATAACTCCTATTCCAGGACATCAGATGCCTTCTGATCTCTGGCGGAATTAGGCATGCAGGTGGTGCACATTCCTGCAGGCAAAGCACTTAAAATTATGAAACAAGATAAATATTTTAAACATAGTGCTATTTTATCCTTCTGATTTTCAGTTTTGTTCTGCTGTATCCTGATGATTTTGTGATAGGGATATAATGATGTTGATCTCATAGAGATTAGATGGCACATTGATTATCAATAACCCATCTATCTCTACTCTAATAAGATGACAAGTTAAACTAAATTTCCTGTTTCACATGTTGGGAAAAAGTATCTACTATTCCAGTATCAAAATTTGACTGAGTTGTTTTTATCTTTTGTTCTTGTCATATTAACTTGGTTTCATTTACTAGATATACATCATAATGTCCACAAGTATTCTCCTTTTTTCTTTAGACTATGTAGGCTTCATTTTTCTTTTCCTGTTACATTGTCTATATCCATATTAAATAGTAGCAGAGTTTATAGGTATTGTTTTCTGATATATTCTCCATTTCTAAAGTTCTGACAAGTCTGTTGTCACATACTGAATACAATATGTATGAGTATTACTAAGTAAAAGGCATTGAATTTTAATATCTGGGTCTCAGGTGAACATTATAACTTTAAATATATACTGTTAAGTAGCCAAACTATCACATTAAACTTAAAAAATATTTCAGATTACTACCCATATACATGTTTGTTATAAAACCAAAATGTGCAATTATTTACATGTGTGTTGATGTCAAGACTAATACATTTCATGTCTCTTTATCTAGTTATTAAATCTTCATGTTATTTTCATAAAAACTTGTTTTATATTCTGCATAGAATTAAGTTTGCTTTTCACTCCTTGCTAAAATGTAAGCATTTAAAACATAACTGAAGTTTTGTCAACATTGCTACTAATGTCTGAATTATATTATTTTTCAGTTATTTCAACATCTCTCTTGAGATTGTTTCTACACATTTAACAAAAATAAAAGATGATTGCTTTGCATTAAATTTCTGTATTTATGATTATTTTCCTGAGATTTTTCTGGGAAGTGGAGTTTCTAGATCAAAGGGAATGATTGCCATAACACTTGCAATATGTTTTGCTGAAGTTCTTTATAGGAGGAAAGTCTGTATGCCCATCATTGGTGCCCAAGAGTGCCTGTCTCATTGCATGCGCTCCAAATTGAGGGTTTTTGTTTTAATTGTCAACTTAATAGAAGCAATAATTCTAATTTTATTCATCATTTTGTGCAGAGATTGGATGCTTAATTATTCTGTTTGCTACCAATATGCACATACTAATCTGTCTTCATATTGTGTGGCTGGTGATTAAACTTTAAAAAGGCTCATATTACTTAAATGATTTGAGAAATAGATACATTAACCATTTGCAAAATGGGTGACAGTTTTCTTTTTCTCAATTCTTTTGCCTACTCATTAAAACATGATCATATTTGTATGTAATGAAAATTATTTTAATTGCTTTTCAATATGGTCAGTTTGCCTGCATAAAAGTGCCTATTCTGGGTGCACTCAGTTGGCAAAATGACTACCTAGCATATATGAGATCCTTGGTGTGATCACCAGCATACAGTGGTTCATAACTGTGATCCCAGCACTGGGGAGCTGGGAGGCAAGAAAATAAGAAGTTGAAGATCATCCTTGGATAAATAGCAAGTTTGAGTCCATTCTGGGCTATAAAAGACACCATCTCATAATGCATACACACACATATGTACACACACATGCACACATACACATACAATATTTTTAAAAGACTTTCATGTCTAAATAATTTATAAATTGGGAAAAATGAAAACTGTCTGAGTAATCAATGACTGTTAAATTATTTTTTACATGATGTGGTGGTTTAAATAAAAATCCCCACAAAGGCTCATATATTTGAATGCTTCATCATCGGTGAGTGGCACTATTTAAGAAGCATAAAAGGTGTGGCTTGTTGAAATAGGTGCGGCCTTGTTGAAGGAAGTATGTCACTGGGAGTGGGATTTGAGTTTTTAAAAGTTCTAGGCCCAGTTTTCTCTCTCTCTTGCCCTGTTGGTCAGAATCTAGCTCCCAGCTTCTGCTCCAGTAACATTTGTTGCTGCTGTGGTGTCATGGTTCCTCCTCACAACAATAGAACAAGACTAAGACAGTTATGATAGTATGTCTTAAATTACTGAACACAGAGCACATTTAAAACAGTTTAAGAACACTTCAAAACCACGTTAAAATCCCCATGATTTTTTTTCAAAAATATGTTTACATACCATATATAGTCTTAAAATGAAGCAAAATAGATACCAAAACTTAGTTTCTTTTTTGAGGCATTGAAACCACAAGTTATAGTTATTATAACTATCATTTTTTTCTCTTTACTGCATTTCTTCTTGCAGGCATAAATAACTTTTTCTATAAAATCTAAAATTTTTAACAAAAATTTTCATGAGTGTTCTATTTCTAGTATATAAAAATAAATCCTAAAAAAGACAACCCATGTCATGAAAAATATAAACCTCTGGGGAAAACACAGAATGCAGCTACCAGAAGATTTGAGGTAGTGAAAATGGAATGTGTGTATTTAGAAAAATATTTAAAACCCAGAAGGAGCAGTACCACAGCAGGTCTGTCTTTGTGGCCTTGACTCAAAAAGGCTATAATGATGGTGTGTGCTGTGCAGGGAAGCTAAGGTTCAAGTAAGCTTTGTATGTGACCTGAAAGCATCAGGCACTGCTGAAGGTGCTGGGGAAGTCAAGGAAAGGAAATGGTAGGAAGAGAGACCTAGATTTCTGTTGAGGGAAGGTCTAATATGGTTTCTGATACATTGAATTCAATGCTGAGATCTGGTTACTGCCCGTTCTGAGGCATTCTCTTGATTGGTTAATAAAAGTCACTTATGGCCAATTAGCTGGGCAGAAAGAGTATAGGAAGGTGGGACTTCCTCAGATCAGCATAGGGACTTGGCACACACAGAGATTTGCTCCCCTTCAGCCGGGAGACACAGAAGGACACAGACGTCTGGAGAAGTCTGGAACGTACTCATAGGCACATGTTGGTTTGGGGTTTACTTACAGTAGCTAACTGGGAGTCTGCCCAGCTAAGGGCTAAGTGTTAAAATATTAAAAGTTCTTGGTGTGTTTAATTATTGGGGAAAAGACTGTGGCGGCTTATAGGCCCTCAGTCCAAGCAGTCCCGGGCTGTTGGTTTCCCAGACTCCCCTTGAGCCCAGGCAAATCTACCGCCAAGCCACCGGTAATTCTAATATAACAACTTATATTAATTAACAGAGTTTAGGTTATAGGAGGTGTAGGCCACCTTCGGTCCGGGGCTCTTTCTCCAGGATAAGTTAGGCAACCGATTAAGACACTCAGGCCAGGCTGCCTGCTCCTCTGCCAAGCTGCCGGCTACTCCACTGGCTACTCTGCTGGCCTAATATTACAGTTTATACTTACTAATAACTACATTAAATAATTAATTTGCAGTTTTCAGGTGGTGCACAACGTGGTAAGGCATTATGGGTAATTTTATTTTCAAAACTATAGAGAAAACTGCAGATTTTGAAACTATGATGCCAGTTGTTGACAATATGGCAATGTTTACTGCTGACCTCTACACTGTTTTCCAATCAGAACAAATGTTTTATGCTGTTTACTTTATTTTATTTTATTGGTTTGTCATAAGGAAGACGTCTGTTACACAATTAAAAAATATGGAAATGCAGATTGAGGAGCTTAAGAAAATTCTGGCAGGGCAGGTGACTGAAACTGAGAAAATGGCAAGTTATTTTCTAGCTAGGCATCCACAGTCGCTGCATGTACCAGTAGAAAAGCCGCTGCGTGTGCCAGTAGGAAATCAGGTAGGTAATGGTGCTAATATGGAGCCAAGTGCGCACCCAGAGGAGCTGCGTGGTACTGCACAATCACCATCAGCTTTCCAGTTATGTTTCAAATTAGGCCTGATAATAATAATGGTCAACTCCATCAGGAATTAACATGGCGTCCAATAGACATTTTGGATTTAAAAAGATTTAAGGGGTCTATTGTCTCTTATGGAATGCACTCATCATTCGTTAAACAAATGCTAAATAATTGATTGTGCTATACAAAATAGAATCATTCCCCAAGATTGGAAGGGACTGATATCAGCTGTGCTAGAAGGTAGCCAGCAATTACAATGGTTGTCATGGTGGAGACATGAAGCCACAAAATTAGAGCAGCAAAATACGGCAAGGGGAATAAATGTCACAACCCACCAAATGCTTGGTGAGGGACCTTATGCTGACATATGGTTACAGACTCAATTTGAAGATGTTGTGAGATAACAATGTCGTGTTGCAGCTCTGGGAGCCTGGGATATGGTGGCTGAGGCTGGGAAAAGGTTTACTTCATTTACCAAGATAATACAAGGTCCTCAGGGAAACTTCTCAGACTTTTTAGGGAGATTGACTTCAGCTGTGGAGAGAGATGTAGATAACCCTGATGCCAGACAGGACTTGATAAATGCCTTGGCATATGAAAATGCAAATACTGAATGTCAAAGGGAAATTAGGCCATTGAAAGCTCAAGGAGCCCCAGTAGATGAATGGATAAGAGAAACAGCTGATATTGGTTTTCAAGAGCATCAGACTAATGTAATAGCACAAGCAGTTGCTAGGGGTCTTAATGAGTGCTTTAAAAATCGTGAGCTTGGTCATTTCCAAAGATATCATAAGGCTGAATCCTCCAGAACTCAAAATGATAGGTGCTTGGACTCTGCAGGACATGGTCGTAGAAGGGAATGAACTGCTTTTAATGGCAAACATGGTCGTAGAAGGGAACAAAATGCTTTTAATGGCAAACATGGTCGTAGAAGGGAACGAATGGATTCTAATGGCAATAGAAGGTTAAGTTCTCCAGGATTTTGTATTTGTTGTAGAAAAGGTAAACACTGGTCCTGGGATTGTAGAGCTGAAACGATGTCAGAGGTAAACCCTTGCCGGGAAACGAGGGGAGGGGCCTACCGGTTCAGGCCCCCAAAAACAATGTGAACCATCATCCATCATCCAACCAGAGGGAAACAAACAGTCAGGAAGAACAAAATTAACTATTGCTGATCTTTTACAGACTACTGAAGGTACTACAGTTTTAGATTTGACCACAGATCAATCTAAAACATTATCCAAAACAGATGAATGTTATATGTTAACCACTGGTATTTATGGTCCTTTACCATCAGGGACAATAGGATTAATATTTGGAAAAAATGGATTAACTTGTCAAGGATTCTTTATTCATCCAGGTATTATAGATGGGGACTTCAAGGAAGAAATTAAAATTATGGCATCCATGTGGAAAGAGATGACAATTAATTCAGGGGACAAAATTGCCCAACTGCTGCTCTTTCCTTCCACCAAGGGCAAGGTTGTTCCAATAGACAGAACAGGAACAGTCAAAAATAGTGGAAAACATGTGTATTGGCAAACAATGGTGAGCAATACGAGACCAAAATTAAAAATGCAAATGAATGGTACTGAAATAGAAGGATTGCTTGACACAGGAGCGGATGTCACTGTCCTCTCACATGAGTCTTGGAATCCAAACTGGCCACTTCAAAGGGTTCCTACACATTTTATACGAATTGGTAAATTATCACATGTAAAACAAAGTGTACGATGGCTTAACTGTGTGGGACCAGAAGGGCAAACAGGGAAGTTGAGACCGTATGTGGCTGATGTACCTATAAATTTATGGGGAAGGGATCTCTTACAACAATGGGGTACTCAAATTAATATTCCTGCAATTAATGCCAGAAATAACAAATGATGAAATGATGGATGCTTTTGAGGAAAGTATTGATATGAGTACTCAACAACAACTACAAGCTATGTCTAGTGTACAAACACAGGACACCCCAGGTATCGAGTTTCTAAATTTATACTAGGGGCCACTGCTGAAATTCCAGCAGCCCTACCCTT
>CAJQZJ010019163.1:384930-404254 GCA_907164525.1 Lophiomys imhausi | reverse complement strand
TGCAAGGCTGGATCATCTGGGCCACTCGTCTTCTTTGGTGTCTGATCAGTTTTCTGCTGAATTCAGCAGCTAATATTCAGCATCACTTAAGTGAGATAATTGTGATACAAATAATTTAAGGATTTAAATTTTTCATGTGGCCAAGCAGAATAGATACTGAAAGAGAAAGTTGATCAAGCTGAAGATATATCAAAAGAATCTATGGGAAGGAATAACTAACACTAAAGGCCTTTGGAAAAGCCACATGAAAACCTTCTACTATAGAATAGTATACCAAAGGAATTTAAATGTATTCAAGATAATAAAGGAGACAACACTCCAATAGACACCATATTCTATCAAACAAAATCTCCAGTACAAGCAATGGGTTATTGAGTTGTTGTCCAAACATTTCAGCCTATTGCTAATGCTATCTATAACCCTCCATAACTTGATAATGGGATTGTATTGCTTAAGACATCACATATTTATGTCATACAGCATGGAGAAACCTATCTGGTACTCAAATGGAAGCTTCATCTTTGTTATCTAGTGTTTATATTGCTAGAAGATACTATACATACTACTGAAGGAGAAAAGTAATCAACAGTCTCACATATGTATGACATCTTTAAGCTATAATAACAACCTTCCTGAAAGATATGCCAATTGGTGCAATAGTACACAAACCTTTTCAGAGTAAACAACCATTTTCAATTTTACTTAAGATCTACTTTATGAGATGGAACTCATAACTGATACTGTTACTGATGTTTGAAATCTGAGACTAGATAGGCCCAAGGAAAAACTTACTACTGTTATTCTATCAAAGGAGCACAGCAATAAAATTATTCCTAATAATGTAATACTATACCCACAGAAAGTACATCACACAGCCCTCTTCAGAGATGTTTCTTTTATGCAATAAATGATAATTAACACAGATACTGATAACATAAAAATGTGTATATGGTGAGAGACTTTGGAGTATTCATTCCCCAATGAGATGTTTTATCACAACCTTCCCCTCAAGGCTTAGGAATCTATGCAGAAGAAGAAGTACGAAGATTGTAAGAGCCAGAGGTGGTGGACAGTTTTAAATTAACAGCATCTTCCAGAAACAGCATGGTAAATGCATATATGAATTCATAGGAACTATGAAAAAATACACAAGAGCTACACAAGTTCAGCTAAGAAGTTATTCATAAATAATTATTTGTGGGAAAGGAATGTGTGTTTTCTTTAATGCAGTGAAAGTGAATTTGTCAACTGTATTTCAGGGCATGCCCAATGCTAAGAATCAACTGGCTGACATAGATATGACTCCATGTTTTTAGTAGGTTTTTTCCTTTTGTGTTTGTTTGTTAAGAGAGAGAAAAAACATAAAGTTGAATGAATAGGGAGTGTGAGAGAATCTGGGAGGAGTTGAGAGATGGGAAATAATGTAATAAATATATATACTGTATAAAATTACCAAAGAATAAATGCTTTTTTAAGGAAAAAGAATTATTCTGAGAAGGAAATAGTGCTCTAAAGTAATTCATTAAATTTTTATTGTTTTATGTTAATTGATCTAAAATGCATGCAACTGAGATTTCAAAGGATTGTGATGGAGCAAAAGAAAGGTCTTTGAGGAGCTTGTTGCCAAGATTTCTCAGCTTTAGTGTATGACATAAAGTGATAGATTTGAGAACTTGTATGACTCCCAAAAAGGTCAAGTAAGACAAAAAATATATTAAGACATATGATGTTCAGTTAGGGGACAGAACCAACCATACAAAATCAAAAAGTAAAATGGCTCTGTGTAATAATAATTTCAATATGCAACAATTATTTCCTTTTTTAACTTTTTTATTGAAAAAAAACTTATTTTGTGAATTTCACATCATGTACCCTCTTCCCTCCCATTTCCCACCTCCCCTCAGACCCAACCTCCACCCTTGTAATCTGTCCCAGCATAAAAAATAACAGCTCATTGTGGAAGCTGCAGTATGTCCCACAATGTTCCCTTTGTCCACACGTTCTGCTTGCAAATGTTCATTGCAATGACTCCTTGGTCTGGTATGAGGCCTCTGGTTTCTGCTACTCCATCAGTACTGGAACTCCTCTCAGATATGCCATAACTGTCCTGTGTCTTGGAGATCCTGAAGTCCTGGGTTGTGGAACTGACCTCTTCTTTCACTCCAGCAGTTCATCCATGGGGTAGGTGTGGGGTGAGCCAACTCAAAGCCCTGGTTCTGGACCTGCAACCACTACTTGCATAGCTAGTTCTACTATGGAAAGGTGCCGGGCTTGTTCTCCCAAGTGCTGCAGCATGTGAGGGGCAGGGAAAGCTCTCATGCTCTTGTGACCCCATCTGGGTCAGATCTCCTGTCAGCCAATGATGGTGAGGGCAAAAGGGAGGGAGGGCATCTCTCCCTAGCCAACACTACCACATAGCAGACCAAAGGGCAGTGCTGGCTCTCCCACACTCACTTCCTCAGGGCTGGCTTACCCACAACCCCAGGACCAGCTGTAGTGTGCTATCCTGGCAGGGTCCAGGGCCTGCTCTCCCAAGTGCTGCAGCATGTGAGGGGCAGGGAAAGCTCTCCTGCTCTTGTCACCCCATCTTGGCCAGATCTCCTGGTGTTGGTCTTGTAGTCATCTCAGGTTACCCCATGGCACCCAAGTGGAGTTGGCATTCACCTTGCTTCTTTTTTCTTCTTCCAGGAATGTTAGGCTACTATTCATTCAGATGTTCATAGGTCAGAACACTGAATGTCACTGTAGCCTCTCTCCTCTCTGCCACCTACTAATGCACATGTGACATAGCAGTCACATTTGCAGTGTCTCTAGGGGCAGGCACAATTATTTCAATGACACAGACTCCTCAAAAAGAATAGGTATGAGAACAGTAGAGCAATGAAAATGATGACTGAAAAACATTGTATTTGTGATGCAAATATCTCTCAAGAAGTTATAAAATAATTAAATAACTGATGAGCAGCAGACATCAATAAAGGAAATAATCAGTTTTATACAGAACAAAATTAATAACAGTGAAACTCAAACCTAAGAAAAATGTATCAGAAATAGTCAATATCTGGATAAATTACCATCTTCCATATATATCTATATATCTATCTATATATGACATATATGACTACTTAAAACAATACCACAGATTACTTCATCATATTGAGACCGTTATTCAGTTTAAAAACTGCATGTGAAGTATAAAGCATATAGCATGAATAAGTCTTATGCTGACTTAACAAGAGCAAACATTAATTCTTTGAAGGTTAACAAACTAATAACCACTTAACTAGTTGTTCTAGAGCAAAGTGGGTCCAAAATACTGAGATCAGAAGAGAGAAATGAGTCATTGCTACAAAATCTAGACTATAAAAGTGGAACAAGATAGTGTGGTGATATCTCAGTGGATTTGATAATTTACATAAAATGAATATCTTCATTGAAAATTATGACAACTCTGACCCATGATGAGACAGAGAATCTGAATTACCAAATACCTGCATTAGAATTTTAAATTTCTATCAATTTCTTTCACAAAGTGTTTCCAGCCTAGATGTTTTCAGTTGTGAACTGTATGACCCAAAGTACTCAGAAAATACAACTAATATTACAGAGAAGTTTGCAAAAAAGAGATGGCAGGAAAACATATCTCAACACCTTTTTCATTCTTTGACATTTTTATATCAGTATATAATGTATTGTGATTATCACCTCCTTATCCTCTTTTACCTCTCTTCCTTCCAATAAACCTCTTCTTCCTAATATGTTATTCTCCTACTCTCATGTTACTAAATGTATCTGTTACATTGAGCTTAGTTAGGGATGCTTAGATGAGCATAGGTGAGAGTTATTTATTGAGGCATGAGCAGCAAACCATTTTGTAAACAAGAAACCTGATAAATATACTACATGAGTATGAATGAAACTATCCATAAACACAGGGGCAAAAAATTGCAAATATAACTTGACAACTTTAATCTAGAAAATAGATAAAATATGTGAAGGGGATAAATCATACAGATTATATTCGAAGAGGAATTGTCTAAGAGTTCAAAGTTAACCTTAATTATCAAAGTTTGCTTCACTATGTTAACAACACATTGGTAAACTTCAGTTAGTCCCTATTGGCCACATACTTGTCTCCTATTTTTTACTCATTCTTATCAGGACTATAGATTCTATCAACTAAAAATCTGTATCAGTTAAACACATTAGTTATAAACTCAGTGTCCCCAGTGTGTATTGGTGTCAAAATAAATAAATCAGAAACTTTCTCTAGGAGTAGTTTTGATCATGAGTGAGCCCAAATTTGAATTCTGTACTCCTCTTCCTGTGCCTTGTGTCTCTTCATAGCTTATGGTTCCTGGTCTGTCTCTAATCTGTCTATTGTATGAGTCTGACTCTCTTTCCCTATGCCTGTCTTGATGTGTGAATCTGTCCTGTATATGTTCACTATCTGTTCCTAACAAAGAGCTTTGCTGTCTGGGGGTGGTTTGAATAGGAATGCCCACAAATAGGCTCATATATTTGAATGTTTAATCATCATGAAGTGGAACTACTTGAAAATGATTAGGAGTTATTGCCTTCTTTATGTGTATTACTGGGGATGGGCTTTGAGGTTTCAAGGGCCCAAGCCAGCAGCCCCAGAGGCTTTTCTCCTTGCTGCTTATGGATCCTGGTGTACAACTCTCACCTATTTCTTCAACCCCATGATTTCTTGCATATCACCATGTTTGCTGCCATGATGAGAATGGACAAAACCGCTGAAACTGTGAACAAGCCCCAATTAAATTCTTTGCTTTATAAGAGTTACTGTGCTCATGGTATCTATTCACAGCAATAGAACACTGACTAAGACAACTGTCTTTTATTGAACAGTACAGAAATAATTATGTGGGGAAGCAGTGAGGTACCTAACAAGACTTTTAACAGAGTTTTATAGGAGTTGAAACTTTATTGACTCCAACTGACCCCCCTCACCTAGATAATAAACAATGCATACCATATCAAGCAATGTCTCTGCTGTTTTCAGTATTTATGATGGATATTTATTTTATGAGTCTGCTTTCATCCTATTTGCTGCTTGTGAAAATGATTATCATAGTACACATGCATACATAGCATGACTCTAGGTCAGGAGCATGGGCGAATACAAACCTATACATTCACTTAGGTTGTCAAAGCTAAAAAAAAAAAAAAAGGAAAGTAAGGTTGGTTGTTGCAAATTAAGCAAACAGGCTGAACACACAGGATGATAACAGCCTTAAGTCTTGAGTGACCTCAGGTGTATTATTATTTTAGCTGTAAGGTCCATCAGAGGTCCCAGACTCTTAAACTGTAAGAGGTATTTTCATAGTACTGTGTCACCACAACAATCGATGTTGTTGGGTAGCCATTGCTACACATGTTGCTGCAGAACAGAATTTCTTGGCTTGCCAGCCTTGTTTCTCCAAATATATATATATATATATATATATATATATAAATTGTACTGGTTTTCAGTGGTGATTGACAGGGTTGGAGAATGGAGTAAAGGTTCAAAAGTTAAGGCAGATCATAGAGAAATCATCATGCGGCCAAGGGCAGAGTCCAGCATTAGTGGGCTTTGCACATGGTATGTCCAGAGCCAGGTGACCTCTAGAGTAAGACAGCAATGGGAAGGTCTGTTTCCCCAATCACTGGACCCTTAACAATACAAACTGTTCTTGCTTTATTTGCATCACCATTTGTTTATGGAAAGCAGCACTTGTGTATAAACTGAGGCACAAAACTAACGACATTATTTACTTTATTTTCAGAATGTAAGAGAAATAAAACACATATACTAATTTCAATAGACCTACTAAACCCATTGGAAAAATCTGAGTTGCAATCAATGGCAAAACCTTTTTAAATTTCTAATTAAAAGGAGTATTGTGCCAACTGATCAAAATCTTCTGAAACTAATATGTTCAAAAGAAAATTAATCAATGTTTTTGTGTAAGGAGGGAAATGTGATCAGGATTCCCAAGCTTACCATTTTTTATTAAGTTTCATAAAGAAGGTCCTGACTACTATTTAAAAAACAAAGGTAGAAAGCACAGACCAAGAGAAGAGAAGAAAATAGACTCCATATCTATAGAGAATCTTATTGTTTACAGTAAAAATCCTAATAGGCAGTGTGCTGGCACACATCTGACTTATGAGAGTAAAATTCAAGTTTTGAGTCAGCCCAAATCAAGTTACATAAGGATACTTTGTTTCAAAAAAGAAAAAAATTCTAAGAAAAAAAACCATAAATGTAGAAAGCAATGCATCTAATAAAACAAACCCATAAAATTAAAATCCAATTTTGTATACTTACATAAATTAGAAATGGGTAAAAATACTGTCTACACTATCTCCTAGAAATACAAAATAATTAGAAATATTAAAATATATGCATAGAAATATTCAGACTTAGTACTTGTATTCAAGTAGTCTGAATGTTCAATTCAATTCCAATTCATATTCTCTTATTCATTTGGAAGAAAAATGTTCACATATTGAGAAGCTCATTTTAAAATGTATGTAAAAATTTTAAAAAGCTAGATGAAGAGTATGTACAAAAGAAAAATCAAGGTGGAAAATTATTAGCATTGAATTTGAAGACTATGTTATGCTGGCTAAAATAAAAACAGATAGAAAAGTATATTAGAACAGAGAGTCTAGAAACAGGCCTACACTTACTTGATCAATTAATATTTACAATGATGAAAAGGAACAACTTATGCAATTAAAAAATTATATGAAAAATGAAGTTATCTATATTTATTAGATAGATAATAAACAGCATTTACCAAGAATAAAGCATAGTAGCAATGTCAAAGAAAACTACATCAGCAAATGGGATGATGATGCTAGTGATGTACATTGATAATGTTAGCCACCAGGACTCAGACACAGAAGGATGTGAGGAGTTCAAGGCCAGAGTGGTGTGCATACACTCCAGTCAGAGTGACTTAGTGAAACCCTGTTTCAAAGCCCAAAGAGTAGGAGGGAAAGAAGGGGGATGAGAAGAGGAGGGGAAAGGAGAAAACCTTTGGTCTAGGTTCAGCTTGGACATTCAATATGCAAATCAATAAAAGTTAGAAACATTACTATAAGATTAAAAAATGTTTAGTTAGAAATTGAAAAGCATTACCAAGCTAAAAACATCTTTTTAGACCTAGAATATCCTTTTAATTCCAAATTAAAATTTAACTGTGAGACTGTAACTATCTAGTCTTCAACCACATCAAAGACCTGAGAAGGATAAATCAATGTACAGGAAGTGCAGAGTCAGCAGCTTCCAAAACTAAGAAATGACAGACAACTGGCTGCCTGAACAGTCCCCAATTTCTCTCAATACATTGAAGCATCTGTCTCCAGCCTGTTGGCCCAGCATCTCTGACAGACATTAATTATGAAGCAGGAATTATGAAGGAATTGCCTACCCTGTCTTGGCAGAGCTTGGCTGTCCACTTACCTGCTTCCAAATTGTGTCCTTTTCAGACAGCATTCTGTCTACAGTTGAAGCATGGGATTTCTCTTGCTCAGTGACAAGCTTGCCACTAATGCAACCATCTCCAAATGGAGATTCTTCGATGCTCATCATCTACTTGGAGTAGAATAGGTGGTGCTGTCAGGAGCTGACATGTCTCAATATCAAAAAATCTTAAGTTAAGAAAGCATCTTTGAATGCCACATTCCACAGATCTCTTGGGGTTTTTGAAGACCACCTATCTATCTCCATATATGTTGATAAGATGGAAACCGATTTAGGTATAGAACTTTAAATTCATTGAGATAGATAGATAATAGAACATTAATATCAGTTGCCGAATATGTATGTACTCAACATTGGGAATGTATGTTATACCTTATAATTTTCATAATTGTGGTCTAATTGTTCTTATTGTTTTGTATTGTATTTATTGTTATAAGAACAAGAGCTTTTTATTTGACTAAAAGGGGGAGAAGTTGTTGGGGGAAAGATACACCTTAAATTTTTTTTTAAAAAGCAGATAGGAGGGTGAGGGGGAAGAGGGTAGGAAGGTGAGACTGGGAGGGGGAGGAGTGTGGGGACTATGATGATTGAGATTTAACTTAAAGAAATAAATAAATGTTAAAAATAAAAAGAAATTGAAAAGTAAAGTGCATAACACTGAACTGTTTGCTGTACACATATCTAGAAAAATAATTGGCACAGATTAATAACATGAAGAAGAAATAGTGCTTAGAAAGGCAAGTGTTTGAGAAGACCACAGAATAATACACAAGCACATCAAGGGACATTCATTCCAGTCCTGGTGGCACATGCATATAATTCCAACACTCAAGATACTGAAGCAGAGCAGGTTGTAAGTTCACTTTGAGGCTAGTTTGGCCTATGGCTATACAGCAAGGCCCTGCATCTTAAATAAGTAAATAAATAAAGTTTGACTTTATAAATAAGAGAGTTTTAAGTTAAAGTTCCCTAGAAATATCAATGGATGGGCTTATATACATGCATGGAATTGTAAAATTTACATGGAAGAAGGCTCATGCACAAAAATTATATATCTCAAAAATGGAAAAAAAAATTTCCTGAGCAATATAAATGAGCTCATCATACAAATGGGAAATTATTAAATGCTATTTGTAAAGGAAAGAATACTTTTGTATGTACATAACTAATAGAAGAATACAGCCAGTCATACAACAGAGGGTCCTAAATTCTATATAATTTAGAAAAAAAAATTTTCAAAGTTCAAAGGGAAACATAGCTCTTTAAATAAATGGAATTAGAAATAGTGATCCACAGAAATGATAACATAAAACTGTGTCCTTTTTCACATGCGAGAGCATGATGTGTACCAACCCGACAAGATTTTCAGAAGTAAATGCATTCTTCAATAATCTCAGAAGTAGTTATTGTATCTATGACTCAAAAATTAGCAAAGTAAAAGGGAAAAGAATCATTAAATATCATTATAATAAAAGAAATAGATGGAAAAAAACATATCAAATTAGATAAATTTGCAATTTATACTGCTGATGAAAACTTACTTTTTTAGTTACCCAGGCCTGTAGAAAACAGAAACACTGTATTATAATAGATGTTGTGGTCCTCCAGCTCTTACAGTCTTTCCAACTCCTCTTCCACCATGTTCCCTGAGCCTTAGCTGTGGTGATGCAATGTGTTGTTATACATGTATCAGATGGGGCTGGGCTCCTTGTCAGTTGTTGTCTTGGTTGAGGTTTCTACTGCTGTGATAAAACACCATGACCAAAAGCAACCTGGGAAGGAAAGGACTTATTTCACCATGAAAAGCCAAGGCAGGAACTCCAGGCAGGAACCTGGAACCAGGAACTGATGCAGAGGCCATTAAGGACTGCTGATCACTGGCTCGTTCTCTCTGGCTTGTTCATTTTGCTTTCTTATAGCAGCCAGGACAAAAAACCCAGGAGCTGCACCGTCCACAATGGGTTGGGCCTTACCACATAAAAATTAAGAAAATGTATCACAATCTTGCTCACATCCTAACCACATTGGGGCATTTTCAGCCTGGGTCAAGTTGACATAAAATCTAGCCAGCTTAATTGTTCTTTGCATTTTTGACCATTTCTCTATTGGTGGTTTTTGTTTTTTGTTTTTTTTTTGTTTTTTTTTTTTGTGGTGTCCACCTGTTGCAAATAAAAGGTTATTTGATGAAAATTAAGATCTACACTTAACTGTGGGTACACAAATAGATGTTTAAGATACACTTGGGACTTTTACTGGCTCAGGAATATGACAGTGGTAGGTTCTCCTCTAACATGGCTGGAAGCACAAACAAGTATCCAGCAAGACCAAAGAACAAACACAGGCTTTAAAAGTTTACATTCTGTGTCTCCTAGTCATTTTTATATGAGTATAGGAACCCTGTTTATGGCAAGAAAGGTGCACTTTAGACAAGTATAGATATATAAATGTCCTGGTGTAAGCCAACATTTTTAAATAGGCCCTGATGTAAACAAACACAATGTCCTGTGAAGTAGTAATGGTTGTATTCTAGACATACTAACTTCAGCAAAAAATCAGTATAAACATATAAATGATACCTAGTTTTATGTCAACTAACATAAGCTAGAGTTATCTAAAAGGATAGAAACTCAATTGAAAAAAAAATGCCTTCATAAGATCTGTCTATAGAACATTTTCTTAATCAGTAATTGATGAGGAAGGGCCCAGCCCATTGTAGGTGGTGCCATCCTGGACTGGTGGACCTGGGAGCTGTAAGAAAGCTGGCTGAGCAAGCCATGATGAGCAAGACAGTAAGCAGCAACACTCCATGACCTCTGTATCTGTAACTGCCTACAGGTTACTGCTCTCCTTGAGTTTCTTACCTTCCTGCTTTTGATGATGAACTATTATATGAAACTGTGAGTGAAATAAACACTTTCCTCCCCAAGGTATTTTTGGTTATGGTGTTTCATTGCAACAATAGTACCTCTAACACATCTTTACTTTTTGAAGATCTGATTGAAATGTTGGGGTAGTGTTAAGCATTCTAAATGATAATTAATTGGTCCTGCTTGCTGTCTGTTACTTACATTGAATCTGATTGGTTAAATTTATTTGAGTTAATAATGTAAGTTAGGATGGAAGTTGAATTAGGTATAGATCCTTATAGTCATCAAGATCGATATATGTCTTCAAAACCCTCAGAGGCATACAGAAAATAGCATTTAAAGATGTTTTAATTTTTAAAAGAATTGTTTGACTTAAGACAGTCAGCTCCTGACAGCTCCCATTTGACTTGGAAGAAGAAAATGAGCATCAAAAAGAAATCTCCCATCAGGAGGTAATTCCTCAAAAAGAAATCTCCCATCAGGAGATAATTCCTCAAAAAGAAATCTCCCATCAGGAGATAATTCCTCAGAAAGAACTCTCCCATCAGGAGATAATTCCTATTGGACAAAAATGTCCCTGCTCTCTCAACAGACTATATACAGTCCAAAGATGGACCAGAGCTTAAATGCAGGTAAGTTGATGTTCTGATTCTGCAGAGACAGAATGGGAAAATCCTTATTTTCTGCTGCACAATTTAGTCTGTGAAAAAATGCTTGGCCAGAAGGCTGAAGATGATGCTCCAATGGTATGGAGAGATATTTGGGATTGTCTAGGTAACAAACTGTCATATTTCTTTTTGGAAGCTGCTCCCCTATGCTTCCTACTCACTCAAATAATAACTTTATCCCTTCTTATGTCTTTGATGAGGTTGAAGGCATAATAGTTATAAAATTTCAATTGAACTTGAGTTGTTTAGGATTTGAAAGGATATTTCCAAGTCTAAATGAAATCTTTAGGTTTATAAATATAGGCTATGAAAGAAATTATTTAGGTTCAGAACTTTAGACACACCAAGATATATATTTGTTTTCTTCTTCAAGATTGCCTGATACAAATAGGCTAAACATTATGTGCATAACTTTTATATATGGTTTTCTTGATTGTTTCATATTTGTTCTTATTGTTTTTACTATATGAGTTAAAAAATTTAGCCTTTTTTTTAGACAAAAGGAGGGAATTTTTGGGGTAGTGTCAAGCATTCTAAATGATAATTAATTGGTCCTGCTTGCTGTCTGTTACTTACATTGAATCTGATTGGTTAAATAAAATGCCAAGGCCTGAGATTGGGCAAAGACAGAGAAAGATGGGACTTCCTGGGATTAGAGCAGGAAGCCTGCGCTTTAGACAGAGGATTAATTCATTCCAGCCAGGAGCAGGAAGAAGGAGACTCACACCATGGGTTAGAAAAAGGAACCTCATTCCACATGGCCAGGAACATCGGCATATTGTGGAGAATGGAAGTCCAAGGGGACGTATGTATATATGGGGTTATATTTGGGTAATAGAATTAAGAGCTAGTTTATATGGGCTAGGATTGCACAATTCAGGCCAAGGCTTGTTAAAATCCATGTGGTCTCTGTGTGTACTCATTTATAATGTCTGAATAAGAATTAAAGGCTGCCGAACAAATTAACAATAATCTAAATACTAGTTAAATAATTTAATTAGCCATATATTTTTACATTGAAATATTGAAAATATTAAAGGAGATGACATGGTTTGGCTTGAAGATCAGAAGATCCAGTCTGCCAGCACTGAGAAGGATGGTTGGATGGTCAGGAGGTGACTGTTTAAGTGAGAGGTAATTCAGGCCATTGGGGAAGAGTCAGAAAGGGATATATGTAAACAAATGGGAAAGACTAATATCACTTCTCCCAAAAAGGCTTTCTTGCATTGTGAAGTCAACTAACCTTGAGCCAAAAATAAATATCTTTTAATGTGTTGTATCTGTGTTGAATATATACAGGTTTTTGTTTTTATTTCCTAGACAATATAATATAACAACTATTTATGTAGTGTTTAGGTTGCTTTATGAATTACAGGTAATCAAGATATGACTTAAAATATGCATGAGAATATGCTAATTATATGCCATTTACCACAGTACCCCTGATGCTTGGAACCTGAGAGTTGAAGTATTAATATATTGGGGAGAGGGGGTACTTGAAAAACATTTTAATGAAACCAAAGTCTTTTGGCTCGGATTTGCACAGGTGTCTGATAGGAGGAAATCCTTTGAAATCAAAGGCTCAAGTTAACAGCACCATCTCATAAACATGTACTTCAGGAGGGGACATACTTATCAGGAGTAAAAGCCACTGATCATCATCTCCAAACAACTATTTTCCACCTACTCTCGCCTCCCAAATATTCCTAAGCTATATCACAGACAGGTTGATTTAGGATTTGAGTCTCTCACCACCATCTTTGGCCTTCTTGCAAATAAACTCTTTCTCCATTACAAAATTCATTCCAGCACTGGCATAGTGTGGGGCAAAGCTAACCTGGTTTGGTAACAAAGGCTAAGAGATGAAGAATAGCTAAGAAAGGAAGAAGGGAAGGAAGCAGATCCACTCTGTCTTCCTATTGGGTACCTGTGCTCTCTAGATCACCACTGTGTTTCATCTTTAGTTCCTGTTCCCTAAAGGTAGGAATCTCCTTTTCAGACTCATCCCATTTGTGTCACTTCTTTGTGTCCTTCCCCTGATAAAGAGCAGGCCAGGCTTTTAATCCATGCCATTGTCCCTGCTTCGACTTTCTACTCCTGGATTTGCTGATAGCACAGCAGCTTCAACTGAAAACCACCAGCATAGCTCTGGAAAAAACCTAATCCCTTTACTGAACCATGGCAACTTCAGAGGGCCTCAGCATTAGGCTGAAAGTTTGCTCTGATTGCCATCACATACTTTTTAGTGGGGCCCTCAGCATACACCAGGTCAGGTTTTGAACAGCAGTTACTGCCTTCAAGTAGTATGAACAGAGAGAAGGGCAACATCCATCTCTGGACAGCCTAAACAGTCCCCATCCCCGTGTAAATGGCATATAGTTCTATGGGACTCAAAAGTGCCCAATCAAATAAAAAGCCAGTTGGAGCAGTATTTCTTACCATCAAGTTAGGAGGATTCTAACACATTTTCAAGTATGTTAGAGATAAACCAATAGTCCAAGCTGCCTGTTCACTTTGAACCTGCTGACCTTTCGGGATTGTCTGAATAAGTTTGACTCATTATCTACTAGGCCTGTGAGGTTTAGAATTAAAAACCCAGTTGTGAAATTGCATTTACATAACACAGAAGCATCTCAAGACAACCTTGCATCAATTAAACTCTCTTGTCCTCAAGTGCATCCACCAAGTCTCCTGGTATAGGGACAGCCACAAATATGTAGGTGACTCATATGTCAGGAGCCTTCTGCAGTTCCTGAACCCCCCTCTGAAGGGCTGGTTCTGAGTGAATCTTTGTCATAAAGCTGAAGGCTATTTCCTTTGGTGAAAAAATGGCTGGGTAAAACAAGTGTGAGTCACCTACCTAGTAATTAATATGCATAGGTTACCTCATACCAGAGTGGGAATAACCCAAGGGCTTATTTTTATGATGGTCTATTTCCGGGTGCGGCTGATCACCCATAACAAGTCATTCACATGACTTCGCCAGGACTAGAGTCTGGAAAAATGGGCCCACACCCTTCATTTCTAGAGGTCCATCTACAGTTGTTTCCCTTCACCTGTGCACATCATTAGGGGAGAAACAATGAAAGCATAATGTCAAAATCCTCTTGGCCATGTCACGACCCCTGTGTAATATGACACAATGTAAATTCCAATTACGCAGTGTGCTTTAGTTGAGAAGACCAGAGGCACTGGGGAGAACTCTACATAATTAGCAGTGAATGCAGTCCAGACCAGCGTGGTACAGCTCAAAGGTGTCAGCATTTTTGTCCATTCTGAGGACAGCCCTTCTATGTAAATATATAAGGATAATTAATTCAGGTTAAAAAGTGAAGCAGGGATTGTTTATTGCAGGGATGAGTGGAGATGGGATTTTGCACACACAAAGCCACCAGGCAGCAGGCAGTCACTTTAAAGCCAGACAGAGCTAAGTGCAAAGCTGAGTCACTCAGAAACCCTTCCCCTAGAACTACTAGCAGCTGCTGGACTCCCACAGCCTGGAAGTTGCCTGAACTGATCTATGCGCACGCTCCTCCTCTCTACTTCAAACATAAACAAAAAGGGTGTCCTGCCAATGAGTGGCCTCATCAGCCACTTATGAAAGGGACCAGGTCCAACAACAGCCGTTAAACCCCCTCACCACCCCTGAGCTAACCTGAGTTGCTACACTTTGGCCAACAAAGTTTCCCCGAGTCCAAGGCCACTATGTGGAAGAAAGGGGGAGTGGAGAAGGAACATTGGCTGATTGAAAAGGCCATAGCCTTTTACAAACAGCACCACATAAAACCAGGTAGGCACCAGGCCACACCTGTGCCAGTAGTAACTGCATTGTATGGTAGCTTGTTCCTTCCACCAACCAGCTTTGGGAATCTGATCTATAGGGTCTGTCTGACAGGAGCCTGAGCAGTAGCACCCTTCAGCCTGGATGCAGCAGGAGCAGCTTGAATCCTTCCCTGCACTCATATTTCCCTCTGATGAAGTCAAGGTGTGTCATGTCTTTACCTTGAGCCTGCAGGACTGAGATAGGGTGGGAACCTATCTTATTTTTTATATATATAGCAAATATGCTTAAATGTGTTTTTAAAAATGCAAGAAATATGTTGTTCTAATATGCTTTTAAAGAGAATTTAGAAAACAGGGATCAAAAGGGAGAAAGAGTGGGAGGAAAGAAGAGAAGGAGAAAGGAAGAGCAAGGAAGCAGAAAAAGTAAAAAGGAAGCTGAAAGAATTTTGCAATCAGCAAGTTTGCTTTTTATTTTAATTAGTCGGTCCCATTTTCTAAAAGACGTGGTAATATCTGTGAATGTCCCCTCCCCCATTGTTAATATTTTTGCACACAGGCTTGGGAAATCAAGAAAGACTTCCTCCATTCAAAATTAATGATATTCTCTGGGAACACTGACCCCAGAATGCCCTATTACTCCATTTATTTGAAATCCTAATAAAATATGAGAGTGGCCTGGTTTATTCATGGTTATTTACTGGAAAATTACCATTCAGTCAAAAAATTATATTTACAGAAGCAATTATCAGATCCAACACGAAAACAAACAAAATGAGTTCTTTTGTCTAGCCTTTGTTAATGACAACTCATGGTCTGCAATAGGCAAAATGTGTGTAGCCAATGAGAATTTAAAAAAAGAAAAATGAACTTTTTTAACTGAGTTCATAGCAACTTTATTCATAAAAGTCAGAAACTGGAAACAACCTAGATGTTCCTCAACCGAAGAATGGGTAAAGGAAATGTGGTACATCTACACAATGGAATACTACTCAGCTATTAAAAATAAGGACATCATGAATTTTACAGACAAATGTATGGAACTAGCAAATACCATTTGGAGTGAGCTAACCCAGACCCACAAAGACACAAAGTGGTATGTACTCACTTATAAGTGGATATTAGTCATAAAGTACACGATAACCGTGCTATAATCCACAGAACCAAAGAAGCTAAGTAACAAGAAGGGCCCAAGGGAGAATGTTTGAATCTCACTCAGAAGGGGAAATAAAATAGACATCTAGATGGAGGAAGGGAACTGGGTGAGAGAGGGGGGTGAGGAGGGAAAGGGAGGAACAAGTATGAAGGAGGGAAGGGCCAGGAAAGAGAATGGAAGTAAGTGGGGAAGGGGCATCTCTGGGACGGGAGAGGTTCCCAGGAGTCTATAGGGGTGACCCTAAGTGAGACTCCTCTCCTAGAAGCAGGGAATATGGAGTCTAAAGAGGCCACCTACTTTAGCCAGGCAGGACTTCCAGTGGAGGGAAGGGAACAACAACAACCCACCCACAAAAAGATTTGTCTTGCCTACAAGAAGTGCAGGGATAAAGATGGAGCAGATATTGAGGGAATGGCCAATCAATGACTGGCCCAAATTGAGACCCACCCATTGGGAGAGAGCCAACCCCTGACACTATTCTTACTCTGCTATGCTTGCAGACAGGAGCCTGCCATAACTGTTTTCTGAAAGCCTTCATCCAGCAACTGATGGAAACATATGCAGAGGCCCACAGCCGAACAATAGGCAGAGCCTTTCAGGGAGTCTTGTGGAAGAGTGGGGGGAACAATCTAGGGAATCAGAGGGGTCAAGGATGCCACAAGAAGACCTACAGAGTAAACTAACTTGGGCTCATGTGGGTTCAGAGAGACTGAACCACCAACCAAAGAGCATGCATGGACTGGACTTAGGCACCCTACACATATGTAGCAGATGTGCAGCTTGTTTTTCTTGTGGGTCTTCTAACAACTGGAGTAGGGGCTGTCTCAGACTCTGTTGCTTACCTTTGGATCCCTTTCCCATAACAGTGCTGCCTTGTCTGGCCTAGTGGGAGAGGGTGTTTTTAGTCTTACTGTGACTTGATATGACAGGGTAGGTTGGTACCCAGGGGGTGGTGCTTCCCCTTTTCTGAGAAGGGGATTGGGGGGGGCTAAGGTGGGACTGGGAGGAGAAGGAGGCTGCAATTAGGCTATAAAGTGTATAGATTAATTAATTAAGTGAAAATTAATGAAAGCATAATTTTACAAAACGAACAAGTTGTTCAATATAGTTTCCTGGTCATAATTTTCTAATAAATAGTATTGTGTAAATATTTTGAATCACCACACATTCTAAAAAGTGAATTTCCCATGTATTCCTAAAATATGCAGCTAAATCTAATCTAGTTTCAACTGATACAAGTAACAGTGTGGTTAAAAGGTGCGGTACATACTCAGTCTTATTTGCAATATGTGTAAGCTGTGTGACCTTAAGCAAGTAACTTAACTTCTCTGAGTCTTCATCTGTCAATTATGGATGATAATATCAATTTGTGAGGGTAGACAGACTAGAGAAAATATGCAGAAGGCACCCAGCACAATGCCCTGTAAACCATCACCATCCAGTGGCTTCTTGTTTTAATTAGTACAGACAGAATTTAGGAGGAAATGTGGCTATCACCTGCTTTGTATGTAGATAAATAACAAAAAAGATTTGAGGAAATCCATTAGGATGCTCTTCTCAGCTTCAAGCAACAAATCTAAGACACAGACAGTAACTTTTACTTGCCTCAAGATAACGTAAGTCCCATAAACAGACATGAGACTTACCCCACTGTGGATCTATATGTCCCCAGGGACAGAGTGTATACGTAATTTGAGGCGTCTGTTACTGTAGTAATTGGGAACCAAGAAAGCTGTCCTTGTGTAGAAAGGGAGCCGGGGCTTTCTGCAATGTCAATGAGGTACGATCAGAATGACATTTCCAGCATAATGTTGGCCAATTAGATGTTGGAAATATGTATGCACCACTCAGAACCACCTGTCATGTCTCTGGGTTTCTAATGGGGAAGAGGAGGAGGTCATCAAAAGGAAAAGCAGAAATCATGGAAACTGTGACTATAAAGGCAAGACTGGTTGCAAACAACACACTGAGAAACTCCTAGATAAAGCCGCTGCAGAACTATTTTACTGGGAATTGCCAGATCTGCCCTCACTGCCCATGCTTGCTTGAGGAGGGTTTCTAGATTTCAGAAAGAATTTTAAGAATGTCCTGCTGACAGCTTAATGAAGGAATACCACAAACCACTTCAGAGGCAACCAGGGGTGCTAACCAGCCTCTTCCTGTGCAGCCACCAAAGAAGAAGAAGAAGAAGAAAAAAGTCTGTGTTCTTCCAATGAGGTTTTTTGCAGAAATGAATTATGCCATTAAGTGCCAAGAAGAAAATTAGCTATGAGCTTTTAAATTTAAAATGATCCCCTTTTTAATTGTAAAACAGTGGCACTTAACTGCTATTGATCCTGCAGAGACGCATTAGGGAACAGGGTCACCATAACTGTTAATATTCAGAGCTTAGTAAAAGAGCATCAAAGGACATTTTAATGTCACAGACTTTCTCAGGGAGTTTTTAAAGAAGGTTTGACTCAGCCAGCCTATGAATGAAAAGGACATGAGGTAGACAAACGTAGAAACAAATGTGATAGCAATTTTTTTCTGCTAATCAAATCATAACTCAAGATTGATTTTTTGGCAAAAGTTTATGTCATATAGATTTCCAAGGCTAGTCGACATTTAAAAGTCAGAGTATACACTTCCTATAGACTGGGACGTTTTCAGATGCTCATCCAACAGGGAATTTTTTTGTTTATTTTTGAGCACACAAGTGTAAGAGAGTTTCCCTTCTGGGGAAGCCCATTCGGCTCCTGCGTGCTTCAGCACGACGGAATGTGAAATGTCACTGGCGTTTTTATTTCTCTCTGCAAAGTCTGTCCTGTGCTTTTAAAAATTTTTATTGGATGAGGCATAAACCGAGGTGAGTGCTCAGGTTTTTTCAAGGTAAGCGTTGCGTTTTTAGGACGTGTTAGAAAGTGGTTTTCTTCTTTTGGTAGGACTGGAAAAAGCTGACTTTGTAGCCTCTTCTGCTTGCAGCTCCTTGGGAGCCTTTGTGCTTCATGTTGTAAGGGCCAAGAGAGGCACCAGTCTCCCAAGTCCAAGTCTTCTGTTACAGCCTGAGAAAACTGTTGAGGTAAATGTAATTGCTTTGAACTCAAAATCCTGTATTCATTTATATTTTAGTAGAGTCAGTTTGTTGTCTTTTCCAATGCCAGTCTCTCTGTCCGCTGAGAGATTCCTGTCACAATAGTTTCATCACTGTTGGTACCTAGTTCAAACACACACACACCGTAGTTACCTACAAAAACACACTAAGGGATGTAGTGTGTTTTTAGGCAAATAAAATCTTACAGGAATTAGAGATAGATAGATAGATAGATAGATAGATAGATAGATAGATAGATAGATAGATAGATAGATAGAT
>CAJQZJ010019163.1:365528-380707 GCA_907164525.1 Lophiomys imhausi | reverse complement strand
TATGTCGGTTGGTAGCGAGAGGTCAAAACTTGACATTTCATTTTTAAGTATTACTACAAACAATACCTTTAAGAAGCGTTACCCTTAGTTTTGTATCAATATACAAAGATCAGTACCAATGTGGCCAAATATAATCTTAATTTCGTATCAATATACAAGATCAGTACCGATGTAGCCCAATACAATCTTAATTTTACATTAAGTTTTTTTTTAAAGCAATTTTAGGAGAAAAGTTTAAATATACTACAATGTACTCAGAAACATGCTTTCTAGAAATCCACCTGAAGTAGAGTGTTTAAAGCAGCTGAAGGAACATGACCCACCAAATCAACTAAGCAGGGCGCACATGGGCTCACAGAGACTGAAGCGCCCAGCAGGGGCCTGCATGCCTCTGCACCAGGTCCTCTGTATTTATTTTTCCGCTGTTAACGTGGTGTTTTTGTGGAACTCCTAACCATGAGTATATCTCTGACTCTTGTTCCTGCTATTGACACTCTCCTTCTTTTAGGTCTTACTGTACTTTGTTTTGTCCTGCTTAGCTGTTGTCCCTTGGAGGCCTGCTCTTTTCTGAAGAGGAAGCAGAAGGGAAATTGATCTGGGAGAGGGGAAAGATTGGTGCGAGGGGGTGGGGTGAAGCTGAGAGAAATGGAGGAAGGGGAACCTGTGGTTAGGGTGTATTTTGTGGGAATCCATTTTCAATATTTTTTTTAAAAAAAGATCGACTAATTATTCAAAAGAAAAGCACTCTATATATTTTTATGCATCAATATTTGACAATCCTTTTTTAGCTGATTAAATAGAAAATTCTAGTACATGCAATAGTAGATCAAAATCTTTATTTTGTATATCTTTGTGCAAAATTCTAGTTCATGTGGCCTTACTTTTTCTTCCATGGGCAGAAAGCAATGCCTTTGATGTTATATTATTTAGAAATCCAGTCACTGACAGGGCTTTTAAAACCATGGGAGTGTGAGGAGTGTGGCTAGACAGAGTGGAACTAGAAGAGGTGCTTGGAAGACTCTTTGCAGACAAGTTAGATCCCAGAAGCAGGTTCTAAGCAAATCCAGGGTTGGAATTCTTGTCCCTTGTGGATTAATAGGAGCTAGTGTGACAGTTATGAGGCATATAGATGAGCCAAGTGGAAAAGCTGTTTCTCATATCCTCCAGTCATGAATCCCATATCCACAAACATCTCTATCCTTGGCCCCCAAAATATGAGACATTCACACATTTTGAAGAGTGAGGAAGGACTTTCTCTTAAAAAAACCAAAAAAACAAAAGAAAGAAAGAAAAGAAAAGAGAGACAGGCAAATACAAAATTTTTAATGAATGAAGTGTGATGGCCACTCTTGGTTGTCAACTTGACCATATCTGGAATTAAATAAAAACGCAAGCAGCTGGATGCACCTGTAAGGAATTTTTGGTTAGTTGGATCATTTGAGGTGAGAAGACTCACCAGAAATTGACTCTTGAGTTTCAAAGACCCACTGTGAATCTGGACCAAACTTCCTAGGCAGCCTATATAAAAGACATGAAAGAAGGAAAATTTTGCTTTTTGCCTGATGGTCCTCACTCTCACTAGAAAGTTCATAGATCCTGCTGCTCAGTCATTCCTTCACTGGTATTAGAGCTGACTTCTTTGGGATTCCAATATGTACTGAAGACCACCTGAGACATCCAACCTCATAGAATGAACAACTGTTAGATTCTCAAACTTCCATCAAAAGATAGCCATTGTTGGACCAGCTCAACCACAGCCTGTAACCCACTCTAGTTAATAAATCGTAGATATATATATCATTCTATCAGTTCTGTTCCTCTAATGAATCCTGAATGATCTAGGAAGTATTTGTTTTAAATCAAAGAAGAGAATACAAGTGTGTTGAGTCTGAGAAATTGGGTTCATTTTCATCAGTAGCCAAAGGGCAGCAATGTTTCTTACTATTCACCTGGATTGGCTGCAACCACAGCACTGGCAGCACTCACAGCGACAGGTACAAAGGACCCAGGAAGTTTAAACTGTATGGGGTTTGCAAGAAATCTACCTTTCTCAGGAAGAGTCCAAGATAAGCTCTGGACTCATTACTTTCAAGGGTCCCACTTTCAGATCACTGAATGCAGCAAACCCAGGCAAGTTTCTAAAAAAACAAACAAACAAACAAACAAACAACAACAACATCTGCTCCTTTGAAATCCCTGGCTTCCAGTAAGGAGAACTGTTTTTGCAGAATGGGTTTGGGGCTTCTAATTCTTCCCGTGTGCCTGCCTGCTCTGCCATGTATTCGCAGTCCCTGGGAAAGAATCCTTCCACCCTGACACTCTGTGTTTGAGTATTTAAAATGCCCGTGTGCAGGTTAGTGAAGGTGGGTTCTCAGCAGTTCTCATGGTGCCAAGATCACAGATTACATTTCACCCAAGTCTGACAGTTTGGAGTTGTTTCCTAGTCACAGGTGACAGCTTTAGGCCAAGTCACAGGACTTCAAGTGTGAGGATAGGAGTTGATTGACCCAAATCTACTGCTGATGAGAGTCGGGAAGTACTGATACCTTTCTGTCTGTTCTGACAGGTCAATAGCATTGAATTTGCACCTCTGAAGTAGAATGGTGTTTAAAAAATAATCAAGTAGCTTCCGTAGCTGACAACCGAGAGAGTCGAAGAATGTGACAAGGCTGTGAATTGTCCATTCCAGCCTCCCACACAGGAAAGCTGAGGATCAGAAAGCCTCAGTGAGCTAGTGCCATAGAGGCAGAGGGAGGGCAAGCAGAAAGGAATCAGTGATGAGACACAGAGTATCAGAGGTCCAGTACTCATCTAAAAGTAGGGTATAGGCTACGCGGGACTTATTTATACTAGGAGGAAGGATTTGTTATGCATCTGAAATTAATTTTTAGCTTGAGGTTCTATATTTTGTTTGCTAAACCTGGAAGCCTTAATTGTAAAGGAATTTTTAAGAGACAGAGAGAGAGAGAGAGAGAGAGAGAGAGAGAGAGAGACCCTAAATTAGCCAGGACTGTTCCAAGAAACAGAAAACTATGCCAAACTAGTTAAAATGAAAATGAAAATAAATGTTGCACAAATAAATGGTTGATTATGTTTTTATAATGATGGCAATGCAATTCATTTAGGAGGTAGAAAAATGCTGGGACACAGGGACAGATTTATAGACTAAAAACAAGAAAAACAAAAAATAAACTTTGGCCCTTACCTTCCACTATGCACAAAATAGTTTGAAATAGAATGTAGCCCTAAATATAAATGCCTGTAAAGCCCTGATGGAAAGCATAGAGGTATACATTCACAACACAAACCACACAAAGATTTCTCAGGCTACATAAAAGGAACTGTGTTTAAAAGTGAAATGGATAAATGGCAGTTTCAGATTCAGTTCCCTTCAGGCATACACAGAGTGGGCCATGCTTGTGTGAGACATTTGTTGAATGAGTGTTTGTCAGACACATCTTTAAGGATGTAAGGCAGGCAGAAAAAGCAGAGCAGGAAATTAAACAAAGGAATGGGATCAGCTGGGGTCCAGCCTCTGGGGCACAGAAGCCACCTCACTGTTGTCCCATGTGGAGGTCAGGGGACAGGCCTTATGTATCCTAACACTAGCCAGTCATTTATCCAACCCACTCCAGAAGAGAACATAAGTGGCCTCCAGCTATTTCTGGATGAGATGGCTCCTTTGGCTGAGGACAGTTCTGTAAAGGCTGTTGCCAGGAGTTTTATAAACCAACAAATACAATAGCCAACTACGTAGGCTATCAAGAAAAGGGATCTGGTATGGGTGCCAACAGCATTTACTATCACTGAAACTGAAAGTTAAATATTCCCTAACAGCAAATGATGGTGCCATGCAGGGCACAGGTCGCACACAGAAAGAAACTGTTTGCAACCGCTGACTCTGACCAAGAGCTCACAAACAGCAGATATACATATCCAACAACTATAAAGTCAAGCAAGCCAACTTTTAGTGGACATATTATAGACAAATGCCTAATAGCAAAGCAAGGATTGGTAATATTAAATACTGGCAAGCATGCGTTGCCAGTACCAATGTAAATATTGACAGCCATTTTGAAGGTAGCAATATCTATCAAGTCTATCTACATACTTTCCTCACAGAACCGAACTGCATTCTCAAGTATTTACTTTCCTGATACAGTGAAGAAAAGCATACAAAGACATTGAACTACACACATTGATTGTTGTCTACAATTACCCAAACTCAGAAATACCATCAATTGCAACATATTCACAAAACAGATTAAAACTCAGTATAAAAAAAGAAATGACAACTTCTATGTGAAACATGTATAAGCTGCTAAAACACTTAGGGTGTCAAGAGAGATATAAAGGACTGGCCATTCCATACCCACAAAATGTGATTTTTCAACAACATTTAAGGGCTGAGGGGGGAAAAGCAAGGATCTCCCTGGGAACCTGGGAATGAGAAACAGAATAGATTTCTCAAGTGGAATGGAGTGGGTGGGGTTGGGAACAGGGATCAGGTTGTGGGGTGGGAGAAAATACTGGGATAAATGACTGGAATTGGGAGGCTTTTTAGTGGTGAGGTGGAAACCTAGTGCAATGGAAACTTCATGGAATCTGTAAGAGTGACCCTAGCAACAGCTCTGAGTAATGGAGGATAGGGAGCCTAAAACCGACATTTTCTTTAACCAGGTAAGACCTCAGGTAGAGAGATTGGAACATCAGTTCTCCTGCCTACAGAGTGTTCTGGGACAGGAGCCTAGCAAAATCCTTATCAAAGAGACCAGAGAGAATTCATTTAGCAACTGATGGGAGCACATTCAGAGTCCCATAGCCTAACATTAGGCAGAGCCTGGGGAGGCCTGTGGGGGAGGGGGAGGAAGGATCAAAGGAACCAGAGTGGTCAAGGATACAATGAGAACACAAACCAAAACATCAACTGATCAGGACTCATGGGGGCTCAGAGAGATCAGGGAGACTATAGGGGTCTGACGTAGTTCCTCTGCATATATGTTATGGCTGAGTAAGTTGGTGTTCTTGTGGGAATCCTAATAGGGGGAGCAGGGCCAGTCCTGGACTCTTTTGCCTACTTGTAGACCCTTTTCCTCCTGGGTTGCCTCATCTGCCTTAGATGTGATGGTTTGTGCCTGGTCTTATTGTAGCTTGTTATGCAGTATTTGGTTGATGTCCCTGGGGGTCTGCTCTTTTCTGAGGGGAGGCAGAGGGAGAGTGGATCTGGAGAAGAGGGGAGAGATGTAATACACGAGAGAAGAGTAAAAATTAAATAAAAATTATAAAGAACAGTCAAAGTCAGCCAATGGAGAGAGAAGTCAGAAATATGATGGGTTTTGTCATGTAGCACGTGGGTCATTGTAAAGGGCCATACAGGGTGACAGAAATACTGTGTCTAGAAAGAAGTGACTGGTAACAAGAGAGTATGCATTTACCAAATTATATGGAAGTATATACTAAATATGTTTTATATGGCAATGAAAATTATACCTTACTAACTTGTATCTGCTTATATGAGGAAAATTCCAAGGCCTTGGTTGTGATTCTGAGAGTTCAAATAAGGACATCACCTAATTCTCCTCCCCTCTTCTTTCTTTCCTCTCCTGGCTTCTCCACTGAAAACCCTTTTCCTTCTCTTGCCTTGTCACTATTCTATTTATTCTGGATTTAATGACCTCAAAGAAGCTATAAGAAAAGTCCTGAGAAAGGATTGAGGTTGTGTATGAACCACGATGCTGAAATTACAGTATATTTACTGAATTTGCTCAGGTAAGAGAGGAGAGAGGGCGTGCTGGGATCCCTGTTTTCAAGTGCGCATGGTGGCAAATCGTCAGTCTGTACAAGCTGGCCTTGGACAGCTGAATCTTAGAGTTGACATCAGATCCCCAGAAGTAAGTGACCAATTTGGGAATTGCCCTTAGCCAATTTAAGAAAATGCTCACATAATACTTAGAATTGCTCATTTATCTAGAAGTTTATTGCTGTTTTCATAAAAGCCATGATAAGCCTTAAAAAAAATCACAGGCAGGGTTTTTGAGACAGACACAGTATTGATTTTTTCTCTCTGGAGAGGTCACACTGAGAAAATGGAATCAGGCAGGTCTGAGCAGGACAGGGGGATGACTTGGAGGTTTTTATAGAGAGAGCATCAGTTTATAGCCAGCAAGGAAAGCTGTCTTCTCCCTCCACTCCTTTCTGAGTGTCTCCTGCTTCCCTACTTGAAACGTCCAATGAGTCTTTCTAGGAGCCATTCACCGGAAGTTCCCAAATAATGCCCACTATCAGCCACCCTGGGAATCAGCCAGCTGGGGATGTGCTATTTGTCATGCATCTTTTTTTTTTTTTTTTTAAACTAAAAGGCATTCCCTACATTGTTCTTTCTCTGACTCAGAACTTATTCAGCTTAAGTCCAGTGACAGTTAATTTAGGGATGTCCTTTTGACTGAACTAACAGAGGCTCACTGTGTAGTAAAGCTTGTTTACTCTCAATGCCTCCTTCTAGATGCATCAAGTCTAGACCTCCTCTGCTGAAGGCAAACTAAGGTGTTTTGCTCCTTATGACATTGTTTTGACTGCCCCAGGTGTGTCTATGAGAGAGTTCCCCTAGATCAGCATTTCTAAACCTGTGTGTTTAGACCCCTTAGGAGTAGACAGACCTTTCATAGGGGTTCCCTAAGACCATTGGAAAACGCAGATATTTATATTACCATTCACAACAGTAGGAAAATTACAGTTATGAAGTAGCAACGAAAATAATTTTATGGCTGGGGATCATCACAACATGGGGAACTATGTTAGAGGGTCACAGCACTGGGAAAGGTGAGAGCCATTGAGGAACAGGGATGATTGCCCTCAACAATCAGGCCCTGTCCAACCCTGAAGGCCAGAGTTAAAACAAGAAAGTAAGAACAGTTGCCGAAGGGGGCATCCTGCTGCCATTCAATTGTTATTTGGCTGTCCCCTGCCTTCCTTATTATGAGCTGATACTCACATAGTACCCCAGAATGACATTAGTAACTGTTGCCTACTCATTTTCTCTGATTGGCTTTAATAAAATGCTGAGTCCTGTGACTGATGCAGAGAACAGGTAGGCAGATCTAAGGTTTGTGGGCTTTTGGAGGAAGAAAGAGTTTAGAAGAGAGCCACAAGGGAGAAGGAAGGGGAAGGGAGAGAAGGAGGAAGGATGGACACCATGGGTTAGGAAGATCAGAATTGCATGTGGTATACAGAATCAGCTTGGTGTGGAGAGAAACAGCCCCAGTGGAGGTATGTATATGTTATGGGGTTTTATTTGAGGGAGTAGAATTGCTCAGTCACAGGTTAAGGCTAGCTAAAATCCATCAGGTGTCTGTGTATATCTATTTATAATGGCGGGTTGGGGATTAATGCTGCCGCCTAATAACTTTATATTCCTATTGGTGAAATTAATTATTGCTACAGTTGTCTCTCTCTTCCAGAGCTGGGGAACCTGTTTTCTCCTGTCCCTTGTCTCCAACAGCACATTAATGGATCCCTGGGATGCGAGGATTTCAGTCTTGAGTTGAGAATGGCATTGTCAACTTGCTTGGTTCTGAGACTTCAGACTTGGACTAGGGCATGTTGCTAGAATGTCCCATTCCTATGTATCTCTCTATACTCTGCTATTGTTCCTATGCAGGGTGGACTCGCTTCCTTCTTTTTTTTCTATTATCATCTTGTTTCACACAGGACACCAAGAGGAACATGCTGAGGATGAAAACTTTATCTGAATCATTCCCAATGGCTCCAACTAACTGCCCACAGATTAAATCTTAGTTCTGTATATAAAGTGTTAAAATTATGATTATTTGGCAACAGCAGCACATTATTATTATTACAACCTTGTACTTATATTTCTTTACACATTGACCCTGGTTTCTTTTGTTTCACAAAAGAAGAGTTGTGAGGTAAAGAAAATCACTACATAGTATCATATAGAACATAGATTTAAATGCCATCATGTCCTTTCCAGAACAATTAGTCCATCCTTGGCCTGAACCATTACCTTCCTCTATTTCTCCTCATGGTAGTAAATCTTGAGCATGCTCCTTGGAATGTAAGTGCTATATAAAGAGCACAACAGAAGACCTAAGTCTTAAATGATTGGCCATAGATATTTATTGTGTACATCAATAAAAAAATAACAGTATGTTCTGAGAAAATAACTTTATATCAGCTAACTTTGGGATTTTATATACCTTAAGGATTCTCAAGATCAGTATATGCCAGTATTTATGAACATACAAATGTTTCATTTTACAAATATAAGATAATCTCTCCCATTAATATTAAAATAAGAATTACGTAGAAGGTTGAAAAGACAGATAGCTCAGGGGTTAAGAGCAACTGATGCTCTTCCAGAAAACTCAAATTCCGTTCCCAGCACCCATCAGTCAGCTCAAAACTGCCTGTAACTTCAGCTCTACGAGACCCAGCACCCTCTTCTGGTCTCCTGGGGTACCTGCATTCATGTAGCATACACATGTAGATTACACACAAAAGATGCATACACAGACTGGCATACACATAAATAAAAAGTAAAGCCTTTGAAAAGAATTATGTAAAAAATCCCTGGGAAAATATATATAGAAAATCCTTGAGAAGTCAAAACAAAGTCTCAGGCAAAGGAAGGCTGGAGTGGGAACTCTTAGTCATGAATGAATAACCAGAGATGAGGGATTTACAACTACTGACTGGACAGCAGATGTATTGCTTCATAGTGGTATTGTGATGTGTTTAAGAGTAAGAACTTAAACACATTAAGTTCTGTTCTGTTTGCGAAACTCTTCCAAGATCATAAATGAAACTCCTAGATGAGATGGTACCAAGTAGGTATCAAGTACACACTCCTGAGCTGATATCCTAGGACCACCAATTTTATTTTCCTCTGAGATGGGTGGATGAGCCTTATCACAACACAGACTTAGCTATGCAGGACCTGAGCTGTGGATGGGCTTTTTTTCTACAACCCTACACCACTCCTATCCCTTTCACCCCCCACCCTGATTCTGGTAGGAGAGAAAGATTAAAGGGTAAAGGGGGTGTCATTAGACTACTTCCTGCTGATTAGGGGCATCGAGTTCCTTGGGACAAGTTTGATCTTCATTGGTAGGATACTCTAACCAGAAATTCAGCAAACAGCAACAGTAGCAGGAGCAGCAGGGGCAGGAGCAGCAGCTCCCCTGCCTCTCCAGGGCTCTGGTATTACATACCCTCTGAAAAGTCCCCAGAATCCAAATGTAAACTACCTTCAGCTGGCAAAACCTTGCCCCTGGCAGAGCAGGCTGGTGAGAGACAAATCATTGTTAACTACTGTGGTCAATCTAAAGCAGCCCTATACCCCACACCTGGGATTACAACAAAAACATAACATTTCTATGTTTTTAAAGAAACTTAAATTCTCACTCTCCTGAGCTCTCTAACACCAACAATCTGAGAGGCTATTCACAAATGTCACCTACACAGCTGAAGCTCTGCTAGGCCACATGTCCTGAAGCTCCCACAATCTTCAAAGGAGCTACACCAGCTGGGGACCAAGTGTTCACGCACATGAGCCTACAAGAGGACATTTTAATCATAACAACTTCCTTTAGCCCTGTCCACATGCCTTGGGCTGGAGATTCACTAAAGCACATCTACTTTGCATGTCTTGTCTTTTAATAATGTCGAGTCTGTTATCATGTCTGCAGTTCATATTTCTTCAGTTCTCATTTTTTACTTGCTTCCTGTACTTCCAGCACTTACTTAAAATCAAGTAGTCTACATACAACCAAATTATGAATCCTTTATTTGTGATTTGTTTCAAATATAGTTTTCCAACAACATTTTTGTCCTTCAACTTTTACTAGAATATTGGTGTAGTGAACTTTATACTTTTACTAGTCAAATCATTCTTTTATTTAAACTTTATATCTTATATAAGAAAATATTTTCAATGTTTTTCTCAATAATCAATTTTCAATAATCAACGAGTTATTATTTAGTTTAGTTTAGTTTAGAAATATTTGGGTCTCTATTTTTCTTAGTTATATCTTCAACCAATCTAAAAATAATGCTCTATGTTATTACTCTACCATTGTGAATATCCAGCAGTTCCAAAGCTGTGTTTGACATATTTCATTGTTTTCCCACCATCTTTCAGTAAGTCAATAATATTTCAAGCTCACATATGCACATGGGTATTTTCCTGGAAACTGCATTGTCAGAATAGTGATCAAAATATTTTAGAATCAACTTGTTCAATCCAGCTACAAAAAAAATAATCTCCAAAGATTTTAGTTAGCATTTCATGTATTTATTTTGCTAATCAGGGGTCATATATTTACACTGCTAATTGTCCCCATTTGTATTTCCCTTTCACTTGATTTACTACTAAGTCTTTCTTTGGTTATGCTGGCTGTATAATATGTATTTGAATTTTATATGATGATGACGTTGTTTTACCTAAGAAGCTGGAACATTACTTTGCTAGTTATCTAAATTGTTTTATGTATTGTATATAAAAAATGCTTTCACTAATAATGTCAATTTTTCAAGTATGCATACATATTTCTTCTCTTCTGTATTATTTCTGCAATAGTGATGAACAATATAACAGATATCTGTTTTGTTTCTGACTTTTTAATTTTTTATGTATGTACATGAGTGTGTGTGTGTGTGTGTGTGTGTGTGTGTGTGTATACCACGTGCATGTAAGTGCCTACAGAGGTCAGAAGAAGGTGTCAGATATCCTGCAATTGAAGATGCCAGCATTTGAGCTGCCTGAGACAGGTGCTGTGACAGAACCTGAGTCCCCTCTGTAATACCATCAAAGTTCTTAATAATACTATCTCTCTAGCCCTCTTGTTTCTCACTTAAATCAACAGTATTTCAATTCCTTTATTGCGTTAGTAAAACATTTAATGAGGTAAGCAAGTTCTTTCTTCCTATACCAAAAAAATTATGTGTGTGTGTATGTATGTATGCAAAGTGTTTCTAAAAACTTCATTATATTTGTGATTTGTGCATTCACCTCTAATCCAGCAGTTCCTTTGGACCACAGAAACAACAGTCTTTATGTAATTTGAGGCTGTACTGAGAAAACATCTCTAGTTGGCCATTTTGGAGCAAGGAGCACCTGTAGGAGCATTCTCTCTGCTCATGGTTTTCCCTTTGCTGGAGCCTCAGGTGATAGTGTGTTCGCACCAGGACACCTTGCCTGTTGTCCTAGTGCGTGTAACAAGTTTCTCTCGGAAGGTGCTAATATTTAACAATTGCAGATGGTTTGACTGCTTCCTCCTTGTCTGCAATTAAAAACTTACAGTATTCCTCCAGCCTTGTCACCTCTATATCACCCACATTAAGCTTCTGTGGGCTCCAGGAAACAATGCTATTAGCTAGCACCCACCCAAAAAACCATATTGGGAAAAGCCAGTTCAACACTGGATAGTATTGTTCTGCACATAGCTAACTAGTTATTTCCAAAATTAGAAGGGGAAAAGATACACAGGGCAGTTGAAGGGACCAAATGTTACTAGTGTACTCACTGCTTTTGTGTTGTGGATTCTACTAAGTTACTACCTCTTCATTCACTCAGAAATATCACTGGTTTCTTTCTGATCTTTAGCATATTAGCTTATACTAAACATGAAAAGAACCCCGTCTACCTCCCTCTGGCTGTGCCAGCCTATGGCTGGAAGCAACTCCGTTTTGACCGGACTCTTAAGAAAACTGAACAGAACATGTTTAGCTTTAAAGTTTTAAGTCATGGTTAGTAGACACATCTATTCGATTGTGAACACGCGTTTCTCCACATGTGGGCTTGAAATCTTTTTGCCAATAAATAAAAAGTGGCTGTTTTTCTACCCAGAAAAGCCTGTCCTGCTGTGAAAATCCAGTCAGGAAGAAGGGAAGCCATTCCTTACTAACACATCTGATTTCTATCTGGATTTCCTCTCCAAGTAATTAGAAGAGGGATTGTGACTCCTCAGCAACTGAGAGGAAGCTCCAGTCTGGAGTCAATAGAGGATTTTATTTTCCCAGCACTACCGCTCACCTATCAGCTTCCACAAAGGAAATTTGCAAGATAATGCTGAATACTTGGCCACATCACAGGTTCCTTTTGATTAGGATGCTGACTCTCCTCTTTTAAGTGTCTGCTCCCATCACCTTTCACGGAATCACAATAGAAAGGACATGCAAGTAACTGAAAGAGGAAATAACCAGACTGTCTTTTCACCCTATGAATTGATTTCCCACCCTCACTTACCTCTTATCACAGTGCTATGAAAGAAATGGAACCAGAGATATTAAGTTTTTAAGGGGGGAAGGGGGAAAAAAAGACCAACTTGTCAGCCTCCTCAGCGTTATTGAGGGGCTCACTCGTTTTTCTAAAGTATTAAACTAAACGGAGAGAATATTGCTTGTAACACACTCTCCTCTCCACGAAGATTCAGAAGAGTCAAATGACATTCACTGGAGGCCATCTGCAGCACTGGCCCACCTAGGGGCGTGTTCCACAAATACCCTTAAACAGCAGTAGAACTAGAGTTATTTTGCCAACAGACTGGGCTCCTACAGGAAGCTAGGACTTTCTTCACTTTTAGAATCAGCAGATTGTTTTTCATATATATATATATATATATATATATATATATATATATATAAAGAAGTTAATTCTTGTCATTAATATAAAAGAAAAACGACCGAATCTCTTTGAGAAATCAAAATACTGCCAAATAAATAAAACAAAAGCCTTCCTAAAGCAAGGAACTGTGTGAGGGCTAACATTATGTGTTATGTTTTAAGTTTAAGTTACTGTGCTGAAAAAAAAATCTACAAAGCAAAAATGCCTCTAACCTGTAAGCCTCACTGGCTTAAGGACAGATAACTTCCTGGAATGCTGGGGCTGCTGTTCATGTAAAATAACAAGCCATGTGTTTTCACTTCCATAAACAAGCTTGGTTGCCCCAACACACAGGATGTGCTTGATCATAAGTAGGCAGGAGGTCCACAGGCAGGAAATATGTCAGTATGTATCCTTGCCCCTGAATGAGCAAAGGCAAAAAGTATGTAGCATTGAGGGGTCTCCTTTTATAAGCTCCTGGCAAATGTAATTGGGACTCATACTCTGGGAATTCCAGGTATGGACCTGGCCTGTATCCATTGACCTGACCAGTATTTAATAAAGCTTGCCTTAAATTTGGCTCTAAAATTGTGGTAGTGGTCTTTTTTTTCCTGGTGGAATTAATAGAATCTAAGCCTGTAGAAATAATTAATTAAATTATTTACATATATTTATATTATATTTAATTGGTAGGTGGTGTTAATCCTTAACCTGACATTATAAATGAGCACAAAGACACCACATGGATTTTAATAAACCTTGACCTGGATTGTGGAATCTTAGTCCATCTAAGCTAGCCCTTCATTCTATTACCCAGATATGATCCCATATACACATATGTCCCCTTGGCTGTTATTCTCCATGTTATGCTGATGTTCCAGACCATGGGGCAGGATCTTCTTCCATTTACCCCATCATTTGTCTCCTTCTTCCTGATCCTGGCTTCTTCCTTCTTCTTCCACCTCTACTACTAGAGGCTTCTCCTACCATCAAACTCTCTGCTTCAGAAGTCCAAGCACCTTAGTCCTGCCTACCTCTGTCTTTGCCCAATCTCAGGACTCAGCATTTATTTAACCAATCAGAGACAAGCAAGGTAATACAACATTAGTTTCATGTACAGCAAGCAAGCTTCTAGGAGCAGGTTAATTAACATTTAGAATGCATAACATCACCCTATCATAAGCCTATCCTACAGCTAAGAGCAATGAAACATAAGACATCCTAGAGCTAAGAACAGGAAGCCTAAGGGCTTTGGAGAAGCTTAACTATTGTTCATACAGCCAGAAGGACCAAGGAACTTTTTACCTCTAATGGGTGACTGGTATTGTTGTCATCTACCTTTCTTTAGTACAATTCTGCTTCCTTCTCTCTGTGTCTTTCTGGCCCTTGTTCCAGTAAAAGAGCCATCCTAGTACCCTGAAAGGAAAGATTAAAGGGAGGAAAGGGCTTAGGGGATGGATTGGGAGAACCCTATACTGTTTTTCCCAAAAGCCATTTTACAAAGTTCATGGCTAGCAAGGTAGAGCAGGGAAGACTACCCAAGAGTCTTCCTGAAGTCACTATGTGTCTTAGGTGATATTATTGGACTGTGTGAACCTGGTACTACAACGGACCCTATCACTGAAGTTGTGTGAATTCATTATGCCCTTTCCTTGTCACTGTTCGAAACAAGGTATAATCTCCATGTCACACAAAGGAACACATGCACAAAACAAAAATATTTTGCCAAGGCAACTTCTTTTTTGGTTCAACTGGCATGCAAGAATCCAAAGCTGGCCAGCAAGCTTAACAAACCTAGGCAAGAAGTTTACTTGGTTTTATTCTAATGAAGATTGTGACCTCCGTTTTTTTATTTTATTTTATTTTTTTTTAGCTCTGATGTTCAACCACACAGTCAAGAATAGTTATACAAACAGGAAAAGGGGAGGGGTTGGCTGCTTTCTGCTCTCAAGTTCTGGGCATGGGAGGAGTTATAAAAACAAAAGTTTTGCCAGGTAGGATAGATTGAAAGATTTACATAAAAATTGTATAAGGTATGGACATATGAAACGTTGGCCCATTGGTGAACCTTTAATAGGAGTTCTTCCTCTAGATTCAACTACAATTTACTGGCAGAGTACCAACTGTCATTAGGACCAAGAAAAAACTTCAGGTCAAGGCTGCTGCAGTTATTATTCAATTTCTGTCCTAATATAATGTATATATTTTATATCTTTATAGAATTTATTTATATATCTACTCTTGGTATACATAAATACATACACACACACATATTAGATATAATAGGTTGACAGAATGATGCAACATGGCAGGACCATGCCAAGGTATATACCTGAGGAATCATGCCATGCAACAGGTCTGGTACAAAGGTGGTTTATTAAGGAGAAGGGAAGGGGATTAAGGGCCAGGAATGGGAGCAGAGACATAAGGGAAGAGGACAGAAAGAGGAGTGGGAAGCTAACACACACACACACACACACACACACACACACACACACACACATACACACAGAGAGAGAGAGAGAGAGAGAGAGAGAGAGAGAGAGAGAGAGAGAGA